>JBAMHV010000023.1:18041319-18055797 GCA_037177535.1 Pseudomugil gertrudae
AAACGTATTATCTTGTTAAAATTTTAGATCAATTGATGAAATCATACATATATATGAAATTAAATAACTATAAATGAGACAATTAATCCTGTTTATTTCTAAGGCCTTCTCTGAAGGGTTCCCCTCTGCTTTTTAGCAATTGTTTTCTTGCAGTCTTTCCAGTACCTGTGTGACATGCTGAACGTGGGAGGAGATATCTGGTGAATAGATCAGCAGATCATCAATGTACACAATAAGAAAATGTGGAAGCATGTCACAGAAGATCTCATTCATAAAGCCCTGGAAGACCGAGGAAGCGTTTGCCAATCCATAGGGCATAACCAGATACTCTTAATGTCCTGTAGGAGTTATGAAGGCTGTTTTCCATTTGTCTCCTTCTTTGATGTGGATCGTTATATGCACTGCAGGGATCTAATTTGGTGAAAATTTTAGACCCTCAAAGTTGTTCTAGTGCATCTGGAACCAAGGGAAGAGGATATTTAAATTTTACAGTACTAAATCAGAGTACGATAATCGATACATGGCTTCAGTCCACCTTCTTTTTTCTCCACAAAGAAGAAGCTGGAGGCCACAAGGGATGTAGATGAACAAATGTAGCCCTGAACCTAATAATTGGTAATATAATATCTCATGGCTTGATGTTCTGGAAGAGTCAGAGAGTAGATTCTACCTGAAGGGAGTTTGGCACAAGGGATAAAATCAATATCACAATCCCAAGTATGATGAGGGGGAAGCTTGGTGGCTTTTTGTGGGCTGAAGACATGAGTTCTGGTATTTTTTAGGAATACTGGTTGGGAGGATGTCTGGGCTCTCAATTGATGTGATAGAAACTGTCAATTGGGTTGTCTTTTTAAATAGAGGAAGATGAGGAAAGCAATTAGGATAACAGGTATCTCCCCATTTTAAGATTTCTCCGGACTTCTAGGATAAAGTAGAATGTTTTAATAACCGTGGTCTGCCCAGAATGATTAGGGTTAGTATTTTCTAAACTTACTCAAAATTACAAATTGTAACCCACAATCATTGTAAAATAAAAAATGTAACTACTCATTTGCTTGCTGTTTCATTCACATTTTTCAGTGCATTGCGATGAAAAATACAATCAATAAATATTTAAAAAATGAAAAATGGTACAACTTCCTGGCCCTGTGATGGACTGGCGACTTGTTCAGGGTGTATCTCGCTTCTCGCTCGATTTTAGCTGGGATTGGCTCCAGCCCCCGCGACCCCGTTCAGGGAATATGCGGTAGAATATGGATGGATGGATGGTACAACTTCCCATCTTTGCAGTTACTGCAACAGTTGTATTAACACTAAAAAGATACTTTATTAATCCAGAGGGAAATTAAATTTACATAAATAAAACCTAACAGGCATGTTAGAATAAAAACCTCATAAAAATGAGTAGGCAAAAACCAGCAGGTATAGTGAGCTGAGAAAATAATCCCATGTATTAATATAAACAGAAAGATTGTATCATCTCTACAGATCTGAACTGAAGCGTAAGTTAGTTATCTTGTAATCTGGATGGAGGAGAAACATGTTGACAACCCCATTTGAAAAACATTAGATCAGTAAGTGGGGTGATTAAGTACGGAGAGGTAGGGTGACTGCAGGGGAAATTTGGAAATCCTGCTAATTCTAGTGTTAATGAGTTAGCGGCACTCTGCCAGACCTTTGAAGAGCTCTCGTTGGCACCGTTAGATTGTTCTTCTGAAAGTTCCATATATACGACGTCCAGAAAATATACAGTTCAAGCTGTTAAATTGAGAGTGAGGGGGCTTCCAGCGAGTAGCAATCATTTTTTTGGTTCAGTCCAACAAACATTGCCCGTTTTTTAAGCTTGGGGATATTAAGAGTAGACAGTTCATTCAAAACCAATAAACTTGTGTCAACAGACACAGTTACTTGTAATAGGTCTGATCATTTGGATGCAACATTGCTCCACAGCTATCCAACAGGAGGGCATTCCTAAAATATATGCACAACTGTTATGCATTACAGTAATGTCTCTGTAATGTAGATTAAAGAGAAGTGTATCAACAATTCCCATGTGATGAAGCTTAACGGGGGTAAGATATGTTCTGTTTAAAAATTTTAATGAATTTGTTGATGGTCTGGGTTGTGTGATGCTTTGCAGAAGCTGGACCACATTCCATCCCAATCAAAATCTTGGGGCAGGTCAGAATAATCTGATTTTCAGATCTTCTGTATTGGAAGTGTGTGTAGGTTTTCTACCTGCAAAAATTTATACAATTTGAACACCATGCTTATAGTTATGGCTTGCATGATAAATAGTTCTCAAAGAGGATGAACAGACAAAGAACCCTGCCATGGGACCCCATGTGTTGATCTGAGCTGTAAATAAAAATAAAAAGAGGAAGCTAGCAGATTCTTAAGACAATGAAGCAGACCAGTTATTCTAAACGTCCTTCAAGTAGCAGACTCCTCTCTGATCCCATTGCAGAGCAGAGATGGGCCTTCCACCAACAAGAAACATTTTGTTGTTAAATATTTGGTGTGCCACTTGCAAGAGAGACAACAATGCGTTTCAGCTTGTCTCCAAGTCAGTACAACACGAGAGATAATGGGGCTTTGTTTTTTGGACATATTGATTAAAAGAACTAAAACAGGTAACCAAGATGAAGATAATAATGCCCGATAAATATATATAAGGGATATATATTCCCTGTATATATCATATAAATGTTATATATCACATTCACATATAAAACCTGTGTCCAACCAGACCTGCAGCAGTCTGTCACTTATCTATATACTGTCCCCTGTTGCTTGATTTCTTGCTTGTGTTGTTTTATTCACTGATGTACATCACTCTAGATAGAAGCATCTGCTAAATGAATGTAGAATAACTAGAAATTGATTAATCCCAGGATTTAAGACTTGGACTGCTTCCTGTTTACCAGGATTTAGGTGTTTTGCAACTTATAACATTTATACTTCTCTGACAAAAAGTATTACCTTTAACACTTGTTACATGTTTGTCATGTTTTCAAGGACTCTTTCAAACTCCACTTTATGTACACGGTAAATACAAAGTGCTTCGGATTATTCAAATTGTGCTGGTGTAAAGTACTGAGTGTCCTTACCGTGATGGGCTTGTGTTTAGTTGCCATCACTGGAGCCTGAACAGATGCCAGTGCTGACGCACAGCGGCTGCAAATAAAAATCAGTCCAGAGTTAATGACAGTAAATGGGACAATCCTTTTCCCCACTGAATGTCTGCTCCTCAAACACAACATGAGAAACATTGCAAGAGATCCTATGAGAGCAAATTAGAAAGTAAATCTGATGCATCTGGTGTTGAATGTTAAGACACACTGTAGAACACATTGTGTCGTCATTATGGCGCCCAGAGATGGGCGCACCAGTCTGAGATGCGAACTTCAGTAGCATCTATTTTGCATTTCCAGTTACTTGAGACACAGCTCAGACATGACAAGGACATACACATGACTGCTAGACCTTTATGTAACTAATGTGTTGGGACCTCCACACAAAACATTCAGTCACCACTGTCACTGTGCAGTGAAACATTCGGCTTATTTTTTCAAGATGTTCTTATAACGGCGTATTAGGGCCACACTGGGAAAAAAATTGTGGAGGATAATTTTTTTCCTGTCTTCTTCACTTTGAGTATAAAATCGAAATATCAAGAATAAAGTCGAAATGCAGTTTTAAGAATAAAAGATGAAATGACAAGAACAAAGTCGAAATACAGAATTGAGAATAAAGTTAAAAAAATGTTGACATTAATTTCGAGTCTTTCAAAATAACCATGTGATGACACTGTAGTGGAACTCGGTTGTCTGTTGATGCAGGAAAAGGGATGGGATGCTCCTACAGATGCATTTTCTGCTGCTGAACACCTTATTATATAAGGTGTTCTTAATAAGGTGGTAAGGCCTGAGGTAGTAAAAACATAGCTATAGCTGTGAAGCAAAATATTGTGTCCTAGATAATGTCCATTACCCAAACATTGCTCTCAAGAATTTCATTGAACTCTGCATGGAAGTCTGGGAAATTTTCATAGCAATCAGGTAGCTGCAGAAACATTCCACATGTGCGACCAATTGGCCGTCTCGTAAAATCAGACATTACTATAAACTCCACAGTTACACTGTCTGACACTATCAAATCTGACCCTGTGCAGAATCTCAAAAACTTCCCAAGTTTTTCTTCATCAAGTTTTCGGATATATCTTCTGAAATGATGTTCAACCTCTTTTTTGCTTCGCCGTCAAATATGCTGGGAATCTCAACATTTTTAACACCTTCTTAGATGTTGATTTAAGGTTTGCATACATTGCATACATTCAGTTGTTCATAATTTAGCTTTGATAATTTAATTAATCAAAGGTTTTGTGATGTCCTTCCAGCAGTCAACAACAAACATTGGCTTCTGCACAAGCTCCTTGTGGGAAATTTCTATTACTGTGTCTTTGAGGGTGTCCGCTGAGACCTGTCTTCGGCACCCGTAATTGTCGAGGACCTCCAATAGCTCTTCAGGTTTGACAGATGAGAAACCTTGTAAAGCATGCTGAAGGATCTCTTGCTCTTGGTTGCTTACAAACTTAAGAAAGGCCTGTCAAGTCACTGTAAACTTCTCCAAAAATCATTTCCTCCAAGAAAGGGGGTGCAAGCTTAATGGGAAGGTAACAGTAATCTTGGTATACTCTAAGTAGAATTCGGCCAATGGCTTTCCAGGTATCAGCCTTGAAATCATGTCTGAGGAAAGATACTTTCATGGTTGTCCCCAGTATGCAGCAATCGTAGAATTCATGCCAAAATGCACTATAAACATCTCTAAGTACTCCTGACCCACTACAAGCTTCCTCTGTGTTATCTGGGAGTAATCGCTTTACCTCCAGTGGTCTGGTCAAAATGTCTGGATCAGAAAATGCTTCAATCAGGTCATTAAAGCAATTTACATGGTGTATATGTAACTAGTGTGAAGCGAGTGCAGAGTAAAAGGAGCGACCACATGAATAACATTTCATATTTCTATGCATTTATTTAACATGAAGTCAGGTGCTTCCCCTTTGCATCCAAAACCCGTCTAGTTTAGGGGCTAGTCTATTCCTTCTGACACCCCGCACACCCAGAGGCGGATAGTCTGCTAATATACACAGCACCCGAACCACAACAACATTACTGCACTGCAAACACTTCAAATCCTGCATGCTAAAGATCAGACATGAATAGGCCAACCCCAAGCCTTCACAGGGAAATAGAGCTGCTGTTAAAAGGAAGCGACTCTCTAAAATCAAACAAAAACAAAAAACTTTATAAATTAGTTAGTCCGCTCTTACATTTACCACTGCAGATGGCCAGGGGCCCAACTCCGACCTGAGCGGACTAACTTGAACAGAACGTAACCTTAAAAGGAAAAGGACAGCAGGTGCGGATTTATTCTGCAGGTTAAAAAGAAATAAAAACAATTACCATCCACACAAAACATTTTACAATCATTTTAATCAAATCTCTGTAACAAACATTTTAAAAACCTTACCTGCAGGTAAGAACTTCCACACACTGTTCTCTCTCCCATGTAGTCCATCGGAACCCAGTCCTGTCATGCAGACCGCATTTCAATATGTATAAAAGTAAAACACATTTAGAGCCATAAAACATAATGCATTAAAAAGACATATTTACCAAACACTAGACCAGACACTGCCCATTGGCATCGTGGCTGTCACACCGGAGACTGGCACTCCCTGATAACCTGCCAATAGCCCAGCGCCACCCTATGGTGCCACTTGCAACAATAGGTTGCCATAGTGATTTACCATGGTGAGAAGTGAACTAGCATCTTAGAAAACCCAGGTGAAGTTACCATGATACACCTTCATGGTACAGTAACTTCCCCTTTATCTCTCCATACAGGACTTTGTCATTTACCTACTAGCAGCCTCAGACATAGTAATCGGCTGCCCTGATGACAGGACCAAAGCTGACATCCTTCTCTTTGCTGCGGACATCCTTCCCAAACACTGCTGCTTCCATCGCCACAGCGCTGCTGGGCCCATCGTGCTCAGCCCATGTGAAGAGGCTGTTGTGAGGAGGAACGGTGTAGTCCTGGAAAACGCCGTGCAGCTGAACCCTGGCGACGTCATTGGATTGGGACAGCACTATACGTTCCTTTTTAAAGACCCTTTAGCTGTCACACACAAGGTAAGACACAGTTGTTGGTTTCTTTTCAAAGTTTTGCCTTCAGGTCATTTTGTAAGTGCGTACGCGAGAATCCAGCACCATGTTTCCTGTTGCAGGAAGCTAACGGTGCTCCTCCAGCTTCTCCGTGGATCCTAAACGACAGCCCTTCTGCAGCATCAACAAGCCTCAACACAGCTACGATCCTCTGCAACAGCTACATTTCTACGTGCACTGACTTCCACAGCATACACTGCACAAGCCCTCCATTTCTAAAGTCTCCTGAAGGCCACAACTTGACTCTGAGCTTTGAGGCTGGAGATGAAGATGACATCATCAAGCAGATTGTTGCCATGGGAGATGGAAGTGCTTTTATACACAGACCACAGCTGACTGTTTCCTTTTTGCTGTGCATGTGCATCCAGTATTCATCATCATGTCTTCAAACCTCAGACCTTCGCAGGCTCCTGCTGCTCATAGCAAGCAGATTTCAGAGCGCCATATGGGTGAGTTACCCAAGGTATTAACTCTTACTGTACTATAAGAGGAAAATGGCTCTTATGGGATAAGGTACTCATGGTGGGCATCTTACCAGCATCTTATTTTATGCATTAAAGCAGTTTCCAACCATAAAACAGACATTTTCTTTCCACATTCCTGGAGATACTGTTGCCATGCAGCATCCTGAGGCTGAAAAACTGAACTTTATAACATTTTTAGCCTGGAGTATCAAGCTAAATGCACAAGTATAATAGCTTGCTGGGTTGTAACACACTCGCCATTGTGGACGCACACCAAGAAACTAACGAGGACAGTGGTAGAGGAAACCCAAAAAAGAAAGAAAAGTCAACATCAGAGTGACTTTTACTGACTGTAGGAAGCTCAGAGGAGAGGGAAGATGAAGATAGATGTTGAATTATCCCCCACTATGTAAACATCAGCAGCGTTGCTTTAAAGATGAGGTATCTCCGACCTGAGAAGAGCAAATCTTAGACAGTCTGGCTGGTCTGGGTAAAAAGCTGGGATGTGAAGCAGTTATTTGTGCTGCTTGTTTATCTTGGAAATGTCTGAACTTGGATTCATTTACATTTTTTTTCCGTTGAGCAATGGTTCTATCCAGGTTTTAGCTTTTCTCTCCACTAAACCAATTCTTCTCAGCAGTAATGCTGTTTTCTGAAATTAAGTAAGAAATTAGCTAAATGTTCATTTAGGACATTTTTTTGCATCATTAATTTATATAGCATAAAGTGGTGCTGAACATAGGTCATAGTGGACCAAAGTAAACGGTCATGTTTGCTCTAATAATTCACCTCAGGTCAATTGTGAAGGTTACTTCAGTATGGAGCTCAACAAGAGACATCAGTCATAAACATATTGATCACTTTTTATTTAAATGTAGTCATTAAATTGTATTTTACCATCTAATTGAGCCTCCTGGGTTCACATACCTAAACCAGATGGAACAGCAATCAGTCTCAGCTCCACCATTTATTTGTTTATTGTTTTACAAAAACTATTTAACTTTTCCTTTTGGCTACTTTTTGTATCCCCAAGTAATAAATGGTAAATTTCATGAAGTGTCATAAAATCCCAACATTTTTAATCAGTCACCACTTGTACTGGAAAAGATCTGGATTAGTGATGATGGCTTTGGTAAAATCATGACTAAAAATGCCATCTCGCTTGCAGGAGCACACTAAGGATCTGGCTGCCGTTCAGCCTGAAGTGTAAGCACGTTCTGCTTTCCTTCCATCACCATGAAAACCAGTGTGCTAATTTAACTTATCAGTTTATTTTCCACCAGTCTCAGTGGTAAAGATTCACACCCTGAAGACCTGCAGCCTCTCAGCCTATGTGAGCTGATCTCAGGACTGCGCCCCCTGGTGGTGTGGATGTCCAACAGCCTGGAATTGCTGCAGTTCATCCAGCACCAGCTGCCTCTCATCCTGGAGTGGAGGAACCAAAAGGAGCAGTGGGAAGATGAGGAAAGCCAGGAAGTCAGGAACCTGGGTTGGTGGTATTGATTATAGAGATCATGTGACTATTTTGATACTCTACGTAGCACTTTAACTCCCAATCCTAAAGATACACGATATTAATTATCTTTTGCATCATGTACAAGCAGTAAATATGAATAATATAGAGTATCAATACAGGTTCATTGATTCATCAGTCAGTATTTTTACACACAGTTCGTGTTTTAAAGTGACACTAAGCAATTATACAGATATCCTGTTAATGCGTCTGTGCGTGTGCATCTGCAGAGCTGCTGGAGCTTCATCTGCCCTGTATTCGCTCAGCCAGCGAGGACACGGTAGCTGTCCTGGAGGAAGTCATCATGCTCGCCTTCCAGCAGTGCGTCTACTACGTCACCAAGGTAACAGTGGCGTATTCAGGAAATATTTCATCAGAAGCCACTAAGGGGTGGCCAATAAGCTGATACTAAGTGCAAACTCAATCATTAACTTAGCTTATTATCATCCAATGAGTCACTTCCTGTTTCTATGGTTTTGATGTTATCTGGAAATGTGATTTTACTCAGCTTGGAAATGGTGTTTGATAGTGAATCGTCAACATCCACCCACTGATTTATCAAAGATTTTTGATAACTGTTCAATCACAAGAGGTGTATGCTTGTCCTGCTTCAACCCAATAAGATAAATCCCTAGTATTTCATTCTGTCCTATTTCCTTTAGCTAGACAGATAGATAACTCCTCCAATGATGACAAGTGTTGATTTTTAGCAAATGTTTATTGTACCATTGGCCAGAGTAAAACTGCAAACAAGAATAAACTAAATTAACATAGCTTATAAAGGGCATTTGTTACCTTATTTGTGAAAGAACGTGACCAACACGTGATCACGTAACACGTTGTTATACATGCAAGGCTAGCACGCGCTAACCGCTAGCTTTAATGCTAAAACCTCACAGAATTAGCGCATTTTTACAGAACAGACATAATAAAAAACATAGAGACACTTAGTTCTAAGTCTAAGCGTGTAAATGAAAGTATTTTTTATAAACATACAGCAAGAGGAGGGACTGACGTCACTGATCACGTGATTTCCTTAGCCACGCACGACGAAGGATACAAACAACAGCATGGCTCGTCCCCCGTATTCTAACGTGTTTTATTGCCGTGTTATTTGCTAAGTCCAGGTATGCCGCTAAACTGCAGGTGATTGTTTGGGCGAGATTACATTTGATGGCTTGGATGTCACGGCGGGAGTCGTCTTGAGTCTACAAGCCTTTGGTGGGGTGTTTTCGCAGGCATCAGCGCCATCAGTGGAGATTGTTTTTTCCACAGAAATGGAGTCTCTGTCACATCTGTTAACACAGAACATAATAACACTAATAAAAATACTGAATATATCAATATAAAGAAAAACAGTCATTTCAGTACTTTAACAGTACTATATATATATATAGTATATATATATATAGTATATATATATATATATATGTGTGTGTGTGTACTAATGTATGACAAGAATACATTTTGCTGTTATAAACTTACAAAGGTGTGGGATCCACACACTGCTTAGGTGGTTTTCCCTCATTTCGCCTGCTCCTCAAGAGTGCCCTTTGGTATCTTCTAACTTTGTTTTCCTTACACTGATCGGATTGTTGGGGCATGTAGGGGAACACAGATGGAACGTAATCAGGGTGTGCTGGATCATTGTCTTTCTTCCCTAAAAAGCAAATAGATACAGTATTAATTTACATTTGTTAATAACCTGTGTATTATATGGCTCAAAATGTCAAAATTATGCCATAAAAGTTCAAAATTATTCAGTCAAATATGATGAAGACATTTCGTTTTTATGTTTGACTAAAATAAACACACAAAACCAAAATGGCTTCTCTTCAGCCACACAAAGCAACTACAATTTACAATACGTATATATTATTACTTTATTTTTATACTAAAGTGTCATTTGATGAAAGATAGTAAAGGTTTTACTCTGTAAAATTAACTAAAATACAATATAAAGTAAAGACTTACCTTTGAGGAAGTGTTGTGAACAGACATATGTATAATCGGACTTAGGTTCCCAGGGTGCTCCACTGGAACTATTTGTTTTGCTACGCCTGATTGCTTTGATCCAAAGACGTCTTCGTTCTGGTTCTGTTACCTCAGAAGGGATCATATAAAAACTTAAATCTCTATTCTTTCTGTTGTTGTTGTGACAAAGCACGACACAGCAACCCTTCGGCATATTTGCGTTTTTATCGGAGAACTTTGCAATGTGGTCCTTGTATGGCGGCTGAATGTTTGTATCCTTCGCTTCCGTTGCCAAGGAGGCAAGTCACGTGAATTTGGCAAATGCCCGTATGTTCCTCCCGTATGTTTTCTCACATGACAGGAAGTGAACTACGCTACTTCCTGTTGCCCTTCACAATACAAACTAAATGTGATATATATATATATATACAGTCTATGACCAAAACACGAGTAACAGTTGAATTAACAATTAAAACACCAATTAACTTGAGATGGCCCTTAAAGAAAATAGACTCCACAAATGGTTAAGCTGTTTGCTGGATCAATTAAAAAACTACACTACGTGACTTCCTGTTTGTGCCATCTTGTCCCTAAACCCACTGTGCAATTTCTCAGTCATGTCATGTGTTGCAGAACTTGTGAAGGTTTTTGAGTAAATTAGTTAAAGTATTTAGCTAAATTTGTTAATGTTATCGTAGCTTTGTAAAAGTATTTCACTGGATTCCACAGCAGCATCAGCTGCTCATTCACTAATGATTAAGATTTACAGCTCAAAACATGTAATAATCCGGCAGACAGAGAATAAAGAGTCTAGTTAGGCACACTGACAGCTTTTTAACAGACCGAGCTGCCACACTGCGAGCTTTGTAACAGGGAAGAGAGACAGAACACCAAAGGCCTTTGTTCAATAGTGTGAGAGTTGGTGGATGATGAATACTATTCAACTTTAACTGCTTTTATTTTTAGCTAGACTCAGAAGTTTGGCACTAAACGGAAAGATTTGTTTCCCTTCATTTAGGACATCTCATGCACTTTTGTTTCAGAATCTGAGACCATTTTCAGAGTTTCTGTGAGATGCTTTCTGTCGTAATACCCCAAAGACACACTACAACTCTCCTCATAAAAGCATGAATTTACAACTCTGTTTACATCCGCTGTGTTTCGGGAGGAGGGAGTAATCCATTAAACTCCTCTTCACTGCTGGGGTTTGCTTTTTTTTTTTTACTCATAACATGTCAGTAACCTAAAAACCAGAGCATACAATGGTCACAGTAACACACACCAAACCAGTACTCACATATCTGCAGTGCAGCCTCACACAGTCAGTAGTTCCAGTTCCAATAGATCCAGTTTGGGAAAACATGGTGAAACACAGACTATAACACGGGAATATGAATATATCAACCATGGAGCTTCTTCAGTGGGATAGCAGGAGTCAGTAAGAGAGGGCACATTAAATACTCCCATAATGATAATAATAAGATAAACATCATTCAGCACAGCAGTTAAGATTAAAGCAGCGTTTATTATACTTTATGTTTGATGGAAAGTGACATGAAAAATGATGGACCAGATGAAAACTGCTCTTAGAAATCGTGTCTTTGAGTGATCTTTATTTTCAAACAGATTGAATCATGTTCTCACTTAAAATAAGATGATTTAGTTCAGAGCGAGATAAGATGAGTACATTTAAGATTGGCTCATTTCACCAGTAAAAAAACAGTTAACTAGCTGTGCTCCTACTGGAAACACCAGCACATAACGCGATAGAAATGGGAAGCACTCTTTCCGCATTTCCCCGGATGTGACGTAGTAGGTCATGTGACCAGTTATGATGGCCTGGTCTGGACTGAACAAGCTGGAAACGCAGAGTTTTACAATGAATTAGAAGGAAAAAGGAGCGAGGAGGGCTTTACAAAAAGCTTGCTACGCGGTTACAGTGTGAGGCTTATGCACTAAACACTGTTCAATGCAAACGCCTGCAAATTAAATTCACAAATATTACTTACAAATATCACTTTTATTTAAAAAAAACAACTTCCTGTGATGGTAAAGTAGCTACTGACATCGACCAATTTTATAAATATTGTTCATATACTAAGGTTGTAAAAAATAACTGCTTAAATTCAGTGTATTTATCACTTCATCATAACTTTATAAAAAGCCAGCTGGCTGATATGGATCAGTCCTACTGGGTTTAACAGGTCTTTTTAATCAGAGCCGAACCTCTTGTAAGAAGCTTCTAATATTATCATCATCCTCGGAATCTAATAAAGATCCTGTTGTGAAAAATGTGTCAATCATCTTCGGACAAAAGGCTTTTTTCCTTTATTATTAATTCAGGAGCTTCTCTGTACCTCCTCTCCGTTTCATCTCCTTGGTTCTGGCAGGAAGCTGCATCCATCGGTACAGAACCGGGTTTGAAGTATGTGATTGGTTCACCCTGATGTCAGTTCAGAAAAGCAACAACAGGCTACAGATCCACATGTTTTATGGGCCGGTGGTGAAGAAAGACAGTTTGCCACCTATTACTGAGGCACAGAGACCACAGCTAAAGCAGGTGGTGTTAAAAAAAAGTCAAAGTTAGTTGGGTTTTCTTATCTGACTTTTATGAACTGGTCTGACCGACTGATGTCCCCGATGACCTGTCCAGGAATGAGTTTACCCAGTATAATATATATGTCCATTTATCTATTTATCCCAACACCGAGTTCTTGCTTCAGTAGCAAGTAAAACAATGTTTATGCTAAAGTAGTTAGGCTAATGTCTTCTATTTTAAATAAGAAAATGTGTTGTGTATCTTACAATACAGAGTTTGTGTTGTGCTCCATGTCTCACATTATTCCTTGGAAAGAGAAAAATAATATTTCATTGTGGTCACAGTATCCAGTTGTGTGCATTTTCACCAAAGCAGCACCACACCCATGGCCGTATGCCCAGGAAACTTTCAGACAAATTTCCAGCTGAACTGCGTAGGCGTGTGTCAAAATGCCATAAAAAAAAAAGCCATTGAGGAGATGGGCCTTTTGCACTTTAAACGCTGAGATCGAACACATTTCTTCTTCCTCGGTTGGTAGCTGAAGACAAAATAACAGCTGATAGATGACGAGGAATATCAAACATACACTTTTGTTCCATCAAGCTGGATGCTACAAACCAGCAGTGTCCATTAAAAGAGAACTGGGCCATGACATGTCAAGTATTGAGACGGCATTAGTGGTTGGCCTCAATGTTAGCAGCAGCCAAGTGGAGGCTTCACATGTGGTGCCAGTTGGATGTCAGAGACTTACAGCATAATGCGCCAGCTTCAAGTCCTCCTCTACATACGTACACAAAGGAGCTGAATCTCTAAAGAGGAAACTACAGGAGTTCCTCCCTTTTTTGTGTCCTATTAGTTTGAAACGGCACATTTTTGCTCAGTTCAGGGGGATGTGGTTATCTAAGTACCTGCTTTCGGATGGCGTCTCTCAGCAAGTCATTCTGACAAACCAAATGGCTTCCAGATGTGGTTTCTCCATAAATAATCAGGAAATGTGATGTTTATGATTCTTGCTAAACTCAGGAGCTGTATGATTTATATTCAATGCTCAGCTCAGGCATTGGCATCTTTTATGGCCATTTATCATTGAAATGATATAAATACATCTGCATGTATTATAACATTTATGTTGCTGTTTTTTTTTTTGGAACAAATGAAAAACGGAAGCGCCTTCTCTGATTGGTTGTCTCACCAGTTAATCCTCTCTCATCGTGGCATCCATCATGGCTGTCATGCCACAAAAAGCTTCCAATGAAGCCGCAGGTGTCAATCACCAGAGTTACCTTAACAAAAGCCCAGTTATGTACTGGAGCAGCTTCCCTGTAAACTCACTGCCCGGGTCACCGAGTTCATGTGATTAGCAGGAATATCGAAGGATAGCATCAAGGCAAACAATTGAACTAAGCCTCTTCCATCTTCTCACGTATAAATCATGCCAGAACTCTTCAGTGGTCTTTTTATTCGGAGATATTTCACGCTTTTCTGTCTGATTAGAAACAAATGAGCTGCTATTCAATCTGAAGACATCTTGCGATGAATAAAGGGACACTTGAAATGCGCCGCTAGGTGACAGCAAACAGTAGCTCTGTGTTAACTGTCGTGATGTTTCGTGATTTTTGTAATATAGGCGTCTTTTTTAAAACATCAGCTTCAGTTTGGGTCGTTCATGAAGACTTTTCAGGCTGGTGGAAGTTGTGCTACACGGGAGTCTCTCTGCATCTTTTTTTCTGCTATTTCAAGACTTGTTATTAGAGTCTC
>JBAMHV010000023.1:18129005-18146924 GCA_037177535.1 Pseudomugil gertrudae
TTCTCATCATGGATGAGGTGGAACGGGAGATTCTCATCATGGATGTGGTGGAACGGGAGATTCTCATCATGGATGTGAAGCAGCTGTGTGTAATTATGGAGCAGAATCTCTGAGGAATGTTTCCATTACTATGTTGGATCTATGATGTCCAGAGGAGGAAACGGGGTCCCACACGGTACCCAGAATGTGACCCTGATAAAGTAGACGGCGTACATCAAACTGTTAAGTATGACACAAGCTGAGAATCTGCATCATGATAAAGTCTCATTGGCTGCTTTCATTACTCAACACACACAATGACTGGTGCTTTTCTGCTCAGCGATCTTTACCACTGCGTGCTGCTGTCTCAGTGTGTGTGTGTGCAGGGTTTGGACACTACTTCTGATCATGCTGGCTTTGTGTAAACAGAGGACAAATTGTGTGTCCACTGAAAATGTCATGGCATTACTGCAGTCTATCACACGGCAAACAGGAGTGTGTGTTTGCAGCTCTGGGGGGAAGAAAAGGATGAAGTCTGTAATCATGAGGGTAGCACGGCTGTATCGGCGGGGGTGGACATGGTTGGCACTCTGAATGTGCTGGGCTGGTCGGCTTTGCCCGATGGTTGCATAAGCAGTCTGGGATTTAGTCAGCTGTGGCCCCTGGTGTTCGTTCTGTTTCCACAAAGCCTGAAACCTGGTGGTGAAGAGCTGAGAGGAAGCAGGAGGAGGCGGAGGAGAGGATTTGTGCTCTGCTGAAGGGAACATGCTGTATTTTGTGTCTTTTTCTGAAACAGTGATTGGTAGTAAACAGCTCCGAGAAGTGGAGATACATTACTGATATTATCATTTGCAACTGTTCTTATTTTGTAGGTAAACGTCCCAAATATGATGGATGAATATTTGCCAGGTAGATTACTTCTAATTTAGTTAAATTAATAAATAAAAAGCAAGTGTGTAAAATAGGTCCCAAAGCAGATTTTAATCCTGCAGGGATTTAACATGATGAAATATGATCTCTACTGTTCTCATTACAGCTTTTTATCCTTACCTTAACCCTCACAGCAGAACAAGTTACCCAAATCTGACCCTAAACCAGCAACGTGTGGCTTTCTGACATGAGAAACTTCACTAATGCCATGCTTTTGTAAAAATGAATCTATCTAGAACAAATCTTGAGTTCACAGCACCTCGTTTTTAGTAAGATCATGCATGTTTCAGTGCCATGTGGACCAGCCCTTAATGTTCCTGTTTCAGCTGGTGATGGTCTGTGTTACACAGAAAGTCCTGATGGAGCTGAGGCTCTCACTTTGTGCTGTTTTATGATAATCAGGTGACCAAAGACAAACCGTGTGAAATGACGTGATCGCCATGCTGAGTGATTTGAGACGTTCAAAATGCTGTAGGAGATACGGGAAGTGTTTTACGTGATGTGAGGCAATGTCGAGCACCACTACATGCACACAATGGACTTACAGCAAAGCCTCTAAGGGCTGGGCTACACGTCTATGTTCCACTACCTCTCTGTAGATACTTGCTGGAACAACATAAGGTTGTTATACGTTTAATACTGAAAACACCAATAGGGGGCAGTACACAACACTCTGAACAGTTATTTGTTGCTAACTGTGAAGGCACTTTAGGGAAAGCAATCATAAAGATGGTAGCTGTGAACAAGGCCTGAGAGGCGCTCTTCAAAACGGTGCACCTTTGTGTTTACATCAAGCTGTCATGATTTGGACACTTGGGGTGGTGTTTTTTGGGTTTCCTGTGTTTCTGTTTTCAGTTTAAGCTTCATGTTTTGTTAATTAGTTTCACCTGTCTTTAATTTTGATTGTGTTCACCTGGGTCTTGTTTAGTTCTGTCTGTATTTTAGTCCTTGGGTTTTGTCGGTGCGGGTTCATTGCGTTGCATTGCATTTGTTGGTGAGTCTTAGTCTGAGTCCTAGTCTTTGTTTTGTTGTGTCAGTTTTCAGCCAAGTCTATGTTAAATAAATAATAATTTAATTTGCACTCCTGCTGCCTGCAATTGGGTCCTCACCCCACTTCCGTGCTCCCAAACCTTTACACGAGTCTTGTGTTTATGTTCTTGTTCACCTAAGTGTCTCCAGCTTTTGCAACTCATGCATGCAACACCTTACCTTGCATCAACGTGATCGGCCCACGTGCCAAACAAATGTATGGCAACCATGAAATGAATGCTGACTTATTGCTAACAGCATGTATAGACTGTTTATAAAAGATAGCCTGTCTTTCTGAGGAGCAAATGCAAGCTAGTTGGGTTGGTTCCTGCCATCGTCATCTAGGCAGCATCGTACATGCTATTCCACCCGGAAATGCAAAATGGTCAGAGCTGGAACTGAGACGGAAAGGGGGGCTTTGAGGGTGTGGATGCATGATTGATGTCTATCAAATTCTGAGCTGCCCATTTCTATAGAAAAACAAGGACAAACACACACACACGCAGCTGGTCTGCAGACAACCACATGAGCAGCCAAGAATCACCCTAACCTGATGAGTCACTCAGCAAGTCATCAGGTCCAGCGAGTTCAATAATAACAGAGATGCATATCTATGTATGATAAACACACACACACACACACCGGCTGATACAAAAACACAGCTTTCCACCATTAGGTGTGGCACATGTTAGATAGCCACAATCAGCAGCCTGAACCATAAACATTAGTGATGTTAAAACCACTGAACTTTGGTCTCAGTTCAGTTTGTTTTGCTTCTTGTGCATAAAAACAAATAAATTGATTTAATTAAATATCTACAATTTAAAAATGAAATGTGATGACACATTTGTTTCTAAACATTCCTTATACATGAATTAAAATGAAAAATATGAGCTTGTTTCCAGATGACAGTGTGTAGGTGTGTAGGTTGTTTAGAGTGATTGAGAGCTTAATGTTGTTAAACTCATCAGAATTAATCCAGAATTCAGTGCAGCCGCTCAATGTGAGTAATCCCAGGAGTGGAGTTTATATTAAAACTGCATCACATGGACTCGCAGTTTGCAGCTGAAGCAGCACATCGCTCCTTATTTAAATTAATTTCATTTAAATTCAGTTTATTTGATCTGGATAGCCCTCATTCACAATTTAAATATTCTCAACATGAACATGTCAAAATAAGTCCAGTTAAAAGCCCATTTACTAGAACCCAGTTCAGTCCAGTTCAGTATATTTTCCTGATGCAAAACTCAGAAAGGCTTGCAGGGTGCATTCAACAGCAGGATCACCTGCTGGACTCGGTGCAGTAGCCTATTCTGCTGAGCTGTAAGGAACTGGGGAAGGAAAAGGAACACAGCATAAGGAACTGGTTTTATTCACACACACCCAAAATATCTAAACCCTTTAAAAAGGTCAAATAAATGATCTAAAAACAACTTCTGTTTAACTAACAAGCAACAAAAGCAACCAAACTGACCAAACAGGGAACAAATGTGAACCTGACGACTGGCCGGTCAGACCAGTAACACGAGCTGCGTTTCCATTACAGTTTTTAGTGTTTCACTGATCCATAGTGACGTACTGCAGGAGTAAACCTTGTGCTTATTGGGTTTTATTCTGCATTTCTGTCCTGTGTTTGAAGCAGCCAATGGGAAATCGATCTACTGCTGGTTCTGTGATTCAGGGTGGGAGAACACAGCTGGACCAGGGATGATGGATGATATCTGGTTTATGCAGCTTTCTCCCCGGCACATGTAGACGTAGTACAGGTAGTACAGTGCTTCAGTGGGATATTATAAAAAGTCTAAATACACCTTTATATGTATTTTGTTATTTCTTCATTTTTATTGTAAATGAAAACGACAGAACATCACAGAAAAGTAATGTTGTGAGGGGCGGGCAGGATGTGTTAATGTGCTGGTCAGGCTGCAGACTATGCATAATCAGGTCCACGTCTCAGTCGCAGATATCAGCAGGTTTTGGTAGATAAAACTAGACCTGTGCAGGATTCTAGTCTTGCTGTGTTAGCTTTGTTATTTCTTCTACACAAACAATAATCTACATCCCTTCTTCTTGATGCTTTATTGCAGTTGGAAGATCAGTTGCTGAATAGTTCAGAACTCCTTCAGAACCAAAAGCAGAAAATAAATCCTCCTTTAGAACCAGAATCAGGAAGGAAAGCCTCCTTTAGAACCAGAAGCAGGAAGGAAAGCCTTCTTTAGAACCAGAAGCAGGAAGGAAAGCCTTCTTTAGAACCAGAGGCAGGAAGGAAAACCTCCTTTAGAACCAGAAGCAGGAAGGAAAGCCTTCTTTAGAACCAGAGGCAGGAAGGAAAGCCTCCTTTAAAACCAGAGGCAGGAAGGAAAGCCTCCTTTAGAACCAGAGGCAAGAAGGAAAGCCTCCTTTAGAACCAGAAGCAGGAAGGAAAGCCACCTTTAGAACCAGAATCAGGAAGGAAAGCCTTCTTTAGAACCAGAGGCAGGAAGGAAAACCTCCTTTAGAACCAGAATCAGGAAGGAAAACCTCCTTTAGAACCAGAATCAGGAAGGAAAGCCTCCTTTAGAACCAGAATCAGGAAGGAAAGCCTCCTTTAGAACCAGAAGCAGGAAGGAAAGCCTCCTTTAGAACCAGAATCAGGAAGGAAAGCCTCCTTTAGAACCAGAATCAGGAAGGAAAGCCTTCTTTAGAACCAGAAGCAGGAAGGAAAGCCTCCTTTAGAACCAGAATCAGGAAGGAAAGCCTTCTTTAGAACCAGAAGCAGGAAGGAAAACCTCCTTTAGAACCAGAAGCAGGAAGGAAAGCCTCCTTTAGAACCAGAAGCAGGAAGGAAAGCCTCCTTTAGAACCAGAATCAGGAAGGAAAGCCTTCTTTAGAACCAGAATCAGGATGGAAAGCCTCCTTTAGAACCAGAATCAGGAAGGAAAACCTCCTTTAGAACCAGAGGCAGGTTAATACGGTTTACATGTTAATGAAAATAGATTCTACACACATCTATATTTATAAAGCAGTAAACATTCCTGTTTATGTACCTGTGTGTATTTTATTGATGGGGATGTTTGTACTCTTCCTGTAGTGAAAGATGTGAGCACAACTTGTCCCACACATGCACACACGGTGCTGCATGCATCCTGCAGTGCTGCTAAAGTCAGCGTTTCTGGTCTCAGACAGAAACAAATAGCACTCTCTGTTCGTGCCTCCCTGTGTGTTCATCTCGAGTCAGAGATAAAGAACATCCCTTTGCTCCCATGATCACACTCACTGAGTCATCCTTCCTCACCTGCTGCTGTCTACCTGTTTCCCACATAAAAAGAAAGATTTCACACCCACTGAGGAACATGGAGGCCTGTGGAGGGGATGATGGGTTACTTAACATGGTATACATATGGTTTGTGTTTAATGTGGGACTAGGCGGCTTATAGCTGCTCTGTTTCTGTCTGAATGTTAAAGGATCATCCATGGTGATTGGCAGTAGTGTGTGCTGATGATATTATGTAATGAGTGTGTGGATGTGCACGCTGCTGGGTTTCCTCTACATGTATCTGAGACTGTGGGTCAGGACTTGGCAGGTCCGGCTGCTCAGATAGGAGAAAAACCAAAGCAATCGCTAAGAATAATCACACTGCAGCAGGGAATGGATCTGCAGGAAAAAAACATTGGCTGGTAGTGTGTGTGTGTCTGTGTGTGTGTGTGTGTGTGTGTGTGTGTGTGTGTGTGTGTGTGTGTGTGTGTGGGCTCACAACACCCCCTTGGCGAGTAGCATTTAGAGTTACTTAAGCCTTTACTGCAGATAATTAGCATTTTCAGTGACGATCGCACTGCAGATCCGAGCAGCAGACGGGGAGCAGAACATCTCCAGCACTGACCTTGAAAACCAAAACTAATATTGCAAACACCACACAGGAATTTACATCCCATAATATATCCATATTTTGCATTTTTATATTTCCTTCCATCACAAAAACATTGTATGGGTGCATCAATATGCTTTCTAACTCAGACTGGAGCTACAGTTTAGCACCAGGAACACATAACTACTGAGTAAATGTCTCATTTATTTATTTTCACATTAAAACAGGAAACAAGTGAAGATGTTTATTTTGTTTTATTATTTAGAAATAGTCCAACATTAATGGAAATACAGTAACCTAAAGTTTGTATGAGCTTGGAAGTCGGTATTTAGCATTTTGAACCCTCTCGGACAAGCTTTCCATCCTGAGTCAGTCCAGAAGGTTCTGGATGTTTCCTGCTGCAGCACCAGAACTGATGCATCAACATACATGAACAAAAAAAGGACACCAAGCTGTTAGAGTTATTTAATTTGAATCCAGTGCAGGAAAACATCTAAAGAAGTGGTGGCCCGCCCGGAACTTGCTCCTGGCCCACTACTAAATGTTTATTTTTAGAAATCTACAGATCTTAATGAAAAGACATTTCAGAGCTTAATGACAGATGATAACAATATCTCTTACTTATGTCCATTAAGTAATTTCTATAGGGTTGTATGGGTATAAACAGCTCACTCATTGTGTTTCTATTCATATCAACTTTAATAATTAAAATTTTAATCCATGGTGTATTTCACATTTGTGCAGCATATTTTATATTAAAGTCAATATTTTCCTCACATTTATATAGTTTTATTAACTTGGAAAGATCCCCCATGAGCCTTTGCACACGCAGCCTCTCGGACTCCACACATCCACATGGAGAACCACAGGCAGTGGCGTACAGATAAGAGCTGCAATGTTTGGCCCGAGGCTCACTGGATCATTTTCAGTTTGGCCCTTTGAGGCAAAAAGTTTGGGCACCCCTGCTCTAAAGCCTGCAGGACCTGAACTGGAAAGCCACGCTCTAAATGGGCTTCAGGAACATATCTCCAGACTTCCTGAAGGACTTTCCAAAGTGTTGTTTCCATTCTCTGCACAGGCAGTCCCCCACTGTCTCGGTACTGGTGAGGTCTGGAGAGGATGCAGTTCAGTTTGACCCTAGAAGATCCTTTCACTACATCTGTGCATTAAACATTTGAATCCCACATACATGAAACTAAAAGATAGACGGCGCCTCCCAGCAGGTTTCTGAGGAGCAAAAGTGAAGCTCAACGGGTGGTTCCTACCATCGTCATCTCTGCAGCATCACGCGTGCGTGAAAGAGGTGGAGCTGAGAGGGGGCTGTGAGCGTGGGGGTGGATGATTGAGTACATCAAACCTGTAGCTAAAAGCTAACTGAGCTAATTCAGGTCCAATGAGAGCTAACTGGCTAATGGAGGACGGTAGGCTAAAGCTAAGATGGCTAAAAACAGTGTTTGTGCTATACTGCCTTCTTGCCACTGGTAGTACATACCTGTCAATCAAAAGGACACATGAGTTATAAATGACTTCCCCCCTGTCACAGTTATAACTTCTTAAACGTAACAGGTATTTTTTGTACCAGGCTGTAAACATGTTTTTTTTTCTGCTGTGTTGTTGGTCTTTTTAACATGAGCGTCAATGGAGAGTTGTTCTGTTTTGGAGCCCCTAGTGGACGAGGAGAGAACTGCTGCTTTTCTCACTTTTATGTAGGCTTTACTTTATTCCAACAAAGGTTCCTGCTTAGTCACACACAACCTTTTATATCCACCACTAACACGTTCTGGTCAATAATGATGACCAGATTCATCATCAACTAAACACAGAAGTGCCCAAGTCCTATCCAAGTCCTATCCAAGTCCTATCCAAGTCCTATCCAAGTCAACATAAATTATAACGTGTGATGGTTATTACAGAGGATAAACAAACAGAGAAGTGCTAGTAAAGGAATAAAGATGTGTCCTCTCTTGTCTCTGTCCCCTCTTGTCTCTGCAGTGACGCCAGCTCTTAGCTGCAGCACCTGCCCTCAGCGCCCGTCTGCCATTTTCTTCCCTCCTGTCCGTTATCTGAAGCAGTCCCCAGCATGAGTTCCTCTCCTCTGGTTTCACGAGCCAACATGGACATCCTGGATGAGCTGCAGCTGATTGCCGCCCAAAACCTGGAGAGACTGGAAGTCAACAAGTACTACGAGGTGATCAGGGAGCTGGGCAAGGGCACCTACGGCAAGGTGGACCTGGTCATCCACAAGATCAGAGGTGAGGATCACGTCTATTCAGAGTACACTGCATTAAACAAGCCCAGATCCAACAGGAAGGAAAATATCTTCTGTCTCTTCCCCGAAGGAACAAAAATGGCCCTGAAATTCCTGAAGAAGAAGACGACCAAGCTGAAGTCGTTTATTAGGGAGTACAGCATCTCGCTCTACCTGTCTCCCTGCCCCTTCATCATCAACATGTTTGGCATCGCCTTTGAGACGGATGAGTACTACGTTTTCGCACAGGAGTACGCGCTGGCTGGAGATCTCTTCGACATCATTCCTCCACAGGTAGGAATCAACGTTGGCATCATTGCTTCTTCACTTCTGGGTTGAAGCTTTTTATTGAGTTAGCTGTTTCAGACATCTCCCAGTAGAGCAAGTCTTTTAACTGGTGTTGCTTCTTTCTAATTTATTGCAAAACTCTGCATTTCGCTGTAGTTTACTATCAGCAATGGCTGTTTTTCTCTATTAGTAAGTAGTACTTGTAGGAAATCAACCCTTTGGCTAATGTTCGTCTCTCTGTGTTGCACTGTGATGGATTGGCAACCTGTCCAAGGTGTACCCCACCTATCGCCCAGCGATTACTGGGATAGACTCCAGCTACCCTTTACTGGAATAGGCAGTTATTGAACACTATCAAATAACATTTTAAAGTCCTGGAAGAAAGCGGTTTGTCAGCTTCAGGACACTGCTGAACATTCATGGCTACAGAGTAATAGTTGTAGTTTTCTCTTCGCTGCATATTATTATATTATGAATATAACCCTCCACTGCATACTGCATACTCTAAACCTCTTTGCTTCGATCTGGACTATATCGCACTAGTATTGCTTCAAAATAAATCACTTAACACACACCGGTGTGGTTTGTGCCATCAAAGTCACGCTGTTTGATGGACTAGCAACAGTAACTAAGGGGGCGGGGCTTTTGCGAAAGGTCATTTGAGTTTTACTTTGTATAAAACATTTGGGAATTCTCATTCAGCTCTTATATGACAGATTGGAGCAATACTTCTGCATGCTTGACCTGTCCGCTGGCTGCAGTCGGAATGGTCTAACAGGTCTTCTCCATCTTTCCGGCTGTAAAGGTTGGTCTTCCTGAGGCAGTTGCAAAGCGATGCGTGCACCAAGTATCCATCGCTCTGGACTATCTGCACTGTAAGAAGCTGGTCCACAGGGACATCAAGCCTGAAAACATTCTCATTTTTGACCGAGAGTGCCGCAAAGTCAAGCTGTCTGACTTCGGTATGACCCGTCGGGCTGGCTCGCCAGTAAAAAGAGTGAGTACCCTCTCCAGTTCTGCTGTCACACTCTCGTCTCCATGGTTCTGACTTTTTTTTGCCTTCTCCTCCAGGTGAGCGGTACCATCCCCTACACGGCTCCGGAGCTCTGCGACGTGTCCCGTCACGAGGGTTTCTGCGTGGACTACAGCACGGACGTCTGGGCTTTTGGGGTTCTGCTTTTCTGCATGCTGACTGGAAACTTCCCCTGGGAGAAGGCGCTGCCCTCCGATCTATTCTACCAGGAGTTCATCCGCTGGCAGAGGAGGAGGACGAGCACGGTGCCGTCGCAGTGGAGGCGCTTCACCGAGCAGGCGCTCCGAATGTTCCGCCGGCTGCTGTCGGTGGAGCAGGACCGGCGCTGCTCCGTCAAAGAGGTGTTCGGCTACTTCAGCCACTGCTGGATGCTGGACACGGAGAACAACAACAACAACGGCAACGTAGGAGGCGCAGGCGGCGAGGAGAGAGCTGGCAACGGTGGAGGAGGAGGAAGAGGAGGAGGGAGCCCACGAGGAGAGGCGGAAGGCACAATTTCAACATCTTCATCTGGAGAAGAAGACGAGGAGCTACTGGTGGAGAGGATGAAGCAGCAGACTCTGTCCCCCCACTCTCCCATGGTGGTGGAGAGAGGGAGCGGTGGTGGAGGCGGGGCCAAAGGAGGGATGATGGAGCCAGGAGGGGGACACCATTTTGTCTCCGTCTCCACTAACAGCTCCGTGTCGTCCACCAACAGTTACGACCGAGTCCCACGTGAAAACAGCTCTCCAGGCGGGCGCATGCTGGTGGCAACACCCATAGAAATCTGCGTCTGAGCCCCGGCTACACGCTTTTATACCTCCCATCCCAGTTGCATGCAATGAAGAAGAAGCAAAGTACTAACAGCTGTCCCGTTTGAAACATGTCGGAAAGGAGGAGCACGAGGACGTTCCCTCCACGCGCCAGTCGGCCAGTCCGGATGTGAAACAGAAGAAAATAAACCTTCCTGTCACGAAAACCATCGGGACCAAAAACCAAAATGAATTTCTTAAAGCAATACTTCCAGCAAAAAAAAAGGAGGAAGAGCGTCATAACGAGGAGACGGAGGTCGTTTACAGCAGTGGTGGAAGTGTGTGTGTGGTGGTGTGTGTGTGTGTCTGAATCTAAAAACAAGTTTTATTATTTATTTTAATCTAAAAAAAAGACTACAAACTATTTTTTCTATTGTTTCTTCTTTGTTTCCATCCGACCGGACGTTGTGAGAGGATGCCGGAGCACGTTGCTATGGCAACGTGAGCATTTTAATGCGAGACGGTGACAAGATTGAAGATGCAGCGACTCCCGGCACAGTCCTGAGTGACCGAGGAGGATTATGATGTCATGAAATGATGGGACTCTGAGCAAAATGTCAATAAAAGCAAAACATTTTATTCCCAACAGAACTCAAACACTTCCTGGTAAATATGAGCTGGTTTGGAATGGGATACCTGCAGAGGTCCTGGAGGAGGTTTCAACTAATTAGGTTTATTTATAACTTGTCAATCAATAATCAACTATTCAGATTATCAGGTGGCAACCTTGGGTGTCTATTCAGATTTCAGGGGTGGCCAGCACCCCCACGGTGCCCCCTCTAGCTCTACCCCTGCATTTCACTGACAGAAGTCTCTAGATTGGTTGTAGCTGCATCTTTCCAGAACTTTCCTACATAGACCACCAGTATCACTACATCAGTTTCATATAAATGTGGAAGCAGTTTCCTGATTATTGATACATTAAAACAAAATTTGTCAGGCTTCACATTTCTGGAGATTTCCTTCCTGTGCAAGAACGTCTACTAATGTTACGTAAGACCACCAACCTGGTATTAGCTCATCTAAACAAGAGGCTAGCAAGACTGCTAGTTGATTTAAAGTAGCTACAGCATACCAACCAGGAGATTTTAAGCTTTCTATAGTCTGTGTCCTGCAGACTGAGGAGCAGAGTCCAGCGTGTTCTCAGTGGACAGATGGGATGTGGGTGCATCAGTGTCTATGTTGGACTGAAAGCTCTGTGAAGCTCCATCAATGCTGGAGAGTAAATGGAGGCTTCAGAGCAACACCTGCTCCATCCAGACAACGTCTCTGAACCACATCCTGCATCCATCACAGGAGAACATCCAGATGTTTCACCATCACAAAACATCTGCAGCATCATGAGATCAGATTCACAACCAGCTCATATTTTCTATGAAACGTTTTAAGGCCTTTATTTGTTTTTGATCTCTTTGGAATAAAAGTGTAGTTTTGCCCAACGTCCTAACGTTTGTATGAACTGACGTCGTGTTTATCGTCTGTTCGTCTTTGTTTTCATCGTCCAGAAACGTTTTTCTTTATAACCGTTCAGCTTGAAATGTCCCATAAAAGACAGAAAACGCCACCTCCAGGTCAGCCTAAAAGAAGAGAAGAAATTCAACTTTTTCTAATCTGCATGACGAGTAGCTCACACTTCACCAACACTTTGAACTGACTTTACAAAAAAAAAAGTTACAGACGATAAAAAGAAATGTAAAATGTGATGTGAAACTTTTGCAGTAGCACAATTTCTTGCATTCTGTCTGAGAGCGAATACCCGAGTTGCATCTCTTGAGACATCCTAGGGCTAAAGAAACCCCCTGAACAATAACTAGTTTGTATTCTATGTGATGTATTTGTACTGTTGTTGTGTAATCATCTCACCAACTTTAACAAAAAAAAAAAATGAAGCATGAAGACAAAGAGCGAGAGGCTTGAGTTTTTATTACTTCTAAAAGGCTTTTAATGAGATGGTGGAGCTGGAAAGTTTTTATTTTTCTACCAGGTGACAAATATTAGCTAAAGCTCTATCCATCCCTCGCAGATGCTTTATCAATATCTGAGCCTCATCTGCAGGAATGGCTGCTAACCCTTTCCAGACATAAACCTGCATGAACGTGTATGTGCTTAAAAAAATGTAAAAACCTGCTCAGTGTTTTTTCCGGCACGTTCTCAGTAGACCGAGTTTCTTTATCTCGTAAGAGTCAGTAGCCTTAGAATGACTGAGGTCAGCGGAGCTTCCTCCTATAAGCTGCAGCTCCTGGATCAGTGTGTATGCAAATGACTTCATCTTGTGACAATCTCTGACCTCATCCGCAGCCTTCTGACTCAGAACAAAGGAAAGTCCTGATGCTCGGGTTGTTTCTCTGTTAGGCAGCTGCAGCCAGCGCTGGCTCTGCTGCCTCTACAGCGCCGGTGTGCCCTCCATTCACCCTGAACATGACCTCACCGTGCCATCTGCAGTATTCACCGCTAAACAAGCAGCGGTGAAGTGAAGGCTGCAGTTCCAATCTAATCCACTAGGGGCTCCAAAACAGACTCCTGTGTTACAAATACTTCACAGCAGAAAAAACATGTTTACAGCCGGGTACAAAAACCTTTTAGGTTCAAAGGTCAAGTTGATCTTCATGATAACTGTGAGGCGTGATATTTGTGTAACAACGGATCTGTTTAGATGTTTTTTATTTTTTAAATTTGGCATAACTTAGGATGTGTCCTTTTGATTGACAGGCTAAGCATCCAATCTGTGGCAAGAAAGCAGAGTGTAGCACAAAGGCCGGTTTTAGCTAGCTAACAGCGCGCCTTAGCTTTAGCCCACCCACCGCTATTAGCTGGATAGCTCCTGTTAGATCTGAGTTAGCTCAGTTAGATTTTAGCTACAGGCAGCTCAGAGTTTAATAGACATGAACCGTCCGCCTGCAGCCCTTCCGCTCTACATCTATCATTATATTTGTATTTTCCGGGAGCAACTGCATGCATGACGCTGCCAAAATGGCAACGGTACAAACCGCCCGATGAGCTTCACCTTTACTCTTCAGAAAGCTACCTTTTAGATACAGTCTACGCCCTAAAAACCTGAAATTAGTTTAGAACTGGTGATGTTATGGAAACGTCTATGTAGCACATGCAAGCTGCTTGGGAGGCTGTTAGCATCCTAGCTTCTAAATAAAACTTTTAGCAGCAGATAAAGAGATCCTAATGTTTATTAGCAGAGATTGGATTCCACGATGGTCAGAGGGGTTGCAACCACTCTGAGCTTGGGCAACTACTATGTTCAAAATGGTGAATAAAAGATACCACATGGAGAATTATAGATACATATTGCTGGATATATTCAGACAGACTTATAAAACATGCTCTATGTTCTTTAATGTTTGCAACCCCCCTGATGTAGGAGGATTCAGCTTGCAGCCACTGATGAACTGGTCACGATGACTACCGAACTGGTTGTTGGTTGCAGCAACAACATTTATAAACATAAATGTCCCCACTGCTTTAAGAGTGGTGTTTTTGTGTCTGATCGGAGTTACGCAAAGCTGTCCTCCAGTGACCTGTCAGCTATCTGAGGTGGCACCTTGGGTGTCTAATCAGATTTCAGGGGTGGCCAGCGTCCACCCAAAGTCTAGCTCCGCCACTGTGAGGACGGGATCTCAGAGTTGGTCACACGTTTACAGTTAAGCAGCCATAAGGTCACCTGGACACCTGCAGAGGAAGCCTGAGATGTTATCAGTATAATGAATTGCACCACCAACAACATTTAACACTTAAAAAGTGGCAAATTTTCATTGATTTTTTAAACGAGTGGGTTTAAAGACGGGTTTGTTCTGCTTTCTGTGTCTGAGTCAGTGCTGCTTCATCTCTAATGTGATGTGTTGTACATGGAGCTCCACTGTCTTTCTGTCAGGTGACCTTTTTTTCCAAGCATCATGATTTTTACCCGTTGTAGTCGGTAGATGACCACCGTTATGTCTTTGCAATACAGCTGTCTTCCTGTAAGCTGAGACTTAGTCAATAAAATGAGAATCTGTGGAGTTATATTTGGAATTTGTCTTTCTTTTATATTTGTCTTTGTTTGTATTCAGCAAATCCTTTGCCATGTTTCATAACAGCTACTCTGCACATAGAAAAGCTAAATGCAAGACCCAGAGCTTTGGCATTTAATTTTAGAAAGCAAGGAAATGATTTAGATTTAGGCAGCTCTGCTAAATAAATGCTCTCATTTTATTTATAATAACACAGCAAGCATTTAAAAGCCAGACAGGTGAGGGTTTCAGAGCGGAGGCTTCTCCAGTGAAAGCAAAGATTCATCAGGGCAACTAAACCTTTTTCAGTTTAGAAAATAAACAACTTTGTGTTTCTGTAAAAATCTATTGAGTAAAATATTTATAAGCTCTCACAGGTTTTCTGGTTTGCAGCTATTTTTCCTCTAGAACTGCCTTCATTCTTAGTGTCACAGATTCAACATGTTGGAAACATTCAGAGATTTCCTCCACATTAACATGAAGCATCACACAGTTGCTGCACATCCATGATGAGAATCCATCAGCATCTCATCTGGATCAACAAAACATTTTGGTCCAAACTTCTCGCTGGATATGGTTCATTTTACACTCTCTGTAACACTTAGAGATGGTTGTGTGTTAAAATCCCAGTTAATACTGAAAACAACAACAGTTTATAAAAAGTAAATCCACTTTAAAGAGATGAAAATGACCATGTGAACACATCATTCATCACATTTTAAAGCTGGATTAGTTATTCTTGTTGTGTAACACCTCATACTGCTGGTCCGTTACCTTTTCCCGCTGCGATGACGCACATGCGCAGTCTTCTGTTCTCCTCTGCTCCTGAATAAGTTTTAAGTAGTATGCACGTGTCAAGCAGCATTTAAAAAATATGATCAAAATGGAAGTGAAAGTGGTACTTATATAGCTTCTAATGTTGTAAATAAACTGAAAAGCAGGAAGTGGTTTGTTTACTTCCTGTCTCCACATGTGTGTCTTGTCCACTGCAAATAAATGTTTCTATATAAACCTTCATTTTAAATTATTTTAATGTAAACACAAAAAGAATACTTTCATATTGAATGATTATGAATTAACACCATGTCATTATACCCTATGTCACATTTAAAGTCACTTAAATCGCTCTTCTTCCTCATTCTGATGCAGTTTGAACTTCAGCAAGTCATCTTCATCATGTCGGAATAAATGTGCCATGTGATTGGCTGGTTAACTGAACAGGTGAGGTATTTATTGATCAAAGTTGGTGTATCAGGTTGGGAAACCCATCATAACAGCATACATAGGAGTGAGTGTGTGTGTGCATGGTTGTGTCTCTGTGTGTGTTGGCCCTGTGATGGACTGGTGACCTGTCCAGGGTGTAACCCGCCTCTCGCCCGTTATGAGCTGGGATTGGCTCCAGCCCCCCCGTGACCCGGTTAAGGTAAACAGTGGTAGAAGATGGATGGATCTGGTGGAGCAGGTATTGTTGGTGGGCTAAAAGGTGACCAGTTGCCGACCGCTGCGTCACATCCTGCAACAGCTCAGTGAGAAGGGTAGGAGTTAATGCTCCCTATAGCACTGTCTGAAGCTGGCTTCACCAATAATTCAGTTTATTACTAATATTTTACATAAGCGTTACATCTGTATCTAGTTTTAGTCCTGCTGTTTCATTAGGACAGAACGTACAAATCTGACTCAGACAAACGGCACTGAACAAAATATTTAATTTTGACAACAAGCCCTCTGATGTCCAAGAGGCGAACGAGACAGTACAAAAAAATGTGACATGACAACAACACGGGTCCCAGTATTAAACTGAAAACCAGCACAGCACTGACACATGGAGGAGCTGGAATGTAAGGGGGGGTTAGTGTGTACCAGGACAGAGGGGGAGAAAAACCACACCCTGCTACAAATAAACACCAAACATGAGGTTCAACCCTGAGATAAACACCAACAAAACATTTTATACAGCTGAAAGAACATTCTCCAAAATAATCTGCATTTGGTAGAATTTGATTGCAAGTAAGAAAAACATCAGATTAACAGACAACATATTTCCCCATTTTACTGCAACAATCATAAAGGATGCAAAGAACCCATGGCACATGGACCAGCGTTTCCATACGGAGCAAAGTCTGCTGGCTTACATCACACGTAACGGGGAAATTAAATCTACAAGCTCAGATTCATTCTGATGCTTTAAAAACAAACAGCAGAAAACATCTGCTCCAGATGGTGCATGTAGATTTCATCTCCACCTGGAATCACACCAAGTCAGGAGACATGTTCAGGGTGCTGCTGGTGAGCCTTCAGCTGCCCCTAGTGGTGATAATGAACAAGTGCACTGCAATAACAGAGGTCCTCTAACAGGCAAAGAGGCTTAAAGCCTGACCTCTGACCCTGATTCAACCCCCGGAGCTGATCTTTATTCAGCATCAGAGTGTTCTCCGTGCTTCTCATTATTACTGACTGCAACAGGAAGGTGAAAGAGCGTCATCAGGACGTCCAGAGGAAGGCTGTGTATGTAAATCCACTGATCTGGTGCAACATGAACAGAGCAGTGAGACCTGCAGAGGCTTTTTCAGAGACCAGTATGAAGCTCAGCTAAGACCAGGAATAAGTGCGACATCAGTGTAGCTGTACAGGATCTTTTCTGGATTTAAAGGCAGGCGAACGGCGCGGTTACACACTCGCAGCCAGATGCAGGAAAGCAAAGTGCTTTGAGTTAAACGCTTCATTCTGACGGTTAGAGGCGGTTCACCATCACACGACAGGTCAGAGGCCGTCAGCTGGACAAGCTAATACTGCAGCCCGAGCCTCCTGACCAAATACATTCAAACACACACACACAGGACACACACTCGTCCTGCCACGTGGGCCGAGGCGTTCTGGGTGGTGGTCCTTTCAGATGAATCCTGGCTGTGACAGCAGCATAAACCACAATCTGGCTTCAACATCAAACTGCTTTACCAATAACTTAGAAATAAAGTAAAAGCAGCGACACACACACACACACACACACACACTCAAGAAGCCAATAAGTTCAGGAATAAATAAATCAAATATAATCAAATTCTTGGAAAATAGTCAAAAAAAATTAAATATCTTTGATTGTTAATAACATTAATCCAAAGAGAAAATGAATCTAAAATAAATGCTTGATCCCTCCTCAGTCCTGGCGGGGTGGCGGGGGGGGGGGAGACGGGGACCGGTGAGTACCGGCAGGCGGGACTGAGGCGGGTTTTAGTGACTGGGATCCTTCCAGTCACAGTGTTGGGTTAACAGTGCAGTCGAAGAGCAGAAGGTGAAGTTAAGGTTTGTTGGTGCTAGCTGTCAGTCAGAAGAACACTGGTCCCTTGTTGCCGTGGTTACCAGCACAGCGGGGGGGTCTAAGAAGGACAAAAACACCAGGTTAATTTGAGCAGCATCAGGTGTGTGTGTGGCTGCATGTCGTTACAGACTGGATGCATCATCTGCAGCATGGTTTTCTGGGTGGGCTGTAGAATCTGACTTAAACGTAGCAAAGTGAGATCCATGTGCTCCTCGTATCAAACACACTTCATCTGTCATGAAAGCTGGTTTATAGATGAGTCAGCTGGATGCTTCCCTCTCAGATGAAGATGGTGGACAGCAGGAGGTGAAACTGGACCTTATTTCTGCTCATCACATCTCTACAGTATTATGGCGCTTTTCCATTAGTACCCACTCCGCCTGGCCTCACACGATTATACCCAGAAACAGAGCGTTTCCATCAGGATGTGTCGTGTCGTGCGGTTACATTTTCCGTACC
>JBAMHV010000023.1:18161488-18178538 GCA_037177535.1 Pseudomugil gertrudae
GGGTGCTGATGCTAACGAAGGTGTGCAACCATATTTATTTGAGCCTTATCGGTCTGGAAGCAACGATGACACGAGTGGGTCTGAAGAGGAAGGATCGGACGGTAACGAATTAGAGCTGGACATCGGTCGCCTCCAAAACAACGGATATAAAGTCATTTTAATAAACATGTAGACAAAACAAAGACTCTGAGTCACTGTGTCTTTTCTGCGCTGTTTGGTAACACTAGCGCCGATATCTTCTGTCTGCTTTCTTATTGTGGGGATGGCAGCAGGTTTCACAACACGTTTAAAACTTTTAAGCCAAAAGATTCCTGTAATGAAGGTGTTTCCTCAAAGCAGTCTGCAGTAAAGTGTTCAGAGTACAGACAATGCTGCCGCTTGTCCCTCGTTCTCTGTACCTGTTTAGTCCATTTGTTACACAGATCTGCATCTTATGGGGACATGAAGAGGTTTACACTTCCACTGGGGCAGTTCCAACATCCTACAGCAACGCTTCGCCACTTTGCAACAAATCAGCACAAACACGATGATATTTTAGCTCCGACTACAATTAGTTTACATCAAACAGCTGAGGGGAACGTCTACTCGTGATGTCATTTCCTGAACAGAGGCATGACCCATGACCTCGCCTCGCTGCAGGATGGAGCACTATTTAAACTCACTTAACTTTTTTTTCCACTTTATTAGTATTCGGTTTGAATAGAAACGACTATGTAGTAGAAATTATATTTATTCTGACTATTTATGAAAGTTCAAACATCTCATCACAGACACTTTAAAGATGTCAGGTTTATGGGTATTCCCATCAAAGCACGTTACTCTCACTAATGGATTATACTGGGAGGATGAACCTTCAGTTACCAGACCCTCTCTGTGGAACCAGACTCCAGCTTGCTGTCAGGAAGCAGAAACCCTCTCAGCTCAAAGATCAGGTTTAAAAACATTCTGTTAGATAAATCTTAGTGGTTAGCCACCATGTCAGTTATGCTGCTATAGGTTCAGACTTCCCATGATGCACTGAGCTCTTCCTGCCATTATTATCGCCCTGCTCTGTATAAATAAAGGACATTACATGTCCCCAGGCATGACATGGTAGGTCATGTGACCGGTTAGGATGGTGTGGTATGGAGCAAACAACTGGGAAACACAGGGTTTCACAATGAATCAGAAATGAATGAGGATGACTCTGAAAAGCCGTGGGAAATTTTCTGTAGCAAGTAGTAATCCTAAAATAACGCTACAGGGTTAAGTTGCTGCAGGTCTGGTAAAATCAGCTGGATGAAACTTTATAGGAACTGTGGCTTTTGTGTTTGATGGAAGTTTTCTGCAAACTGAAATAGTACTTTTCTAAACTTTACAAATATCTGTTTTTTTAGATGAACTGTAATGAAAACATGTAAAATACTTTATTCTGCTTGGATCTGGGGGCCGGGAAGGGTTCTGATCTCTACGCCCAACACAAACAAACACTGTTCCTGTTTCAGCTACCTGATAGAAAGAAGCGCTTTAACTTAAAGGATCACTTTGAAGCAGCGGCTTGATGCGAGCAGACTACTCTGCTTTATTCAGCAGCGAGTAAAAGCGAGGTACAGGAGGCAGAACACGGCTCTGATACGTCATCACGATGCAGAACGAGCATGCACAGAGCCACGGGAGTTACATAAAGCTGAATGAGGAACGTTTTAATGTGTGGTCTGCTTGTGCACGGCTGGGCCTTTCTAACTGGAAGTGAAGGCCAACTCACTCGTGCTGTCTTCGGATTTCCTCCACATCTGCATTCTCTGTGTTGCTGCTGGCCTTGCGAGCTTTGTCCAGCTCCTTCTCCAGCTCTGTCCGGTGCGCGTTTTTCATGGCCTCGATGGCTGAAATATGAGAAAGGAGAGCAGCTCGAGGACCAGCTGAGCAGGAATTCCAGTCACGTTGACATTGTTTCTGTTCGGGGTTTACCGGCGATGGTGGCTGCCGTCTCCTCTGCTAGCAGCCTCTCCTTCTCCTCCTGCAAGTTCTCGAGCTCTCGCTGGTGTTTTCTCTGCAACTCGTCGATCACCTTCTGGTGGGACTCCTCCATGGCGGCGAAGCCTCGCTCGCAGGTGGCCTGCAAAGAAAGATGCAGCGGGGAGGAACTGTGAGTTTACAGGTCATCTGGACATGGGTCAGCAGGTTCTCCTGCTCAAATAACAGGAGGTAATGATCCAAGCATTCCTCTGATACAAGCCAGTTAGCGTCATTCATTCATCCATCCATCCATTTTCTACCACTTTTCCCTGAACGGGGTCGCGGGGGGGCTGGAGCCAATCCCAGCTCACAATGGGCGAGAGGCAGGGTACACCCTGGACAGGTCACCAGTCCATCTAGTGTAATTCATTTCCACTTAATGAAGTTAGAGCCTATCAGCCATGAGTAGGGTGGGACAACAGGACACACTATGCTGAGAAACAATCAGAGTCTGATCTAAATCCTCATTCAAACTGCATCTTCAGAAGAAACCCGAGTCAAACCTTAGAGAGAGGAGAGGAGAATAACCCTCATCCCAGCCTCACTGCGATCCCTGATCCTGATCTGAACTGAGCACCTCATCTCCCCATCTCCATCTGAACTCCACCACACAGGGAGGTCCAGCTGGTTCCCACGAGGACAGGCTCAGGACAGACCCATAAACCGAGCTACCCAAACCACCACAACGTCCTGCTCCAGCATCAGACTTCTATGTGCTGGTGGACAAACATGTCCTGCGTCAGAGACAAACCCGACTATGTGATGATCTGATAGGTGTACACGTAGATTATAACTGAACTGTTCACGCCCAGGAGTACTGTCCCTACAACATAATCCAGCTCAGTGCTTTATATCACAATTATATTTAGTCCCAAAAATAAAACCAAGTGTTTCCCTGTTAAAGATATAAATAATAAGGACCATAAAGCTTCATTTCCACCCGAGTGTCCGGCTCGCTGTAGCGTTTCCACGGCCTGCCTTTACCTGGTAGGTGGTGGGTGTATCTGCCAGATCATAACAGATGCGTACATAACAGCGGGCTGACATGACGGTCACACCTGGAGTTTTAACTAAGGTGGTGTTAAAACAAAGGAGAAGAATGGTGGACATCCAGTGGTTTGTTACCATATTTAATACGTTCTTATCTAAAAACTAAACCCTGCTCCCACTGTGTGCTTATTGCCGAGTCACACGGGAAGTAACGTTTTGTTTATTCAATCAATTATTGGGTTGTAATGCTCCAGAGACCCAGTCAGGGTTGGTGTGACTGGACACCCCTGAACACACACAAGTCCCAGAACAGTAAGAGGAGCTTGGCAGGACAGATCCTTTCAGTGCTTTTTAACGATGGTGCTGTACCGAGCCAGACATCTTGGTGGAAATGATGCTTCAGAAGTCAGACGGGAAGATGAAACGCAGGTCTTTCCACAGAAGACCTTCAGCTTCATCTTTTAAAAATCACAAAATTCACAAGAAAAACTACAACTCTAACCTTTAAGCAGCGCTCCATCTCACCACAGCTTAAAGGCCGAACACACTTCCCACATCCTCTGGTGTTTGCCATGCAGCGACCTGACTGGATTTGAGGCTTCAAAACCTCAATCATTTACTGGGTTGTCGTGGAAACATTTCAGCTAAAGCTGCAGCGTACTCGTCGTCAGAAGTGTGGAGATGCTTCTGCTGCAGGTATTTTCACCATCTACTGTATTAAACTCATTTTAATTGATCTGTTTGGCAAACTAGACCAAAGGTAAGGGAGAAAATGTGCTTTTAAAGGAGTAAAGTGACCCTTTATCAACAGTAATAAAGTCTACTTTTGAGCTTTTTCCAGGACTCATCAGCAGCGAGGTTCTGCACACAAGCTGATGGTTCAGGAAAAAGCTGGCAAGTGGACCAAAACAAAGTTATCTATACTTATTGTTTAGTAAAAGCAGAGCACTGCGTTAAACTTAGCGAGAAAAGCCGAGGAAAATGAGATCTGACATGTTGCAAAGGGTCAGTTCTCTGCTTTGACATTACAACCACATGGATCTACAAACAGAGGAACTCATTTCTCAGGACAGTGAAGCTCATACGTCCTCAACAGAATCTTAAGTCTTTTCTTGCTGATCAATTTGATCAATCTACAAAAAGCTTTTCAAGTGATGAAGGTGAATGAGTTCCTCAGTGCACAGCTGCAGCTACACAAGCCCTGTAACGAGGTTAGTGTCCATGCAACACAGAGGAAAAGTAGTTTACGGGACAAAGGGCGAGACAAAGGTGAGCGGGGTTAGGATGGGGAGTAAAGGCGGGGGGAAGGAAGGGGAATCTGGGAATGCCACAAAGGAAAACAAGGCATCACAGACGGGAGGACGGTAAGGACAAGGAGCGCTTCCACCTTCAGGTTTTCCAGGTCTCCCTCGTATTTCAGCCGCAGAGTGGTTACGTCACCCTGCTCTTGGCGTCGCCTCGTCTCTTCGGTCATGACCGAGACCTGGGCGAGCAGCTCCTGAATGCGCTCCCTCAGGGTCGGCGCGGAGGAGGGATGCCACGGTGCGAGCTCGTCAGGGTTTGCCGGACTCATCAGGCTTCTCAGCTCTTCCATTTCAACATCAAACCTCTTCACGAGGTCGCTCCTCTCCAGCTCATGCTGCTTCTTCAGGTTCTCCATGCAGCTCGTCAATGATTCCCTCTCTTTACTGTTTTCTTCTGTGCGAAGACGAATCGTCTCGTTGGCTTTTGCAAGTTCCTGCCTCAGCTTTTCTACTTCCTGCTCACAGCTGTCTCTGATCTCCTGTAGCTCCTTCTTGTGGCTGGCTACCAGGTCTGTGGACTCTCCTTCCATCATGCAGGATCCAGACAGCTGACCCTGGAGCTCTATCAACTTAGACTGGAGCTCACTGGCAAATCCTCTTAGTTTGGGACAATTGACACAGTCCAAGCTGCCCGCCTGAGCATCTGCTGGATTCTGCTTTAGCTCCTTTTCCTTCTGAGCTTTCAGTCTAATCATCACATAAGTTGTGAACGCTTCTTTAAGAGAGTCCAGCAGATAGTCTTCTGGCCCAGCACCAGAGCTGGCTCGAGCCAACCTCACAAGCTCCTCGTCTTTGTGCAGCTTCAGACTAGAAACAATCTGCTTTAAATCATGTGCCTTTGCCTCTAAGATGTCTCTCAGCTGTTTAAAAACCAGAGCGTTGGTGCTGTCGTCGAGCCAGCTGTACATTGATGTCAAATCTGTCCCTACGTCCGTCTCTTGTCTCTCTGCCTGTGAATGAACCTTCCTGTTCAAAAGCAGCAGGTTCTTCTGAGCCAACACCTTTTCCACCAGCTCTGGTTCGCAGCTCTGCGTGCTTTCATCAGCTTTTGTTTCAGCTATCTGGCTCCAGAACTCCCACGCTAACACCGACCTCATGTCTTTTCCACTCATTAAAACCGGCTCTTCTCTTAAAGAAGTAAATAAAGTGCTTCTTAAACTACTTAGCATCTTCTCTACATCAACATCTACCCTTGCGAACATCTCCGAAACCCTTTTCATCGCTTCAGACCTCATCTCAAACTTATCTACGACTTGCTTTAGAAGTCCCTTATCGTCGACCTGCCTCTCTCCTGCATCCACATTCTGGTCATCTTTACTCATCTTCATGTCTAGCCTCTCCCGCAGCATCCTCGCTTCATTTTCTGCTTCTGCTAACTTCTCCTTGCTGACTTTCTCAGTTTCCTGACTCAGTGCAACTAGCTCGTCGTATCTAGCTTCGAGCTCCCTGCAGCATTTCTTTGCAGACTGAAAGTTGGCCTCAGCCTCCAGGTATTTAGCTTGTGAAGCTTCGAGCAGCTCTCCAAGCTGTTCCTTCTCCAGGTGCAGTTCCTCGTCCTCATAGTCCGCCTGGAAGCCCAGACCTAGGAGCGTGGCCTCCTTTAACTGGAGCTTCTTCTCAGTGTCTTTAAGGGTGCTGCCGAGCTCCTCCAAGGTAACCAGAGCCTCGTGGAGCCTCAAAGACTTCTCGTTCAGCTCTCTCTCGTAATACTCCCGGTCGATGGCGTTAGCTTGGTTTTCAGCCAGCTCCGCCTTCAGTCTTTTCAGCTCCTCGATGATGAGATGATGCTGTTTGCCGCCCTGCTGGCTGATGAGTTCGGCTTTCAGCCTGTCTATTTCCCTGTCGGCCTCCGTCAGCTGATTCATGATCTCCTGACATCGCTGTTTCAGGGCGCCGTTCTCGCCTGTTAGGAGTTCGACCCTCTGAGAGAGCAGTCCGACCGTCATGTCGTTGGTCTCGGAGTGGTTTTCGATTTCAGACAGGGGACCGTAAGGGCTCTTTAGGCTTTCAAAACTTTTTATCTGAACTCTTCCCATGATGTCCTCCATGGTGAGAAGACGGGATTCGTATTCTCGTATGGTCTCTCCTGCCCTGGCTAAACTCTTTTTGATCAATTCGTTTTCTACTTCCTGCTGGTACTTCCACCTCTCCAGGAGCTTCTGAAGCTCGTGCTTTCCGGTGGTTTCTTGATTGACGCTGTGGAACTTCATCACTCTTCCCAACTCCTTCAGAGTCAGAGGTTTGGCAGTCACGAGGTCCTCTAGCTCTTGAATAGCCTCGGTGCTGTCCTGCAACAGGAAGCTCACCGCTTTCTGGACGGTTTCAGGGGGAGGGCCTTCCGGTGTGGGCGTTTTCTGGGGCTCTGCAGAGTTAGCTTCCTTGATGGGGAGGTGAGAAAGCGTGAGGCCAAGCTGTGCCTGCATATTGCGCTTTTTCAGCTCCTGCAGCTCCAGGAGCTCCTTGGTCTCCTGGTACTTCTTTGTTAAACTCTGTGCTTGAGAACTAACCAGTTCGGGCCTCTTCGTCTGGGGCGTCACGCCAGCCTCCAGACCCAAAGGGGGCTCCAGCTTGGAAAAGGGGACCAGACAGTTGGTTAACACACAGCAGGGGTGACACAAAGCTTGCTAATAATTCTCAGCGTTAACTACCAATTACTTCCCACTATGTAATGTAAAAAGTCTCATTTAAATTAGCTCTCCCACATAATATATCCCAAATAAAGCAAAAATAAACAGATTATAAGTTTTAACTCCTGATAGGTAGTGAATTAAAGCAAAAGGGAAGCCATTGAATGTCCGGAGTTAGTTAATCACAACAAAGCATGCATATTAAATGGTTAAATGTTAAAACTTCATGAGTTCAGTAATGCAATATTAGTTTTCAGCTGGAATGGAAGGCATCGCAGATCCTACTAACATGTTTCTGAAGATTCTGCTTCAAACACATATTTACACAGATCCAATTCTTCTCTGAAGCATTTTCCAACTTCAGTCTAACCCTGTAAACACGCTCTCTGTACGGTTCATCGACACAAACAGCAGAATTACAGAGAATACTGTGCTCCATGTTGTTTAAATAACCTCAAAAACCTCACAGATCCGAATGAAACAAGACATTCAGGCACAGAAACGCATCCAGCATCAGACATCATACAGTTAAACACGGTAACCGAGCACAGAATAAAAATATGCTCTAAAGAGACATTCACAGAAGAAACAGACATCCATGCACATTATTAGAGAGCAAGCCAGAAGGTTATCATTACTCCACGTTGTGCCAAACAATTAAAAATTAAGGAAAATTAAGGATTAAATGAGTTTAATGCGACTTAAATGATCAATCTGCCTGGATGCAGACATCAGTGGTGAAGAAAACAAGGCGTCTAAAGTGGATGCAATGAAAACTAGAACATATAAAAAAAAGATGGACGTTTCTTTTTCCTTTTATCTGTAAAAGCAGAAGCACGGTCACATGATCAGGATGTCTGTAAAACAGACTAGAGGGACGAGTAACAGTCCCCCTGCTATGCCTCATTCCCAGTGTTGTTTAGATCATTTAAACTGGTTTCCGGTATGAGCCGGTGTGTTTTCCCAGCATGGCTCCTAGCAGCTCCATCGTTATTCACACACACTGATGGTGGAATGAGTGACTGGATTTCATTTGCCTCGTGGGTTCATGTCTCACTTTATTAAAGAACGTAAGGAAAGTAGAAAAATTACACAGAAATGTTTCTCCATGTTTCATTACGTCAACTTCAGTTCTAACTAAAAATATCACATATGTCATAATTAGATTATTTGAACTCTTTAAAAACCAGATGGATGTCATGTTACAGTTTTGTTTTACAAAGTTATTTCCTATAGATTTTGAGTGGTTGGAATAGGGTAGCCCTTTAAAGACATAAACCCTGACTTTACTCAATAGGTGGTGTATGCATACGGGATATAAGCAGTTATATAAAAGCTATTGCATATAATCTATATTAAGGCATATAGGACAGTGATATGTATGCTCGCTATGCGATGGCATGTCAAAGCGGTGTGACACTTTTCCTGGATGGAGAAATGGAGGAGAAAAGAGGAGATCCAGCTGTTTGTCTGCTTTCTTCCTGGCACGTGGCTTTAAGCAACAATAAAGCTACATGCCATGGAAACTGACGGAGAGGAGAATCGAGGCGCCCCATGCAAAGGGAAACTACTTTAGAGTGAAATAACCCTTTGCTAGTCACATTAGCATCCAGATCAGCAGAGGTCTAACAGTCATCGAGTACTGAAACAACCACTGAGCACCAGTTCAGATTCTGTTTAGACATAAAACACAGAGAGGAGATTAACAAGTAGAAGCCAATGTAAGTGTTTATCTCATGCAATGAACTCATGCAAAGGGCTTTTTGTTGTTCAATGTCAATACGCTTCATGTTTTTATTACAACCACATAACATGCAGTGTTACAAAGTGAAATGGAAATTACTGCCCAGCTGACGACATCCTGAAAGCTTCCCACTACAGCCGAGGACTCACCGGAGAGATGTAACCCGTGGGGATGTCCTGCTCCCTCTCCAGAGCCATCCGAAGCTGGAGCTCCAGCTCCTGCTTGTGCTTGTTTGAGTCAAACAGCTGCTGGTGGCAGCTCTCCAGCTGAGCCTTCAGGTCCTCGATCTGTAGGAGCAGCAAGCAAAGCAGTTCTGGGTGCTTACGTTTACAACCCTTAATGCTCCTTACAGAATTTACAGATTAATTATTTAAACTCGGCTCAGATCAAAGCAAAAAAACAGGCGATAATTACACAAAATATTATTTACTTTCCATATAATACATGTTAGGGATCATTTATGCTTCCTGGTGTACATAAATAAATACATCTGTCTCCTTGTTTCCACCAACAGGTGCATACTGGGAATCCTCTTGTGTTTCCACATCAATAACTGGGAAAGTTCTGACCTTAGGTCCCCCTAAATTCTGCTCAAAGAGTACAGCTGTACTGCTCAACACTGCCCCACAGTTTCCAGAGGCACAACTCGAACCCTAACCCATTGCAATGTCAGAGGTAAGGCTATCCTTTCAGGTGACTTTAGATGACCTCCCTGTGACCTCAACATGCTATATATGTATAAAGCAGTTTTTGGTAGAGGACTTTTCTCCAGAAAGGGTTTAAAATAAGCCCCTGTTGTGCTGTTCACCTTTAAAAGACATTGAAATTCAACAGTTTTTAAAGAAACTCATCTAATTATAAGGGAACAGAACCAAAACATTAGCCAAAGACAGAGGGGAAAATGGAGTCCCTGATGAGCTACAAAGGTTAAATGTCACACACTTGAACAGATGAACATACCCCCTGCTTGTAACTCTCCAGTAGCCACTCCAGCTCCACCGTCTCCCTGGACTGAACCGAGGCCGGAAGAGGCACCCTCCTCTCCTCTCGGATGGGCGTCTTCTCCACCTGTCGCCAGTGCTCTTCAATCACCTCCTCCACCCTCTGCTGCCTCTCCACAGACACCGGCGCTAATGAGTCTGAATCTCCGCTCGCGCAGTCCGTCCTCCCTCCGTCCGTCACCGACGTCTGCTCCGAGCTCGTTACAGACTCGTACCTTTTCCGCCTCTCCTCTCTCCTTCGACTGCGCTCCAGCTCACCCATGTCCGCCTGGAGGCTCTCGGCCTCCTGCGCCCGCTGCTGGGCCAGAGCCTGGGCTATGGGCCTGAACTCGGCCCAGTCGAAGGTCTTTGAGCGACCTTCTCGTCTGCGTTCGCGTGCTCTGCTTTTTATGACGCCCGGCGCAGCAGAATCTCTTTCTACAGATGAGGCCTCCGAGGAGAGAGAGTCCTGAGCGACGTCTGGTCTGACCAAACCCTCAAAAGGGGAGAAGGCAACGTGATCATCGGTGGAGCTGAAGAGGAACAAGGTACAAGGAGACCTTTGTAAGAATAATGTGAAAGCCTTTATCTACAAAGTATTGCAGATGTGGAGGGTGTGGGCTAGAACGTAACAAAGACAAAACGGTGTGTGTAGCTGCACTGAGGTGGTTTCTACAGACCTGGCCACATCAGGAGCGGTGGAGTGTCTGACGTTCTTCATCACAGCCTGGATCCAGTTCCTCCGTATACCGGCGGTCATGGCCGACAGAGTGTGAACTCCTTCCTGGGTCTACACGAGAAGAACAAACAGAAACCACTTAAGAGGCTTGTTTTACATTAAATGCATGAGTAGTATTTATCCAAGCAGGATTCAGGTTGTTACATGAATCTGAAAGCCGTAGTTCCTCTGAGCCTGGTATTCGGTTACACTGTAGCAGGTGGACAGGTCGATCTCACCATCCAAGTCCGATGCCTGAGTGTGAGAGATAAAACCATTACAACCAGCATGTAAATCACAAAGAGGAAATAATGTGGGACATGAAGCCCGCTGACCTCCTCTGCGATTGAATCCTTGTAGTATCTTAGGCTGTGATCCGTCAGCACAAACCAGTACTTCTTCCACTGCAGAGAGGAGGGAGAGCTGAGTGAAGCAACGTGTCCAGCTATCAGCTAGGCTCTGTTCTCATCATGACACCAAGCTTCATGACATCATGACACCAAGCGATCACACCGAGGACAAATCCTCAGTGTGACCGCAGCCTTAGCGACCTTTTATAAAGGAAATCGGGGGCACATTCCGATTGGCTTTGGAGTTTTTGAGTGACACAGCTGTAGCTGGAAGTTGTTTAACCCCTTGTATATATATGCGTTCAACCATATGTGGCTGTAGACGGCAGACTTCAGCAGTTCTTTACTACAGTAACTGAGACTGCGCCTTTTCCTACGGTGCGCCTTGTGGTCGTGAAAATACGATACACGGAATCCTGCCTGAAGTGTTCACACGAATAAAAATAAGCTTCAGCAACTTTGCAGGAAAAATGCAACAAGAAAAACTGTTAAATTCACAAAAGGAAGGCAGAAAGCACCTTTTCTGATTTATTATCCTGCACGCCTGTATAAAGTCTACAGAGACTACAGAGTCCACTTCCAAGATATTTTAACAGAAATTCTGGAGTTTATTGAGCGAATAAAATCGAGAACTGCTCAAAAAATATTTCTTGTAGGGATCGTTGTTTTTATGTATTGATTGATGATTTATTGTTCAGGTGGTGTTTTTGTGGTTATATCAACCACAAAAACAGTAACAATATCATCCATCAAAGTCTATGATACAGCTCCTAATAAAATAACACATATTGGAATTTACACTCTGAAATAAATTAATTTGAATCATTATCAAACAGAAACTGGTGAGACTGGTTGAACAGAGTTTAGCTGCACTGGTTTAGCAGCAGCTCCATGGATACGACTGCAGCCAGTCTGGTGCATTCGATCCGTTTCATCCTCCTCCTCCAAATGAGCCAGCGCTTCATACGAGGATGAAACTTCCTCTTATGACAAGCTGCAGCATCACTCTAAACCTCTTCCTCCACTGAAAACCATTCAGCTGGTATCACTCAGGGGGAAATCTGTTACTGGCTCTGCTGCTGTGGAGCTATGCGTGAGTCTGTAAAGTGCGTTCAATGCTGTCTGATGAAAAACAGCTTAAATAAATAAATAAATCCCTTTATTTAGCTGTTGGACTGAATGGTGGGGGGATTACTCTTCTTACCTGGCCTTCCTCATCCAACTTTACCATCCATCCTTTCTTGAAGTTCAGCAAATCCGGCTAAAAAGGAAACAAAGAGGAAATGATCAGAGATCAATTAGCATAAAACAGATTAGAGATGATGAGACAGCCTTGATTTAGCTTGTGCTCAACAGAAACAAAACAGATTATTCTGAGGTTTTTCCACCAAACTGGTTCCAAACCAGTTCTTTTTCCCACATATCCCACTGATTCACATGCTGGCCTCAAACTAACACGGATACTTTATGATCAAAGCATCAAAATGTCATTGATGTCACACAGTGTGATGTTTTAGGACGTCTTCTGCACTTACTGTAAACGGAGGGTCGATTTGACCGATTGTGGCTGCAAAATATAAATATGAAACCAAAGGACGGGATGTTTTATGGAGACAACCAGGTGAGCTACACAGAAAAGTTTCTTTTAAAATACACAATGTTGTATTTAATCTGCCTGAGGAAAATAGAGATAACAGTGACTCCATGGCCCCCTATCCTGCAGGAGTTAGATGTGTCCCTGCTGTTTCATACCTGCACTGCATATTAGCGGAGTTTCTCCACAACATTTTGCTATGCTACATGTTAACACTGCTGCTTCCTGGTGTGTGTGAACAGTTTCTGTACCGGACATGTCTCATGTTGCTTCCTGCACAGGACGCTCTCTGGTCAAGAGGAGGTTAAAAGTGAGATAAGAAGGCAACATCAACAGCCTGTTAACCCTGCAGTGACGAGGGTTTGTGGTGGTTCTCTGGCTCCAGCACCAGAACCAAACCAGGTCTGGAAACACTTTGGTGGAAAAAACCCTGTACATGTTGCCAGGAAAGGCTCCTAAACGACACAAAGAGCAGCAAAAATAATAAAACCCATGCTCATTCAGTCAGCTGGGGGCAGAGGTTGACCCCACCAGTGGATCCAACTAATTTCAGGCCTGACTTGTTGAAATGTGGCCCACGGAGCGGGGACAACATCTGCCAGATGTGTTGCTCGGCTGAGAACAAAAGTGCTCCAAACCGCTGTGAGTCCACACCGTGGGAACAACACACACACATCTATGTGAACAGTGACCACAGAAAACAGTGGCAAGTGCTGATGTTCTCTCTCTCTCTCTCTCTCTCTCACACACACACACACACTACTTTCAGAAGAAAAACAGACACAATGAGTAAGAAGTACGGTGTAACCTGGAGATGGGAGGGAGCAGAGGGGGCAGCAGAGCCACCTGCAGCACGGAGGTTTGGCCAACAACAAGCACACCAGGAACAAGGAAACACCAACAACAACAGAAATAAACCAACACACTCAGGTTGAGGTTTCTTAAAGGTCTGAATCACTAAAATAAAACAAAGGAGAGCAGATTAAACAGAACTTGGGGTTTTACATTGAAGCTAACAATGCAGCAGTATGTCGAGTGAAATTTCTCCGTGTATAAAACGTTTCTCAACGTTTAATTCTCCTCTTCGCTAAGCAGATCTATCCCCTCAGCCCCAACAACTGCCGTCATCCTGCAGCTTAGCGGAACAAGGTAGGCTTTGTCTGCGATGCGAACATGCTGGCATTTCAATATTTCCACAAGCAGGTCAAATAAATCCCAACCTGCTTGTTTTTAGCGTCTTCACCGAGCTGTAATCATCGTCAGCGCCTCCTGTCTTAAAGGCAGAAGCAGCATCAACACGGTTCACATTCATGTAGGCTTTGGTTGCCATTAAAACCTGAGCAAATGATTTGTTACAGAACAGTAAATGAGAATGGAGGATTGGGCCACAGTGAGGAACTGAGAGCAGGAATCCAACTCTGCGGCCCTTTTATGGCTTTTTCCCTCGACGGCCACCTGACTTTTAGCATGCAGCGCTACCTGTTAGCGCTACCTCCAACACAACGCAGATCAAACCAATAGGATAGGAAGGAGGCGGAAAGCTTTTTACAGTTAATGAGAGGAAAATACACCACTCCTAAAAGTTATGGACATTTACATGCAAACTGAAATTAGAGGAAATAAAAAAGGAGAGTGTCAATAGCTGTGGCAAATCCTCCCTGGCCTGTGGAAAACCCTGAAACTGGCATTAACCGCATTTCTCCTAAAATGCTTGTGCAGTAAAAACCTTCAGTGGAAACAACTACAATCACTGAACTTTGTCTTTAAACTAATTCACAACACTTCATCTGCAGTGGAGCGATTCTTCTGTGATGCCGTTTTATCCAAACAGTGCTAACGTGCATCAACATGGAAGTAAAGTATATACTTTCTGCAGCTCTGGTCTGCCTCATAACTGCAGCTTCAGTTGATTTGCATGAGGTCAGCAGGGTCTCTGCTCACCTTTCACCTTGTTTGTGTTGAGAAATGAAACCTCGTCGACACACCAATCAGTTTGTTGTAAGAGGATGTTTACATTTTTAACAAATCAACACAGCGGAAAAACTGCAGAGATGATTTAGAGTATTTTACCAACCGTCATGACGGACTCAGTCGTCCTCCGGTCCAAAGACTTGGCTCTCCTCAGAGGAGGTAAGGTGGAAGGAAAGTCCAGACCCGGGTCCACGTCGTGCCTCTGCTCCTGACACAGACATACAGGAGAGAATTAACCTCGTTCATAATGCATGTGAAGAGACGCTGATTCAGGTTAATTTAATTGTGTGCGATGCTGAGAGAATATCATGGTCCAGCTCAAACGTTCATCATGTTACGCATTCTGAAATTTAATGACCATTAAGTGGTTGTTATTTCCAGAAAAAAACTATTACAGAAAGATCAGTGTTAAAACAAACTTTATAGTAGATCCAATTTTTCAGTAACACAAATATCAAACCAGCCAATCACATGGCAGCAGCTCAACACATTTATGTAGTGATGAAGATCACACTGAGCATCAGAGTAAAGAAAACATGAGCAGCATTCCACGGTGGAGACAGTGCACTCAGCATCTGGACCAGCAGAATTACAGAGAAGCCTCCTAAATGCATATGTGTGATCCCTGCAGCACATCTGCTGGAATCATAATCATTGTTTTTAGTGGCTGTGAAAACTCGGGCTTCGTGTTGCAACCGGAACACAACACACGTCCCAGGTGGAATCCATGATGATGTGAGAAAAACAAGCAAGCTAGCTTTAAATCTGACCGCAACAACAACAGGTTTCTAACCATGTCTTAGCTTTTAATTCAGACAAAAACACTTTTTTTTGTTTTAGGATAAACCAGACAGAAACAGAACGTCAGATTATTCATCAGTTAGTTAGTTTACACACGTATCAAGTTAAATAATCTCACTGAGACTTTGAGTTTCATGCCCAACTGAATCTCTAAACCCTGTTTAAATACCTCCCAGTACCAGTGTACACACACTGCAAAGATCAGCTACCTTGGTCTGAAGGGAATAATCAGACTATAATCTGCTACTTTAAAACAAGTCATTTTAAGCCTGTTATTACATGCAAGGAAACCCTGAATCCTGTCGACGCTTGTGTCAGAGTTTCTGTCTCACTTTATTCACAAGCAGCATGAATTCAGGAGTTCCTGGTGCTGCAGTGCAGTGTGGCTGGTTCAAACACCAGATTTTTGTTCTGGGTCTAACTTAACATGCATTAACAGTCCCATATGTACATAAACAGGAACGTCCTTTTCAGATGTTGTCAGACATCACTGCCTTCACACGCATCTTTTACGTTACCATAGTTATGTCTGTTCATCTACTAGTGGGCAGTGCAGACATCACTTCCCTGTTGTTCCCTGCTGGTAGTGGTAAAACACTTTAAAGACGTCTGCAACCATCCAAAAACATGATACACAATAAATCCACAAAGTGTTTTGCTTTTGTCCACAACTCCTCCTGCTTCTTCTTCAGGTTCTTCTTCTCTGGTTTGTTCCTTGTGCAGGTGTCAGTTATACATCTCAACACATGTGATTTCTGATGTATCGCTCCGTTTTCTGCCTCAAGTGACAGATTGAAAACAGTATGCGGATGGACGAAACTGTCCCACCGCGCATCCGTCTTCTGTGTTTCATAAAATTTGGCAGATGGCAGTGGTCTTCCCTCTGCTGGTGTGATCCTAGAGGTTTTTTACTTGGTAAATGACAGGAAATCTTGTTTCAATATATTTCCCACGTGTTTAAGCCTAGTTGCTTTCTGCTTTTAGGAAGTCATCGTACGGCACTAGCAGAAAAATCCCACCTGATCTGAGTGTGCTAAAACATAGGTCTCATTTCCACTTAGTAAGATGGCCGAGTTGCGCAGCGAGTTGGAGAATCAGTGTTCATCTGTGCTCTCTAATCGAGTGGAGAGGGCCGGGTGGGAAAGGGAAGTGTAATCACCAGGGGAATCCCCCCAAAAGAATGGAAACTGGAAATGAATACAGCACACACTGCTGACCTCTGACCCAAAATGAAAACAAAGGACAGAGCGAGGGAGAGGAAGGTGGGACGAGGGTGAAGGGAACAGAATGGGGAGCTGGTGGTGGTTCTGTTCTGCCATGTGATGATGTTTAAGATCACAGTACCTATTGTAACCTGCAGCACAATGCGGGTACTGTTGGATCAGTACACATATAAGCCATGTTACCTCTCTGTGGAAGTGCCTGTGCTCGCTCCGACCCTGTCTGGCTCCAAACAGCGCAGACTCCTCCACCTCCATTTTGTCTGGATTCTCCAGCTCCAAGGCCTCCAACTTCTCAATAACACCGGAGCGACTGTAAACACAACACACACACACACTCTTCAGCGAAACTGTTCCCTGCAGAAAACCATCATTTGTCTCCTTCATGACCTGAAATGGCAACAACAACTGCGACTTTTAACTTGTGATAATAATTTATTATGTTTTGTAGTGAAATGTGACAAACATCTGCCTCTTTGTGGAGCAGCTAACCAGTTCAGCTCTCCCACACAGCTCTGGGATCAGCTGGTTGTTACAGACCGGCGAGAATGTGTTTATTTTCTTTCCTCCCCCTCACATGAGCAGGCTCCGTGACAGTTTCACTGCTACACACCCCATAATGTCAGCTTTATTGGTGACTTTTACTCATTTATGAACATTAAAGCAGTTATTATGAAAAATTAAACGCACAAAGAGATATTTACGCTAGTTTAGATGCTACAACATCAACGTTTACAGCCTCCTTTAAACCATATA
>JBAMHV010000023.1:18183658-18194660 GCA_037177535.1 Pseudomugil gertrudae
GTGATGGACTGGTGACCTGTCCAGGGTGTACCCCGCCTCTCGCCTGATGTGAGCTGGGATTGGCTCCAGCCCCCCCGTGACCCCGTTCAGGATGGAGAGGTAGAAAATGGATGGATGGATATGAAACTCTTCAGCAAAGTCTTGTGTAACCCAGAATGACCAAAAAAGGCATAAGGCAAGTTTTTCACTCTCCAGATGTATTCTCCAATAAATCCTGGAAGTGGCCTCATCCGAATGTTTTAGAATTATTTTTTGCACTCAATAAATTAACCTAAAATGTTTTTTTAAAATATATATACCTTATAAATATAAAGATTTCAGAGATTATGCACACAGAGAGATGCAGCAGGTTCTCAATCCCCCCTCTCTGAACTCCCCCAAGTTACTACCGAACAGAGATCAGTACAGACAAATAATCTCTGAAAAAAGATTGGTGGTTATGAATGGCTTACTAAATGTTTCAGAGCACCTAATGAGTAAGAATCGACTGCATTTTGGAAACTGGACGGAGATGGTATATTATACATATACCCGTATGGTTCAAGAGTAAAAGGGACGTTTAATAAAGGCTGTCTCCCCTTCAGGACTTCCTGTGCATGATGCAGAGTGTGAATGATTTCAGCTCGCATTAATTTAATGCCAGTAATTGTTGAATGGAAAGTAATCACATTAGGTTAGAATGAAACACCTTTCAATAAAACTTTGCTCATTAGTTGTTAAAGCAGCTGCTTCACTTTGGTTTAATCTAAGTTTATTACTCTGTTCAATACCAGATAAACTTTTTTAAAAAATCATTCCCCCATTTATGGTCTGAATTTCAGGATGGACATTGTGGATAAATCAAACCTTGTCCCACTTTCCCAGTGCAGAGATGCCTTTCTCCATGACCTCATCTACACAAACACTAGAATCCACACGAGGTCAGAACAGCCACTGGTCAACATCCTTAACTACTACTGGAAAGATTAATCTTGAAGGAACAATGAATCCTGTATCACAGATCCAATAACAGCCTACGCTCACTTGTGTCCATCTCAGAAACACTCCCACACAGGCCTTTTGTTCAGCGACACAGAGAGGAAGAGGGTGAGAGGCAGCGGGACATATTGCATTACTCTTTCGGTTAAACACTGCCCTTATTTGGGGACTCTTCAGCGAAAGCTGCTGTCCTTAAAAGGAAACGAAGGAGAAGGGAGATGGACAAGGACAGAGTGAGACCAAACACCCAGCTCATGATCTAAAAGCAACGTCTCAGACGAGCTGATCTGAAATTAGAAGCACTACTAATGTAGACGGGTTTAGATTTTCCTTGCTTATTTAAGACGAATGAGCTATAAATGCATCAGAGCTGGGAGATGCAAATCTCATATTGTACTCATACAACACATGCAGGCAGCTTAACTCTGACCGAAGAAAGACTAAAAGTCCAGTTTTATTAGGAAAATTAGTGATTTATTTTAATCATTTATTACCATGTGATAGGTCAAAATTATTGTTGTGTGATCTTGTGTGAGGCGGCGGGAGACCAGTATCATCTGGTGAGCAACAAAGTTACTACCATAAAGTGTAAAATGTCTCAAACTGTATGATACATTTGGCTTTATAGGAATAAAGTTGTTTTATTAGTTTCATTATCATACAGCAGACGTGTACATAAAACTTTATGCACCACCGCTGCCACCTGCAACAGTAGCAACAAACTGATGCTTCAGTGCAGTTTATCAGTCAGAGGAAGAAGCGTTTACTTTCTTCTTTTATTGTAGTCATCACTACGAGAGAAAAACACGAATCATTAAGCAGAGGGGTCATGACTTTGACTTCCCCAGGGGTCCTTCATTAGTGGTTGTAACCAGTGGATGCATGGTGGTGCAGAGGTTAGCGCTGCAACCTCACAGCAAAAAGGTTGCTGGTTCCAGCCTCAGCTCAGACAGCGACCTTATAGTTAGCAGTTAGCTTAGCTTGTGCAACAGTCATCCTCTCTGATTCTCCTAAGTGTGCTCTGAACTCTGCTACGTACCTCCTGCATCACATCTGGACACCTCACCTGCATTTCCAGCATCAATGCAGAAAAAGACTAGATTATAATGCCCTCACATTTTCTCCTCTCTAAAATGTGTGTGTAACCAGCATGTCTTTAAAGCAAGACTTCCTGCAGAATTTGTTTTATTTTATCTGCAACAGCTGCTCTCCAATAAATAACAACTAAATTAAAAACCTGCCAAGGTAAAACTGTGCATAACAATCAGTTTTTTCCTGTTTAAGGTGTATTTACACGTGTTGGACACATAAAAAAAGAAAAACATTAAAGACAGTCCTCACTCAGATGGAAACTGGTGTCTGCATGAATACTAGAATAATAAAGCTGATGATTGTTGCAACGCACATTAGCTCAACTTTGTAGTTGTATAATGAGGTAAATGTTAAAAAGGGGCTCATGTTCCAGATTAGTATGAGAGCATTTGTACACAAGGACTCACTTAAACCCTCACAGGCCCAAATGGACCACTTAAGTAATGTATTTATGGGACAGCATGGAGGCACTCCACCTATTTTCCTCTCAGGTCTGCCAAAGATGGAGGCTCTAAATGGCACAGGAAGCTGTCTCAGCGAGGAAAAAGATGACCCCCCTCCCCCCCATCACATCAAGACTGGATTTGTTTCAATTGTATGATGTGTGTAGAGCAGTAGAGACACATCTTTTCTTTCCATTCTGCAAACTCTTTAAATGAAGTTAAATGTGTTAAAATCTTTCATGTTTGTGCACTCTCACAGATACAATTTTCAATAAAACTAAAATATTGATATAAAAACTAAAATGGATAAAAACGAGAAATATAATCAGACAGAAATTTAATCAGACTAAATCACATCAAATATATCATATATTAACACTAAATAAAATGTTTGTAAAAAAAATGAAAATGCTTGAAAAATGAAAAATAAAATCAACTAAAAATTAAAAACCAAAAGAAAATTGAACAAAAACAAAAGAAAATGTAATGAAAAATAAAAGGAGCGATGTGTGATAAGTAATCAAATATCCCAAAATAGCATAAATTATGACTTTATGGGTGTTTAATCAAACAGCCCTTCTTCTTCCCTTACACTGAAAACACACCAGTTATGAAAGTGTATAAGAACATCACAAGCTCAGTGGGTTACTGTGCTCTCTCTGTGTGTGTGTGTGTGTGTGTGTGTGTGTGTGTGTGTGTGTGTGTGTGTGTGTGCGTGCGTGTGTGTGTACGTCCATGCATGCGTCTTTAACTGGATAAGGCAGCAGCTCAAGTATTTTCAGACCAGCGTCTGCATCACAGATCAGTTATTCCCAGAAAGCTTTCAGACCTGGTTCATCGGGTTAAATCTGAGGCTGATTTACTGCTTCAGCTACCAGCCAGTCGCTTCAGAGGATTTATACGATTTAATCCTCCCTTACCATTCTTAATGTTTTAGGTTTCTGCATATCTTCCTATACGGCCATCAGAAAACTCACTGAAATGGTGTAAAATGAGCTAAAACACAAAGTGGGAGCAGTTAAGGCTGAACATGGAAGCACTGACCTCCTCTCGGGGCTGAAGACGACCTCTTTCTCCTGCCTCTCCGGGCTCCTGAACCGGCTCCTCTTTCCTGCTTTTCTGGCCTCGGCCTCCAGCCGCCGGGATCGTGGCGGATCGTGATGGCCGCCCCTGTGGCTGTCGGTGCTGGCCTCCGAGTCCAGAGAGCTGACCGAGCCGCTGATGTGGGAGCCATTTGAGAGGAGGGAGCTGCCGGAGGGGAAGGGGTCGCTGGGTGCCGGGGAGTTGCAGCGTGGGACGCCTCCCAAGCTGGAGCAGGACCCTGTTGGAGATAGCAGGTCGGTAGGCGGCTGGGGAACGGAGCCGTACAGCGGGACGCTGGCTCGATCCACGTCATCACCATTAACCGACCCTGCATCAGAACCCTGGCTAACAGACGCATAGTCACCTAGAAAGGTAACAAGCAGATAGCACAAAGTCAGCTCGATTCCTACATGCATAATAAAATAAATGCTGAGATAGCATATTTCTAAAATAAACATGTGGGACAGCACGAGGGTCGAGGCTGCAACTCACTGAGGAGAGGAAATGATAGCAGCCTTCATGTCAGTCTCAAAAAGCCGTTATAGAGACTATGGACGGCCAATAAAGGAAAAATAGCATGCGAGGAAAAATAAATCATATGAACTGATAGTGATAACTGTGTGCAGAGTCCAGAGAGAGGAAAGGTAGCTGCTGGTAAGTCAGTTTAGATTTAACAAGTTGAACAGACCTTATAATGATGATATTGATGAATGTAGCATTGAGTAATTGGTGCTAATTCCACCATAGGCTAATCATATTGACACTAGTTAGCTTTTGACCAGTATTCACCCCTTATTTCAATTTCAGATGAGCCTGTTAAATCATCCAAAAAGTGACAAACCAACCAAGGAAGAGTCCGTTACAATTACTGGTGTGTGATGCCTGTCAACCATTTCAACCACTGGCCACGTCTACCAAATTTATCTGGGAACCCAGTCACTGAAGTTTGTTTTTTTTTTTTTTAAAAGTGGAAACTTCCCAAATAAAAAGGGTGAAAATGTGAAATTCAACTAAATAAAACACATTAGTCCTGAACTTATAAATGACCATTACATTTACAAACTGGAAATGTGATTTAATTAAATCTCCAGCTGAGTTTTTTAAAGATGAAATGGTAAACTTTGTGATTGTTGCTCATTTTAAGCGGATCTTGTGAAACAGATTGTTCTTATTTGTTCTACATCAGAGTAAAGTGTGATTTGATCTCTGGGAAAACATTTATTTGTAATATTTTCTAGTAGTTTCCCATCAATGGATTACACATTGATAAGTTTGGACTGCAACATGTGAACGTGGAGTTGCGGTTGCTCCTCCCTACCTTCAGGGGGCAGCGGTGATCCTGAAGGCTGGTCAGCAGCAGCCCAGACTGCTGCTCCCTCAGCCTCCCTCTGGTTTAGCTCCTCTTGCCAGATGATGGAGCTGGAGTCTGGAACCTTCTCAGCTTCAGGGATACCAGAGCCGGTCACAGCAACCTTGGCCGGACCGGGTTCCTGAACAAAACACGCAGATTACTAAAAACGAATGAAACATCACACAGTGGAGAATAAATGTGAGGAGAATCACCTGAGACGTAGCAGGCTCCACTTTACGTTTCTTCTTCTGGTTCTGCTTGTTGGTTCGGGGGTAAACGATCAGCTGATCGCTCCACCTGGAAACACACAGAACATTTCTGATGCTTGTGAGGTCACATCCCATATCTTAAGCAGCTCAGAGACAGATGAGGACAGCTTACCCGTTGATGATCTCCTTATTCTCTCCTCTGATAAAGTACTCCTGCTCAGGGGTGATGATGCACAGCGAGTTCTTCTGGCCCGTCTTGGGCTCAGCGTCGATGACGTCCGTGCAGAGGTTCATGTTCACCGTGCCCTGAGGCAGCGTGCTTGGCTAGAAGACACAGAAAACCATGTGAGGAGACTGTAAAGGGACATTTCCACCAGCCCGTGTGTGGCGTGTTCATTCTGCAGCACCACCTCGAGACTGGTTCACACCAGGCAGGGTCAGAAGCGTCCCACAAGTCTCGGCTTTCCACTAAACTTCCTCACCAGGTCTACTTTATGATGGAGTATGCTTAAAAAACTTGTCAGTCAGGAAATCAGACACAACGACAGTGTAAACATCTGCTACGTTTCTAAATAAAGTCCCCTGTGGCGGCTTGCGATGGCTAAACTTGAGGTGAGAAGTCAGTTGTCGGGGGTCCCAGTGTTTTTCTTCTACCTTCATCATGTGACTGTGAAGACCGTGTGATCCCGTGATGTAGCGGATGCAGCTCCCCATCAGACATGCTCCCAGTGTGATACGATATGTTGCGGAGGTTTGAGAAAAACCACAGCGCACACACATCTGGTGGAAATTGTGGTAAGATGATAAATGTGTGTGTGTGTGTGCGCTCTCATTTGCTTTCATCCTCTGGTTTGTTTGCATGTCTGATGGGCAAGCGCCCGACTAAACAGTGATATCACATTCCAAACAGCTGAGGGAAACACACCTCGCTTTCACAGTGGAGACGCCGTGGAAACGGGTAAATCCTTTCAGCTGTGGCGGACACTGAGTGAAAAGGGGAGATGACAGCAACAGGATGCCACGCTGAAGCCGCTTTGTGTGTGGGATCAGTGAAGAACATGAGGCTGGGAGTGTTTTATGAAAAGCGGTTATGTTTTCATACTAACCCATAGTCTCATTTACATCGCACTGCATCTCGTCCCTGTTTCTTATCAGCCCGTGCAGATGTTAAACAGGTGTGAGGGACCCTTCCAGCTCCTTTTTAGGCCACTAAGCACAGCTTTATTAAGATTTGCCTGCAAACCCCCAAGGGGTTGCCAAATATGGACGCTACTTGGCAGCGTACTGAAGAAATCAGACGCTGTGGAGGAATTTCCTCCATTACAGCTCGAATAATGAAGTGTGAGAAGGGCAAAGTTCATGCAGGTCTTACAGAAAAGTCCTTTATTATCAAACCAGCAACCACAGATACTAAACTCAGGAAGTTAAGTTGGTTTGTGGGTTAAACAGCATCTGTAGAACCACTGCTGTTACAGCTGTGACTCTATGCTGATCAATAACTATGGGTTTTAAAGCAAATGACTAATCAATGAGCTGCCATCTAATCAATGTGAAATTATACAGGGCAGCTCTGTGGGATAGGACAGCGTTACGTAGGCGATGTAGAGTGGAGACCAAAAAAAAAAAAACAGCCAATAATAAACTGCAAATAATCATCAAACTGCAATAAACATCCCAGAAGAATAAATTAAAATCAATGAAATTTCAAAAGAAGAAAATTTTAAAAAGCTGATAAATAAACAGGAAATAATCACCAAACTAACAAACAATGACAAAATAAAACAAAGTGAAAAATAAACAAACAGCAAACTGGAATTTAAACATAAAATCCCAGTCTGGACTGGTGTCCACTGAGCTTTCTGACTGGAATCAGGAGGTTGCAAATGGAGACAACAGACATTATTTAAAATAATGTCTGTTTACATTAAAGCTGTTGGCTACTAAATAATAATGAATAAATCAATAAATAAACCCATGAAGCTGAAGTCTTTATGTGATTATAGGATGTTTTACATATAAGAATCTGTTCTTTAAAAATATTATATTCTTCTTCTAATCTAATATTTTATGTGGATTTTATGTGTCCTCATTGTTATGAAAGAAAGATGGAAAAACAATCAGCATTTGTGAACATGTTTAACATTTCTCAGAATGGATGGAAACAAAAAAGTGACTAACAGCAAATTATAAAGCAAATAAATAGTTTAAAAGGAGCTTTAACCTTGATTTTTATCACTTTATTTTATAACTTATTTTCTATCTTTATTACCTAATGTATTTAATATTAAATGTTTTTATTCTATTCCAGAGTTTTTGTTGGATTTTGTATAAATGTTAATAAATCCCAACATAACAGAGTTAAACAAAAGCAAGCTGGTTTGTCTGCAGGTTAAACTATTTATCTCTGTATTAATCCGTATTGATATGAAATAAACATGTTCTCTGTGTACACAACCGTTCCCACAATCTGCACAGACCCTCCAAACATCACATACGACCTGCAAACGCAGCGAGTGGCTGGTTATCATCACATCATCGCTGCATGTTTTTTCTGAACTCGAGTCGGAGCTCACTCTGTTGACGTCACGTCGGATCATCATCATCACAACTCTGAAACGGTTCCATCACAGGACGGCCTGCATGTCTGCTTATTCTAAGCAGGCCTGAATGACGTAGGGTTGGGACGTAGGACCCGAGTGTTAGGGTGCATATAGTCTCTGATCTCCCTCACTGAAGCAAAACACACAGCTTCTGGTGTTTCTTTACACAAACAGCCACAATAAAAAAAATCAGAAATCTGGAAGCTGGAGTTATGTTTGTAAATTAACCTAAATATTAACCGGTGTTGCTGCGATCGGTCATATCCCATTTTCACTTCACTCATTAAAGCCCTGAGCATTTAAGATACACTTTGTAACATGAACATGGTCGTCATGGTCGTTATGTTTTTGTCTTTTTCAGGTACGAGTTGCAGACAAAGCATCAAAAGGTAATTCTATTAGTCTTTATGCATACGAAACCAGTTTACAGTTAATCTAAGAGCACGTTTAAAGATACAGTCCATCTATGATCCATTTTACTTCATGGAGATGGAGAAGAAATCCTCCAGCAGAACCAGAAAGGGTCAGACTGACTTGGATCTTTTGTCTGACAGGTTTTAGCACAAAATTGGGACAATTTTATATCTGCAGTTGGGAGATACCTCTTGTGTTGCACCCAACTTTGTAAGGAGTTGATATGGTTCATGTTAGAGTTTGATAAGCCAAGTTTTCATCAAGGGTCTGGTTTAGGACGAGATGCTTTGGTTCAGTAAACCCTGACGTTACCTGGCAGGTGGGTATAAACGCATCAGCTACATAGCATTGTATAATAACACTGTCTTTAGCACATCCAAGAGCTCTAGAGTGTCAAGTAGGAACAGATATTCCATGTTTTATCCTGCAAAAACAAATGCATATCGACCATAAGCCGAATGGAGATGGATGGACCTCCCTGAAGGAGCAAAAGTGAAGCTTGTTGGTAGGTTCCTACAGTTGTCATCTTGTCAGCATCGTGTTCATCGTCACTCCCCAAAGAGATAAAAAATGATCAAAGAGCTGGAGTTGAGAGGAGGGCTGTGAGCGTGGATGACTGACCTCTATCAACCTCTGAGCTGACTGAGGAGCTCGCCCATCCATCCTGTCCTGACTATATGCCATTTTAGAAACCAGTAAACAGACCTTCAATAAATAGACATTAAAACCAGAAACAGTTGAGCTCTCCAAACTTCAAACATGGGGTGTTTGAGCTGCAGCAGATACGCATCTGCAGCTAGATTTTCTGTTATTTGTTGCAGCTAGATGGAGCCTGAATGACCGTAGTCCATCTGATCTTGGTGCCGTCGGCGTAAAGAGCAACTGGTTGCTTAGAAACTCTTCAGTGCTGCTGGCACCGAAACAAAGGACACGAATCTGCCAACACTTTGCATTCAAACCCAAATCAATTGTTCTGGGTTTCACTTGTGCACAACTGGGCCGATTCCATATCCTGCAATTGTGCCTGCCATCCACAGGGCTGGCTAATTTTAGCCTTGCAATGAGATATTATTAAAAGAAATGACTTTCTCACAGAGATCTGAGGCTCACACTAAACACAGGAAGTATAAAGTCCTATAAAGTGACAATAAGATGTTTAAATCCAAAAGCCAAACTGTAAACTATCACAAAAACTTGTAAAATCAAACATGAAATAAATAAAAAGAATAAGCAGACCAGTTTTGGAAGTAAATGGAGTACACCCACTCCATAAATGATATAAATCCAAGTCTGCCTCAGCGGGTGCTGGAGAGGAGACTGCTGTTTTATATGCTGCCTGTTCCTCCACACAGCGTCCTCCATCAAAACTTTACAGAGCCCGCTGCGTGGATGCTCAGCCACTTATTACACAAAACTCCAGCAGAGACGAGCTGAGACCAGTTCTCACAAAGTGTCTTTAGTAAAACACGATGCAGAACCGACACAGCTTCAGCTGCTCCTTGTGGTCATCGACCTTTCTGTCAGGGTGGTCTGCCTGTAGTTCACAAGCTTCTGGAAGAACTCCTGCTTTCAGCTTGTGTAAGACTTATGTACTTAAGTATTACTGTTGTGTGATTAGACTCATTTTGTTGGCAAATACTGGCGTGTGAGAGGAATGTCTGTGTCTGGGGCACATCTGACTCTGTGGGTTTTAGAGACTGGAGCTCTCGTTCTTCTGCGCTCGGTACTCCTGGAGCTGCAAGTGCACCGCACTTCACCAAATAAGGGCATTGAAGGAGGAATGTTGCTTTAAATGGGAGAGCATCTTTCCCTCTTTTTCTGGCCCGAATAGCTCAGCTTTAAAGAGCTACTGTTTCAGATAGCCTGCAGGATTTCAGCCAAAATAGCAGGCCGTGACATCACGCTCTGGACCTTGTTCTACGTGTAGATTCAAACATTTTGGGCATCAATAAGCGACTTAACGCTCATATGAGGAGATCTGGTGTTGTAATCTTTAGTGTATGAATTAGAGGGAAGTGGAAAGGGTAATCAGATTATTCAGTATGAATCAGTTTTTGATGGATAATTTCAGCATTGATGATAAACAGTCTGAACTGGTGGTGTTCACAGATGAACATGCATTCCCAGTTTAAAGCAAAGGCCCATTTATGCTCGATGCAAAAGACATACTGTATATGTAGAGGAATGATGGTTTAGTCATTCTCCTTTATCTCTTACAATGTATTATGTGTTTTCATAAGGATTAGTCATCTGTCACAGCATTGAGTTGTATAGTTAACATGTACCCAGCAAAAAAAAAACATAAAAGAAGAGAAAGAACAGGAAGTAGGCGTTGCAGAAACTGAAAAAAGTCACACCTGAAAAAGACACAGAAAAAGTTAATATCTAAAAACTTTGTGGTTCTTCTTCTGGTGCTTGTGCAAGTTGTAAACATAGCGTGGACGCCACGTTTGGACACCGGTTGGGTATCAGTAATGCAACGCTAACTGTGTACCCGACCTATTTTCAGGGTATCTTCTGTTGACCAATCTGACCGACCGGCCCAAAAGGGTGGAGCCTGACACTCTGCAAACGATTGATTGGTTGAAATAAAGATCCCTTCTGTTGCAACCAGACATAAAAACAAAGCAAAAATGACTTGCCAGAATTTTCTTTGCATCCTGAAGAGTCTGCTAAAACAATGCCAAGAGCAAAACGGCAAATCAAAAAGGCCACAAAGTGTTGGATAACCGCTGTTCCATTAATTTGTTCCCTATCCATCCATCCTCCACCGCTTATCCGAGGTCGGGTCGTGGGGGCAGCAGCCTAAGGAGGGAAGCCCAGACTTCCCTC
>JBAMHV010000023.1:18206462-18217918 GCA_037177535.1 Pseudomugil gertrudae
TGCTGTTCCTCATTGTTTGATTTCATGCTTGTGTTGTTTTATTCTCTGATGTACGTCGCTTTGGATAAAAGTGTCTGATACATGCCTGTAGAATAGAATAGAATAGAATGTGCTTCATTCTCCTCCAGTGGTGAGGAAATATGGGACCGCATCAGAACCGATTTGGTTTGGGTTGATTAGAACGTCTTCCCTGTGAGCTGCTTCTCCCATCGTCCCACACACGTATGTTATGGTGCGTCTACCCGCAGAACCACAATGCGCTGCGTTTTGTACTCCACTTCCTGTTTTGGTCTGCCTGAAACGGACCAGGACGTTGGATTTGTAAGGCGGACTGACGCCGTTTCTTTCAGAATTCGTTTACACATTCACAAGGCCCCAAAGGAAGCGGACTCAGATTCTAACGAATGTCCGCCTCTCCATCCATCCATCAGTACGAACTGTGTGGGATCAGGATAGTTCAAAATATCCACCAACTACCAGCTGACTGGCTCAGGAATGGTCTAGTTTTCACTGCTGCTTGAGGGTGACAAAAACAAACGCAGCTGGGTGTGACACTGGGAGGAGGGAGGTGGGGGGATCCATTATCACAACAGTGATCCATGAAACAAAGGGCTGTCACTGGAAAATGGCGTTTGTTAGTGTAGAAGGGTGGACACAACCCCCTCGGCCTATCAGAGATGCAGCCCACAGCCAGTAGATGCAGTGGAGGCCTGGATGGTGGGATTTTCAGCCTCTGGGAAACTGTACTTATTTCCTGACCCCGCACTTCCTGTCTCTCCCTGCGACTCCTGCTCCCCCCCTCCTTAGCTTTCATTATTCCCCTGCCTGTCTTTCCGAGTCTCTCCCACATCTGAGTAAACCTCGCGGCTTTTCCGTATCCTCCATCACCTCTTCTCCTGAAGTCTTTTCTCAAACGAAGAGGCCATCAGACCCGGGTTAGGGTGGTGGCAAAGCACCGAGGGGGGACAAAAACTCCTTTTGGAGCACACTGTCTATGTGATAAAAGAATTCACTCAGGCTCCAGCAGCGGCCCCCTCCCCCAGCCCACCCTTTATTCCTGTAGCGTTCAACACAAACACTGTTTATATTGGATGTTCAGCTCTCTTCCCTTTGCACAACTTCCCAACATCAACTATTCGTTTCAAAGCTGAATCTCCGGCGCCCTTCGAGCTCTGATTCACTTTCATTTCATTTCGGGCACAAATTCACTTAGTTAAATCACCTATTCATGGTCTTTTAACCCTATTAGACAGCTTTAGTGGAGCTGCTTTTCACTGGGTTATATGCTCTGTGTTACTATCGAGTTTATCCCCACTCTCAGTGTGTATCAGATTCTGCACACTGGGAACGTTTTTCCAAATCCTTCCCCATTACTGTGGACCTGTTGAGCAAGGCCGTTACATAATACTGGACAGTAGGGGCCTGGTGGTGCTGAATGGTTTGAAGAGTGTTCAGAAAGAGCTCTCAACAACACTATTTTGTGCACATAAGCTCCCCTGCAGATTGTCTGGACAGCTGACAAACCTGAAAAAGCTTTACGGGCGACTGGGACCAAGGTGAGGAGCGAGGAAGAGACGGGGCAAAGGCAGCGACAGAGTTTTCCTGCTCCGAGCGTTGTGGGAAAAATAAGGTGAGTAAGGTCATGGAGAAATTAGAGGAAGTGATGTAACCACAACCTCTTGATCCAGATCCAGGCATGAGAAGAGTTAAACTGTGATGAAAGTGATACACACACTTTGGAAAAGACAGAGCAAGCATGCACCCCCACACACACTCACAGGGGAGGATGCTGACGTTGCTGTTTGCTTCTTACACTGCATTCACAAGCCCATCTGGGCCTCATCTGGGATCAATTACAGGATATAACACAGACTAAACTAATGATCTGAGAGAGCGACACTGAAAAAGAAAAACATGCTCACTTATATGATTACAGCCAAGAGGAGCTTCAATGCATCTTTGTAGCTCTCCATTTAGATCCACTGTGGTCACTAAGCTTTAATGTTAGGGTAGCACTCTCATTAATATAGTTTAGATGGAATAAAGCTAGAAAACCTTGCAGCTCTGCTAATATTAAGCCCAACTTTCTCTATTGTAGAGCTTTTAGTGTACACTAGACTGATTGCATCACATGCCATGTGGATATTTAATGCATTCTCATTAATCACTTAATATCCAGTTGATCTCCTTCATTATCAATAAAGAGTGAAAGCTCTTAAAACTAGTGATCTTGCTGCAAGCTTGATCAGCTGTATAATTGTTATATAATTATCTTCTTTCCAAAGTTTGTTATCAGTTCTTGAATTGAGCATCATCACTAATGAATCCAAAGTTAAGCTAGCACTATTAAAACTATAAAGTTATCATATTCTTACCTGGGTTAAGTCCTGGTCGGTGAGGAGATGCAGCTCTCGTGGTTTGAAGCAGTTCTGACATTTACTTTTGTTGAAGAAGTTGGCTTGAAATTTCCTACAGGGGTTTTCTTTCGCGGTAGACATACTTTTAGCGCTTTTTATTCAAACTCGCTGGAGCTAATGTTTTTTTACGAGGGCCTTTAATCAGCGGTGGAGTTGTAATCCTTCCCTCCTATCCCAACTTGGTGAAAGCTCCAGCACTTCGATGCATTTTCAAGTAAAAAAACAACATAAATATATGGAAAGAGAAAAATGGGGGTGGTTCAAAAGATCCGTAACCACGTCTTAGACAGTTGAGTTGTATCCAACTGCAGCTCCCAATAAATAATTAGCTGCCATTAAGCCAGCCTTCTTATCACTGAGTCAGTGATGAATGCTTTTTAGTCCATGGCCTGCAACCACAAAGCGAAGAGGCGAGAAGGTAGCTAATATCCTGTTAGCTCGCCAGTGGCTTTTCAGATCAATAACGTGATGGCGTAAGCCACAAAAACAACATTTGCACGCAGTTGCTGCCTTCGAGTTGCGTGTGGACCGCGTCCTTTAAAGTAAAACAGGCTCCTGTGACGAAGAGGCAACCCAAAGGAAAGCTTGCAGTCAAAGAGGAGGCTAATATCCCATTCGCAGCAGTGAGACCATGCGAAGTTCATCCAGTGCTTTTTTTTTTGCTATGCTACGCTTCACGTACTTGGCTAGCGCGCAGATGCGCTCGCTAATGAAATCCGTTCCTGGCGTCTCCAACTTTACTTGACCAAAAGAGTTGGTCCAAAAAAGGTTTTATGTGCTTTTATCCCGGGTAAAAATACTGCATGAGGAGGAGATGCTTTTAGTCTTATCAAAGATGGAAGCGCGAGTCTTTAGTGTTTGACTCCATAACTAGCCTGGTTAGCAGCAGTGGGTTTATTTTCTTCTTTCCCAAAGGAGCGAGTGGAAAGAGAGCGGGCAAGATCCCGGACTTCTACAAGATCTCGCGATAACTGCGCAATATCGCCCCCCACAGGTAGAGCAAGGTTTGTTTACACCTCAACATCAAGTAGAAAACTTTTCATTATTACATTTTGTTTATTACATGAAAGTATCAGACTTAGCAGAAAAATGTTAGATTATTTTCCCCTTAATTTTAATTAGAATTTAAGTTGTATATAGAAGCGCCCGTGATGCAACAAAAATGTAGAAGTAATTAATTATTATTATATGAGTCACAGATATTGGTTTTATTATCAAACAACTAACAAAAATAGATTAAATGCATAAGATAAAAAAACAAAGCAGCTCAGTTATTTTACTATCTGACAAACAGCAATCTCAAGATATTTTGGGTAGAACTTTATTCAGTAATGTTGTATTGGCATTATCCCAAAGTGGAAAAAATAGTTTACAATAGTCACTCAAATGACTAAAAACAGGAAAAAAATTTATAATAAATTAAATGTAGCTAAATTTAGTGCAAAGAAACAATGCTTTTGAGCTGATAGTGAAACTAACAATAATAATTTAATTAAATTTTAAAAAATCCCAGACAGTTTGGAGCCCAGTGGTGATGCACAGTGAAATAGAATACCCGTCAACAGGTGCATATGTTAGAGGAAAAACCTGCGTTTAGCTTTCAGGTCCCATCATGGTTGTCCTTTTAATATTTCAGCCAAGCCACAATTTAAAAGCATGTCAGAATTTTCATTTGATTTTTGTTTAATATTTATTTAATAGTTTATTTTAAGTTGTATCAGAGACAGCTGTGTTTTTCCTTATTTAATGGGAGAGAAACACTTTGCCTCGACTTTATGTGAACAAAGGGAAAAGGAAAATGTTTGCCATCACGACTTATCGCCTCATACTGGTATTATGAAATTGAGAACAAACAAAAGCAGAAATAATCATACTTATGTAAACATGATTTTATACAATTAAAGTTTTAACAAGTATAATAACAACAGAAAAGCTTCCTACCTAGCTTATAACTGGCTGCTGAATAAAATCACACCTGAACTTTCTCAGTAGGTGAAAATGCTGCTGAGCTCTCTTGTTTGATGAAAGTAATCTGTATCAGAAGTTATTTTATTATGAAAATCTGCGTAGTTTGATTCACATGGATCCGATATCCAGCAGCAAGAAGGCAGAGAGTAGCACAATCCCTGTGTGTGTTGGCCCTGTGATGGACTGGTGACCTGTCCAGGGTGTACCACGCCTCTCGCCTGATGTCAGCTGGGATTGGCTCCAGACCCCGTTCTGGGAGAAGCGGTAGAAAATTGATGGATGGATAGGTTTCAGAAGGGCTGAGGGGAAGGTCAGTGGGTGGTTCCGGTCGCCATCTTGGCAGCGTCATGCCTGTTGTCACTCCAGGAAAAGCAAAAATGGGTGAAGAGATGGAGCTGAGAGGGGTTGAATGATGGACTCCCAGGACGCCTGTAGCTAACCGAGCTAACCCATAATGAAGGAAGGTGGGCTAAAGACAAGGTGCATGATTAAAAGCCGTGGACAACAATCTGCCTTTATCCCACCAGATATGTGATACCTGCAAACTGGATTTTATCAATATACAGTTATTTGTATAGGTAGTGTGGAAATTTCCACACTAAATAAGACTTTTAATTTCCTTTAATCCATCTTGACTTATTCGGTATGGTTATCTATTGCAACACTTTTGCCCAAACATGACGGTTTAAAACATGTTTTATAAAAAAGGTGTGATTAGACTTGATGTTTGTCAGTGTAATTAATGACTGTGTAGTTATTCACATCATCTATCTTTAAAACCAGAGCCCACTGCTTACACTCGATCCTTAACACAAAGTGAAACTGACACTTTGTGGTTCATCCCCTTCATGCTGGCAGCCAGGAAACATGTTTCAGATACTGCACCCTGCATGTGTGTATATTAATGTCTGACTACAGCAGGGGCTATTCTAAGCAGGTGGTTCCAGTGGACAGAGTGGGACAGAGCTGTGTGAATGGACTGGGGACACTTTACTTAATTAAATCCAGGGGGAAGAACAGCCTCGTCAACAACAGCCATTCCTGTGAAGAGATTAGCTCCTTGTCCATGCCGTAAGTGAACCAATAATAACACAGATTACAGGAGTGTGTGTTTGGTGGTTTGCTATGGATTTGCAAGTTTCAGTCATGTGAAGCATGGAGCTGGATCTCTAGCACCATAAGTGGTTTTAAATATGGATGAGCTTTTATTTCAATGTTTTACAGTGTAACGATGAACAAGGTCATTCATTGCTTTTAAATGTGAGGGTCCCGATTGCCCCTCAGGAGTATCCTATAACAGTTTCCCTGCTGGGGAAATGGTGGCACTATGGCCAGAATATATTTAGCTGTGCTCCTCAAACTCACTTTACATGGCAAGTGTGTTAGTGAGGTATCCAACCTCACAACGTAACACTTTGGAGCTATAAAACTATAGCTTGTCACGGTACGAGCAGAAAAACATTCAATATTATAATCCACATGAGAAATAGGACCATAAACCAGGTGACACAAAGTCTTCCCATACAGGTGGCTGGTTTAAGTTGTCCAGTCCGGTTTATTATTCAGCCACAGCACAAAGTGTTTGTAAGAGTCCACAGTCTCCACCTCCACTCCTTCCTGCAGGACTGGTCTTGGTCGTGGTTTTGACCTCCCAAAATTGATCCCCAGCTCTTTTGTCTTAGAAGTATTGAGCTGAAGGTGATCAGTGTGACACTATGCAACAAAGTCCCCGATACTCTTCCTCTCTATCATCCCTGGCACAAAAAAAAAGTTAGTCTGTCCAGAGGAATCATTATGGTGTATTTTACCAACTATTTCCTCAAATAAGTTTTTCCACATCATAAACAATAAAACTGTAGTAAAATGAAACATGAGGGACGTTTTACCACAAAAATTATCTTAAAATGAGAAGAACGTCAACCACACACAACCTCTCCTGTCCTCTCTGCTTATCGCATCTTCTATCTGTAGCCTACTCCCCGTCTTAGAGATATTTATTGTAGCATTTTCTACTTAGTCCTTAGTTATTCTGAGGTCATTTTAGAAGACACTTTAAAGTACTTGGTAGTGAACAAATGTCTGTTTTTCTTTAGCAAATAACTTTTTTTTAAACTTTTTTCCCAAAACATACATCATAATTCACAAATGACTGGTCACAATACACAACAGCACTATCTGTCAATGTGAAGGGTAAATGAGCAGCACAGATTATGTCCATAGCAATTGTCCGTTAGAGTCCATTTTACAATCCACTCCCAATATTTACAATGGCTTCTTCCATGTATTTTCAAAAAGTTGAAGATTTCCATCAATATAATATCCAAGTCTAATCATAGTCACAACATCAGTAATTAGTGATTTCCATAGAGCAATAGACGGAGGTTCACCTTCCACCCATCTTACCATAATAGCCTTCCCCGCCTCTCACCCGTTGTAAGTTGGGATTGGCTCCAGCCTCCCCGTGATCCTGTTCAGCGAAAAAGCGGTAGAAAATGGATGGATGGAACCTGACCAGCCAAAGTAACTGGAGAGAACTGGGGAAAACATGCAAACACAGAAAGGTCACTGTGTGACCTCATCACCGTGCAACCATTTGTTATTATCATGTTTGTATGTGTAAAATGGAGAACATGTTGCCAATGAGAAAATACCAGTTTTACTAACTTACAACCTGACAGTGGTTATCTTGGGTGTGCCATCATTTCCAACCTCAAGCTCCAAATTATGAAACAAGTTAAACAGCTCTGGCTTCAGGTGTATTCCTTTGCTGTTGTGGAGTCGTATGTGAGAGGACTGGTATCCAGACACACGGTGCCTTCAGAAAAACAGCATTATGGTGCTTTCTCTATGGAAAAAGGCGAGCAAAGCAGCGGATAAAGACGTTAGAGACCATGTTCAGCTTCCCTCTGCTCGTTCTGCAGACTTTCACTCACATTTGCTTTATTGTGACAGCATCCTGCATTAGTGTCGCACAGATTATGTGTCCTAGCTTTTCCAAGCTCTGCTTTCTGCTCTACAGATTATGGGCCTCCCCTCTGTGATGGTGTTGCCCCTGCTGATAGTCGTTGCAGCTGGCGTGTACTACATCTACAACGAAGTCATACAATTCTTGTCCAAGACCCAAGTGAAAAACAAAGTTGTGGTGATCACCGATGCTGTGTGTGGGGTGGGGACTGGTAAATGATCCCGTTTGTATTTCGCTTTGCTTGGATTAACAAAGAACTGCCACAAAATGCTCCATTCATTTTGACATTCAGAGTCTCTTTAATCCCGTTTCTTCCTCATTATGATGCTCAGATTTAACTTCAGCAAGTCGTCTTCATCATGTCTGCATGAATAAATGCATTGATGTGTGATTGGCTGAATACATTTCAATCATTATTTATTGGCATCAGCCAAAAGGTGCTGTCCCGCTTGCAGCTGGTGCAGAATGCTGCTGCAAGGTTTTTAACTGACACATGAAAACAGAGGCACATATCTCCGGTTTTGGCCTCTCTCCGCTGGTTTCCTGTTAATTTTAGGATCACTTTTAAAATTCTTTTATTAGTTAAGTCTCTTAAAGTGTATCCGACGGATCTGCTGCACCTCCACACCACAGCGTGCACACAGATCAGCTGACCAGATGCTTTTAAATGCCTGAGACAGAGTTTTCTCAGTAATAGCTCTGAGACTCTGGAATGGCCTCTCCCTGCATGTTAGACTGGCTACGTCTGCTTTCTTTTATTCTTCGGCTTTTAAGCAGGAATAAGTTGTCATCTGTGTCTGTTTTTAGCTGCTTTATGTGTGTTTTTGTATCATGTATGTTGCTGTACAGCACTTTGTCAGCACTTTTGTTGATTTTAAAGTGCCTTAGAAATAAAATTGTGATGGTATGGAACGGGTGGACCTGATAAGGCAACCGGTGAGTGTATGTCCTCCCAAAACTTCAGTTAGACATTAAGTTTATTTAACTCAATATGATCGGAATAACAGCATTTACATGATCATGTACATCATGTGCAGATGTTTGCTGTGATAAGGCTGCTTTTTATTACCGCTTTCTCCTGCTTAATGAGCTTTTGTAGTGGTGTTAAGCTCTAGTTCGCAGTCTTCCAGGCTTTTAACCTATCTGTGCTGCTATTAACACCTGAGTCACTGTACAGGACTTTATTGGCTCATTTTTAGCCAGCTGTGTTGGAGCAGGGATACATTGAAAAATGTGCAGGGCAGTGACCCTCAAGGACTGACTTTGACTGATTTAGGTTGTGGTAGATGCATGAGTCAAGCTAATAAAATCAAGCTAAGCTACTAAGCTTCAGGCACTTTGTGCAATGCATCAAATGTTTAATGACAGCTTTGAATCAAATGATTCTGCTTTTGTTCCTTTTGTTCAGAGTGCGCTCATCTCTTCCATAAGGGTGGTGCCAGACTGATCCTATGTGGGCCGAGCTGGGATAAACTGGAGTCTCTGTATGAATCTCTGACTATCGATGCTGACCCCAGAGAGGTAAGGAAGTCCAGACAAGCCACACCGTAGCACAACAAACCCTCTGCTGCATCAGTATCATGCCGAGCTCCCTGTAAACGGGGAGAAAAGCCCTCACACCACCACGAAACAAATACCTCGATAGCTAACAGGAAATAACATGCGACAGTGACATGGTCAGTTTGAGAGGATATCAGGACTTGTCCTTGTTTTTATCATATTCCTGCTCTTCCTCCACCTCCCTGATCACCACATCCTCTGGTCAAACACAATGGCAGGACATCCTGTCCGACAGCACGCTGTCCTCATCTGCTTTTAATACACATATGAGTACCTCAAAGGTGCCTCAGCTGTCACTAACATAAAGTAAATCAATACCTGTATACTACTGAGAATGTTTTCCTGGATGATGGCTCACTTCATCCTCCTTACCCATCACTACCTCCCTTTTACAAGGATTATATGGGCACCTGAAAGTAGGCTGACAGGGAGGGAGATGATAGCAAGCAAGCATCTGGAGACACCAGCCTGTAGAGCATGGAGCGTCCTCTCAACCAGACGAACCATCCAGATTGCACAATTCTTAATTTTGACAACAATAACGGCATCTAGGGACTATTGTGCTGCCAAAAAAAGCCAAAGGGTGTGAAGGCATTCTGCTCCACCTGTCATAGTTTGGTTTGTGTTTGTGCATTTCCTGTTTTATTTTGATAAGTTCCTGTTTTGTCTGTTTGTTTTAGCTTTACTCATTATGTCCATTTGTTTCACCTGGTTTGATTTAGTTCATCCACTCCACCTGTTCCTCAGTGTATATGTTCCCTGGTTCTGTTTCTTCCCCATGGTTCATTAGTTTTTTAGTAATTATGTTAGTCTGGTTTCTATCTAAAACATGAAAGATAGCAGTCTTTAAGGACCAGAACTGGACATCACTCTTAGACAATATAGTTAGCATGGGGACAGGCAGTGATGGGATGGTTTGCATCACAGCAAGGGCATCCCTGGTTTGTTAGGGTCATTCTGTGAACATCCACTCCTCAACCCTTCTGCATCTTGCATGGGGAGGATTCAGACAAGAAATCAGGAGGAGAGCATCATTTTATCCAACCTTCACTGGCTCTTTTCTACCCATAACAACTCTGGGAATTTCTTCATTTGTTGACATTGGTTCTTGCATATAAGAAAAAACATGTCTCTCTGCAGACTTTTGCCCCAAAGCTGGTGGTCCTAGATTTCAGTGATCTGGACAGCATGGATGATGTGGTAGCTGAGGTGATGGAGTGTTACGGCTATGTGGATGTGCTGATCTGCAACAGCAGTATGAAGCTGAAAGCTCCCGTTCAAAGTGTATCTCTGGAATTAGACAGAAACATCATGGATATCAACTACTTTGGTCCAAGCACGCTTGCTAAAGGTAAGCCTTTGTTTCCTATAAACAGCCTCCAAAACAGAATACCAGAAGTGAACCATTGGCTTATATTAGCTGTTATCAATCGACCCAAGAGCTATCATCTTTTTATAATTTGACAGGTGTGCTTCCATCAATGGTGACAAGAAGATCAGGACACATTGTACTGGTTACCAGTATCCAGGGCAGACTGGCTGTTCCGTTCAGAAGCTCGTGTAAGTTATTTTACAAAAACTGAAGTTTTTACTTGTTATTAGCCTAAAAACTCATCTACAATTCCCAAAACTCCACTTTTGTTTTAAAATCTCTCATGACGGCCATGTTTGCATGAGTTTTAATTCCGAATCAAAGTTAAATCCGCTTTAAAGGGAAGAAAATGATCATGTAAACACTGAATTCTGAATGAGAGGGACAGTTTGGAGTTAAAGTTCATTCCTAAGTAAGTGGCTGGTTTTTAATTCCTTTATCGTGTAGATGTTTATTCCGCTCTAAGTTAATTCTCATCGTTCTGCGCATGCTCATTACCTCATCACGTCGCTACATACTGTCTTTGATATTCTTCTTTTCTTCGCCTCCTCAGCTGCTGAAAAATTTTAAGCATGCAAATACTTCAAAAATACAATCAGCGTGGAAGTGAAAATTATATTTATTAGGTTGTTTTTCGTGTTTTAGCTGTAAGACGAGAAGCAGGAAGTGGTTTGTTTATTTATGTACGTGCATCACATCAGCAGAAATGAGAGAAGGCAAATAAGCTGTATCCATGTAAGCCTCAATTTGGAATTAATATTTTCATGAAAACTCAAAGTAGAATACTTTATTTTGGAATTATTTAATTCTGAACGATTAATTCCATCCAGGGCTGCACGGTGGAGCAGCTGGTTAGCACTGTGGCCTCACAGCAAGAAGGTTACCGGTTCGATCCCTGGTGTGAGCGGGGCTCCAACCGGGATCCTTTCTGTGTGGAGTTTGCATGTTCTCCCGTGTTAGCGTGAGAGAATGTGGTTGTGTGTCTATGTGTGTTAACACTGTGATGGACCGGCGACCTGTCCAGGGTGTATCCTGCCTCTCGCCCGTTGACAGCTGGGATTGGCTCCAGCCGCCCCATTAAGGGAATAAGCAGTTCTCTCCTATGGGCAATTTAGAGTCTCCAATCAGCCTATTCCCAATGTGCATGTCTTTGGACTGTGGGAGGAAGCCGGAG
>JBAMHV010000023.1:18253398-18265348 GCA_037177535.1 Pseudomugil gertrudae
CCCCCCCCCCCCCCCCCCCCCCCCCCCCCCCCCCCCCCCCCCCCCCCCCCCCCCCCCCCCCCCCCCCCCCACCACACTGACTATGTAAAAGTGGATTTTCAGCAGGTGAACAAGTATCAGAGCCATTCAGAGTTGGGTTTATCACATTTAGCTGACACTCTACTCCGACACCGTTGTTATAATTGGCTTAGTATACAGACAGTATTAGTCCTGCGGTGCACCTGCCAATAGTTTGCTAATCCCGACCTCAAACCACCCTCTGCATCATCCCACATTAAGTAATCATTCAGAAACGTTGCACAAAAAGGCAAATCTACCATGTGAAATCTTTGATCAGGGATAAATGGTGCTGATAAGAAATAATACAATGGTTTACTCATTTGGGAAGGTTTTCATATGAGTGTTCACTTTAGCACTTGCATCAGCAGAGTGTGTTGTGTTGCAATCTCCTGATAGGGAGCTCTGCAATGTTGGCTTTTATTATTGCAGAGTGCGGAGCTAAGGTACGGGTAATAGCTCATAGGAGACTCATTAGTTCCCCCCTCCCAACCACAAAAGCATGAAGATTGCACGCACCCACACTTCCATACACAAATACACACATGGCTTACATCATGTTCCATTTGGCCCTGTCATTATCCCGCAGCAGATGTGACCCATGCTGTTAAACCTCTGCATTGTCCTGCAATGACCAAACAGATCCGCCACCTTTCGGGACATGAAACTTTGCTGCTGAGACACAAACAACAGACTTATCAGTAAACAGGTAAAGTCCTGACAAATAATAACAATTAGCTTCAACCAGTTTTCCACTCGCTGTGGAGGATTGTTGAAGTCCTGCTTTCCCTCTTTAATCCCTGTAAAACTCTACATTTCATTGTTGTCTGACAGTTTTATTCTCTTCAGTTGTTTGCTAAAAAACTTTTCTGGATCATCTTCCGTCCATCCACAGAGCCATCTTTACTGGAAATTGGTCACGTGACACAGCATGTAAATGTTTCTAATACACTTTTGCCACATGTTCGGACAGCTCTGAAAACATCCCATTACCATTCTGTTTTTATTTGTTTTGTGTAATTATTAGCAGCTACTTATTTTTTATTTATTTATTTATTCCTTTATTTAACCAGGAAGGTCCCATTGAGATTAAAAACCTGTTTTTCAAAGGAGTCCTGGCCAAGAGGCGGCAAAAAATTTAAAAACATCAATAATATTTGATACAATCAGATAAAAGTTATTATCTAAAACATTTACAAACTATACTCAACATAGATGCATTTAGTTTACATATTTAAGGCATGTTTATGTTTCTTTAACAGTTGCCAAGGATCACTGGCCACACACTGTAAAAGCATCCTTTATGTTGACATTGTTGTCAGGTAATACATCCTGCACAGAGCAGAGTTCAGACCTCGCATCCAGACACAGAAGGTGGAAATCTTAAATATGGCGTTTCTTCTTCTTGTTCCTTTTGCTGGTGTACTGTGAGCTACCCTTATGTTCTCTGCTGGTACCGCTTTGCTATGGGAATGTAGTTGCAAGCATGCATAAGTGTTTTAAGACATTCTCATGAAAATGTTTCATATTTTGGCTCTCAGTCTGATTCCTCGTTCACATCAGACAGCAGCTTCCTCATCTATGTGGAATCCTTCCTCCGTTCAGGTGTGTTGTTGTATCAGGAGAAACTGGAAAAAGGAGATAAGTGCATCAAGCCTCATCATGAGGGCGACGAGATGGAGGCTGAAGGTGAGATAGATGTGGAAGAACCACAAACCAATGGGAACAGACCTGAGAAGGGACAGTGCTGACGTGTAGCTACCAGAGTAAAACAAATCAAAGCTGTTGGATTTACCTGATTGATCCCTTATGCTGTAGTCCTTCCAGTCTTTTGTTTTCCTATTTTTATTTTACTGATTTCATTTGTTCATTTATTATCATTCCTTATTTTATTTTTTTATTTTTTTACTGTATCTGTAGAGGTCTTTGTTTTGGTATAAAATATACTTAAAATGGAAGCAAATAGCTGCATGATGCAGGCAGCAGCCGTGTTTTGTTGTTTCCTTTTACCCCTGCAGCCCTCTGCTTTTCCTAAATGTGGAATCTACATTGTACCATCTCCTTCTCTACTGGTGGGTAAAGTCTTCCTTCATGTATTACATGCTGGGTGACCGCTGGAAGCCACTTTTAGGGTGTGTTAAATTAGCTATTTTGCTTATTTTGGGTCCTTATACCCAATTAAATCTGCAACGTTCATGCTTTGCAGTACATTGTATATTAGTAGAGATAGTCTGAATACAGCAGGTGGGAGGACACTGGAAAAACCTAGAAAGTCTTAATTATTTAGTGTTTTTTTTCCTTTTTCTACCTTAACATTACCAACATTTATTACTTCAGATATCTCGAGATTGTATCTCCAATTACTTCCTGTTTATTTCCCTCTCCATCCTCCCTCCATGGATCAGGGGGCAAGGTCATCAGGTGACGTTGTGTGTCTTTTGTCTGCAATCGGCGGGCAGATTGTTGCGTGATGAAGTGGTCGTCTATAAAAGTGTGACCCTGGGGTCAGGGCCAGAACCCAGACAGTGATTCATTATCCTGCATCAAGACGGCACAAGATGATTAATACACTCCTGCATCACAATGCGTGAAATTAAGATGTTTGAAAAGTTGATTTTCTTTCCTGTTTTTCTGTTATGAGGATGAGTCTCCCTGTCGCACAGATGATGTTTGGGATTTCCGTGACATTCGTTTTCTGCTCTGCCTCCTCAGATTGCATGTGAGGTGTTCTCACATAAACATATTTGTCATCAATCCTTCGTGTGATTCCCTTCAAGCTAGTCTGAATCCTCCATGCCTGCTCTGAGTGACAGTCTAATTAGAGGTAAAGTAATGGTATATGTAATCAAGGCTAAATTACAGCCATAAGTCACTCAGTGGCACGCTTTATACCTGCAAGCCAATCTCTGTCCAAAACTAATGAAACACACTGGCTGACCACTGACCTCATCGTCCATTTCAGACATGAGGGCCTAAAATGAACTAAATAAATGCATGTTTTTCCTCCCAAAAAACACATTCATAGGTTAAATGTGTCTAAGTCAGAGAGATTTGATATATTATGATGATTTAATATGAAAACCATAAAAAATGTGATTTACCAAAACAACAAAGGATCCTGAGATAACTGTAAAAATAGTATTTTATTAATCACCTGAAGGGGAATTATAATGGCCTCACAGACACCTGATCGGATGATGCAGCACACCACCTTCTTTATGCAGATCCTCAGCTTTCCTTCCATCTTCTGCATCATTTATATGTAGAATTCGGTTTACAGGGGCCTTGTGGATGCGTTTTTAAATGCAGCCAATGGAAAAGTACCACCAGAAACCACAGGGGCAGTGCTGAGCAATGCAGCTGATGTGCGGTCATAGGAACAAAGAAGAAGAAGCCATGAAGCACACTAGCACCGTCTACTGCATCCCCTCTTCTTATGTCTCTTTCTCATCAGGATCTCCTCCTTTGTCACCACAACTCAGAGCAAACTCTAAACTCTTTTGGTGTGTTGCCCTAACATGGGGAAAGTAGGGCAGTGTTGTCTGATGTGACATATTCATTGCAGATGTGCAGGAATGATCAGACTAAATAGGGCATGCTAAGTTCCATCCATCCATTTTCTACCGGTTATTCCCTGACGGGGTCACAGGGAGACTGGAGCCAATCCCAGCTGATGTCAGTCGAGAGGCGGGGTACACCCTGGACAGGTTGCCAGTCCATCACAGAGCCAACACACACAGACAAACAGGCATGCTAAGTTGACTTCTTTTTATTAACTTGAACGCGAGCAGTCAAACTACACACCGGAAGACGTTTTGCTTTGTGCATATACCATAATACCTGCAGTGGTCACAGGCCACTGGGAACCTATCAGTTTTTGTAATATAACTGTGATGCATTCAGGTGTGATATGATAAAACATTACATGAACTATTTCCATACATAAAGGCTTATAAATAGCTGAGAACCAAGAGGATGACTGAGCCATTACTACTCTTTTATGACCCATATGTGCAAAAGGGGGAAAAAAACGCTTTTGACACAACAAATTTTATATTTAAAAACAATGGACAGGCTCTGTGACATCACTCGTAGGTTTCTTAAGAGCTAATTTTCCCCTATCATCATGTTGGAAATGTAACATGTCTGATAATCACTCCAGATTATGGAAAAATGGCCAAAGAGGCTGAGCTCCGAGGAGGGGTGTGAGGAGGTGGGTGATTGACTCTGCTCCAAACAGCTAAGAGCTAACCGTGCAAACAGGAGCTAACCAGCTCAGGTAGGCGGGCTAAAGCTAAGCCACACTGTGTTGTGCTACCCACTGCCCTACTGGACATCAGATACCTGTCATTCAAAAGGACACAACACTAATCATCTTTTTAACATGGAGTTTATGGGGACTTGCTCTGTTTGGGAGCCCCTGGTGGATGAGAGGGGGAACTGCAATCTTTGGCTTCACCTTCTCTAACAGAGGTCGCTGCTTGGTCTCCAGTGAATAAAAATGATTGTTGGCCATTAAATTTGGGGAAACTGACCTGCTGCCTGGACAGGCAGGAGTACTGGTGGTAGTTTTTTTCTAACCTTAAATTTCACAGGCAGGACACAACATGCCCAGACTAGTTTTTATCATTTAAGACCTGTTAGTTAAAGTCCTTGTGATGCCCAGGAAAGGGTTATTCAAGGTTTTATCGACCAGTCCACAGTGTACAGCTGGTCCCAAATTCACCTGCCCACCTATTAACAAGGACAAGATGGTGTGAGCACATTACCTCCGTACTGCATTCCCTTCCCAGGCTCGCTTAATCTTTTTACAGTGGAGAGAGAGCAAGGTCACCAGGTCTGGTTTTCTACTGCCTTTTATTTTATGGTACATTTTATTGTTGTTCTATGCTATTGTTATTTGTTTATTTATTTACCTTTGCAGCACCTCTTGGTATGTGAAAGGATTTTATAAATAACATTTTGATTGATTAAATAAAAAGTGTTATAATTTTAAATTAGCCCAAGCTAACACGGCTAGCTGGCGGGGGGAATACTTGTTTAATCTGGATTATTTCTAGAATTTATTAAGGCCATAAAAAACCTGGATTTTAATGTTTTCAGACACGTATGATAAATGATTTTAATGCCGTTCTTCATGTGTCTCATGATCAGGAAATGAACTATCTCCATGTGTTTTGGTGTCCTGCGTGTTTTTCCTGGACTGGAGACCTGCTGTTTCACACAGAACCACACCTTCATCAAATGGCTGCACCTGCTGCTCACCCAGCACCTTCTCCACCTGTCACTGACCCACATGCCGGCCAACAAATCAACCGCACGCGCAAAAGTCAGCGAGCGTGTGCACGAGTGTGTGTTTGACCCACAGGGCGAACGGGGATCAGAGGGAGGTGCCAGATCAGATCAGAGCTCTCCAAGAAAGGATAAGCTCTACTTATGCTGCTGTGTTTGTTTGGTGTGTGTGTGTGTGTGTGTGTGTGTGTGTGTGGGGGGGGGTCTTCCGTTAATGTGTGTGTGTGTTTATTGCCTTTATGTGAGCTCTCAGGCCTTTTCATGTATGTATGGTTTTTATTTTGATGAGCAGGGTGCCTCTTTGACCCCCGTGGTCCTTGCAGTGAGGTTATTGTGACCAGCAGCCAGAGATCATGATCAGCTGTAGTTAGCATCAAAAGATTTAAAAAGGAGCTATTAGTTATTATCTGAAAGCCAAAGAAATGTATATACATGATTTGTATGTGATACGTTAGCACCATTAAAGAAAAAAATGAGCAATTCTACAGCATGAATGTATTTCTTTTTTGCAACATGTATAATTTATTATTACATTTATAAAAACGTTATTTTGTCCATATATAAGTGAGGTGGATGTACTGCAGATTATTTTCCAGCAGGTCAGTGTGTTGTGCATGTCAATAAACTGATCCAGAAAGCTGGTTCTGTGTTTGGAGAAACTCTGAAGCTGCTGGAGCCGCTGGTCCAAAAAAAGAGTACTGTACAAGCTGATGAAGATGATGGAGGATTCTTCACACCCTCTTCACACCACAGTGATGAAACAACAGAGTGTGTTCAGTGAGAGGCTGGTTCTGGTCCGATGTTGGACTGAAAGATACAGACGATCCTTCCTTCCCGCAGCATCAGCATTAAGAACAATACCCTTATTATTCAACATTAACATAACCCTAATTATTTATGTATTTATAAAAAAAAATTTAAAAAAAATACTACTATCTGAATTTTCCTCTGGGATCAATAAAGTATTTTCATTCATTCATTTCACTTCATAAAACATAAACTCATATAGCATCATAAAATATATCAATAAATTAGAGCAAATAAGGTCAAAATAAACCTTTTTCAGGCAAAATGAAACACAAATTAATATAATATGATTCATAATGAAAAATATAATAAACAAGAAAAAGCATTAAACCATTAAAAGTAGAGTTATTACAACAATTACTTCCATCAGTAACTAGTCACTAAGTATTCTGACGAATAGTCGACGCAGACTGGTTTCCTCCATCTTCTGCATCTGTTTCTGATGCATCTGTTTTATCTGCGTATTGTGCTGCGTTTTCAGGGTCCTTCCTGATACGTCACTCGATACAGACGACATGGCAGTACCACCTGAACTCGTGGGGCTTATTAAGTAGTATAGCACACACACAACCAATGAAAGGAACAAACCAGATGATGAAGACGACACAAAACTCACCAAATAAATAATAAAAGAAGACACAGAAAAGCTGAGAACGGCAGGAATGGTGGTAACTGTAAACTTCCCCCACAACTCTGCACTCAGCACCATTCTGCCCCTGCAATGGCGACGGCTGCAGAAAAACGAGCACGTTAAAGGAACTCTGAACTCGTTTGTGCAGCTCAGAATAAATGTGACTTTATTTCAGAGATACGCAGCTGATTTGTTTCATATTTTTCACACTTGTGTGGAACTGAATGTGTGACTATTTTCACTACCAGAGGAGGCATCATGTGCAGAATCCTGTTTCCTGGGCCTTCATCCATTAAATGCACAACACCGAGCCCAACTATTCCAACAAGAGGGCAGATCTGTCACATGCAGACAACAAACATGCAGAGTAATCCGTAAAACCTTAGCAACTAGATGTTTCTTTTTACGTGTTTGAGGCTAATAAGCATCCAACACATTTAAATGTAAATATTAAACGCTATTATTAACATTTAATATTTAAAGTTTTTAGTTGCCTGTCACTGTATTTACTGTTGAGTGTTAGTAAGTGTTTGAGTGTGTGCTTGTTTCAGAAGTCAAGAACATTAAGAAGGTTTTAAGAGGCTTGCAAGGTTGACCCCAATCTGCCTTAATACACTGCTGCAGGTGCCAATGCTACGTTCAACATAGCTGCATCTCCACAAACTGTAGTAGAGTTAGGCTAATCAGCAAAACTAAATCCCTTTAACCCCTTTATGTTGCAAGATTAACACAGTTGAAGGGATAAAGGGTTCTGTTTTCCACATGGAATGACAGACAACCCCAGTTCACCTCGGCTCAGACAAGCCTGCAGGTGCTGCACGGCTCTACCTTTATGGACGGCAGCGTTTCTTTATGGATCCTAATGGAATAATAATGAATTGTAATTGCAAAGAGCCTCTCTCTGGGTCTCAGTGCATTTTTGGTATTGACTGGCCTGCAGTCAGCTGAAGCATGAACACCTCACATATTCCATATTGATTTAGCTTTTATAAGGAGAACCAGTCAACGTGATGTATTTTTCACCGCACGTTTCTGCCATTAAAATGTATCATTACACGGAGCGCAGCAAGTGGACGCACACGCATGGATGAACACCAACACACATCTGGAAGGAAATCTAACCACCAGACTCTAATCGCAAGAGACAACAGGTTAATATCCGGACACTCAAAGGGAGGAGAGAGCGCAGAGAAGAAATGTGTTATCAGAGGTGTTCACGAGTCCTGCAAGTCCAACTCAAGTCACGTTTATTCACGTTCCATCTGGCCTGCATCACAATATACATACAATATACATTTTTATTTATCACCACCGATCTTTTGTCATGATTTGGACACTTGGGGTGGTGTTTTTTTGGGTTTCCTGTGTTTCTGTTTTCAGTTAAGCTTCATGTTTTGTTAATTAGTTAATTAGACATTTCTTTGTTTTAGTTCAGAAAACCTGCAATAAACATTCAAATGTATTGATTAGGTAAACATGCTGACTTACCCAGATGTTTTTAATATGAACCAAAGTCTATCTGGACCTGCAGAGACATTTTCACAACTAATACTGCAGTTCACTGCATTTTAACCTGAATGTAGACAGAGCACGTTAGTGCAGGATCACCCACACGGTCCTGCAGGTTTTAGACATTTTCCTTCAGCAACACAACTGATCCAGATAACAGCCATGTGTATTGTAGCTGATAAGCATGTAAAACCTGCATGGCAGTGGCTCAACCTGCCCACAGCTGGTGATTCCTGACTAGGGAATCAGAAAAAGTTTATATTTTTACTGGGCTTTAAATACCTGTGAGATATACAGAAAAGCTTAATGTTGAACTTTTAACTCAGAAATATCATATTTTAATTCATTTGGACTTGCAGTAAATATTCCTTATATTCCTAAATCAGCAACAGGTGTAATTTTTAAATAATCCGACCCAGTAAAACCAGTGTTTACACTCTGATCCCAGTTTAACTTCGTCATGGCAAAGTCATGGTTTATAGAAACTGACAGTAAATGTCTCAGTACATTCTTCTGAACACATCAAGTGGATGATGGACATTATTTTAGTACAAATGTAGGAACAAGCTAATGTTTACGCCGCTGTAGCGCTTAGCTAGTTGCTCACACAGATCCTAACTTTCACATTACAGTGACTAACCTGTCCAGGTGTGTTTTAAATTAGACAAAGGTAAAAGCAGAGGGTTCATGGTGCAATTTGGTGATATTTAATTTGTCTCTTTTAAGAAGTTACCCAAAAGTTACAACAATGCTGGAGCAACAGATGTGTTTACAGATGTGTGTTTGGCTTGATTGTGCATACTGATACAACTTTGTGATGTAACATCAGTTTTATGGTTTGAGAAAAAACATCAGATTGTTACAGACATGGAAACAAGCATGAGGAAAAATAAAAGCTTGATTACAAGTCCAAGTTAAGTCCCAGAGATGGAGACTGGAGTCAGAGTCGGACTCAAGTCTCCATCTCTGGTGAATGCAGGAGAGGGCCAGAAGCAGATAGTCTGAGGAAAAAAAAATAAAGAGAGATTAAGATTACCTGCTGAAAAGCCTGGCCTCGTTTCCACAGGCTTTCAAACACATCTGCTAGCATTGTTTAACATGCCCGCTGTAAAAAAATAGACGGATTATTGCTCCCGCTTGTCTTTGAGAGAAGGGAAGACGATGTAACGACATGGATGTTATCCCAGATAAATCTGTTATCTGGGGTATCTACAGGGATATTCTCTGCAGGGGATTAAAGACAGAGAGAGTACAGCAATATGGGCGTAATCCCATCTAGTTTCCTGTTTCACCTTTTTATAAATGGAAAGAAGCTCTTCTCCTTCCATCTGAAACATTTCAACCATTGTGTTTTTGTACAACTAGTTTTACGGCTAATGGATGCAGCTCTCTGTAATCCCAACCACCACTTACATACATGCATTCTGTCCCTCTCCTGGCTGGGTAATCTAAAACGGAGGACTTTTATCCACATCTGTTATGAGTAATTGATTTGACCCATTTTCTATGCATCTAGCATTGTAATTCTCATGCAAAAAAATGTTGCATATTAGCCTGTATTCATGCCTCGCGTCATGATTGTGGGGTATGTTAAATCAAAATTAATCATGCACTGCTGAGCTCAGATTGAGATTTTTCTCTCGTATCTCATACCAGTAGATTAGAGGTGCATCTGATCTCTGATACAGGATTACATATTTAATGCATTTATCCCACACACATTTATTCTCTTAGTCTAATTTCTTTCTTTTAAATGCTTGCACGTGTTAGAAAAACTTCCTGATCCTGCTGGATAGTTAATATCTTTGCAGGGTGGAAGCCACTGTTCACATAATTCATCTTAAATCTGGATGTCACGTCAGCTTTCTGAGCTCATTGGTCTCACGTTATTACAGCTTCAGGCATCATTCAATACTCTCCTGTGTTAGCTGGTGTCAATGCCATGCCCACATCCACATGTCAAACTAGATATTGTCCACATCCCCCTAAATTAGCCTCTTTTCCCACGTCGGCCACCACCTCCTGACAGCAGCAAGTAGTCAGAGACTGATCACTCCATCGTTTAGCCAGCCCCTCTGGGGCGTTATCTCATTGGCCCATATAGGACACATATAGAGACAAAGGTCTACACACATGACTGACTGTAAGGACAGCCACATAAAAACATACAACTAGGTTTAGTGGACTATTTCTTTATATGCTTTTGGAAAGTTTGTTAATTTCTCTTTTAAATGGGGTCACATTTGTAATTAAAACACATTTATATGAAAAATCTCCCCCAAACAGCTGATTCTGCTGTGTGTTGATGCATAGACTGAGTGAAGTCTGAAGAAAAAAATACTTTTTAGTGATTAATAATGTTTTATGCAGCAAACAGTGGCCAAAGTGTTATGTGGAGAACCAAACACTCTGCTTGCTGGTCACCAGTTTGGTCCCACATGGCTGTGGGATGCATCCTTTTCTACCACCAGTGAGCCAGAGTCATGTGTTGGTCGCTCGGACACCGGCAACATAAGTGTGCAATGGGTTTGAGGTCATGACTGCAGGCAGGTCATTCATCCTCTGAGGTTTCTGTGGGGGTCGGAGTTTGCTCCCAGACTGTGAAGTGGATCTTATCTCCACATCTCTCTGCACTGAGATATCATCCAGGGACGATAATTCTTACCGCAGCGGGGTATAGCTTCTGCCCCACATCATCCTGCATCCACTGCTCTCTCACTTTGACCCCACGATTCAGTTAACCACTGTAAGCAGGATGCTGCTAATCAGACATCTGACTGTCATCATTTGTGGTACCAGTAGCTCAAAAGGAGACTGATGAGCTGTTTCTCACAGTCATACTTATGTACGACCTACTCATCAGAACAACAAACTCCAGCAGTTAAATGTTTAGTCATTGCATCTAATTAAAAGACATGCATTGAATTTTGGCAGTAATTTTTTAATGTCCTTTTAAATTAACAGATACCACATTAACAGCCTAATCCTAATGTAGTAATAGGTCACCTGGACTTTGATAATATTTTTAATTGTTAGGGTATCCTAGGGGTGCCGGACCCTGTGATATTTGTATTTTATTGTTTAAATTTATGGGTCTGCCATAACTTCTGTAAAACTGTTTTTTACATTCTTAGTTTATCATTATATATTTTAGTTTTGTTGAGTTTATTTATTTATGTAGGATTTTATTGTATGTAATGTACCGGTAACAGTTTATTGTATGCAACATTTGGTCTTAATTTGTTTTTTAGTGCTGCGGCAGGTATGGTCTTCCATTTACCACTGTGGTTAGAGTGCTGGGAGTTCATTTAAGATGATATGGTGTGCAGTTGCACAGTAAACAGTGTGGTGTCTTTGTTTGAAGTGTGATGGATTAAATTTCTCTTTAATAGTTAGTGTACCCCCAGTCTCTTTGCTGTAAGTGGTTGGTTTCCCAGTCATCCACCCACCTATCTATCCATCCATCCATCCATCCATCCACCCATCCATCCATCCATCCATCCATCCATCCATCCATTAATCCATCCATCCATCCACCCACCTATCTATCCATCCATCCATCCATCCATCCATCCACCCATCCATCCATCCATCCATCCATCCATCCACCCACCCACCCATCCATCCATCCATCCATCCATCCATCCATCCATC
>JBAMHV010000023.1:18283015-18302550 GCA_037177535.1 Pseudomugil gertrudae
AATAATTGATTAGTACAAAATAATTGATTAATACAAACTAATTGATTAGTACAACCTAAATATAACGGCTTCAGAACCCACGCTAACACGGAGAGAACCCACGCTAACACGGAGAGAACATGCAAACTCCTCACCGCTCCAACTGAGGATCGAACCAGCAACCTTCTTGCTGTGAGGCCACAGAGCTAACCAACTGTGCCACCGTGCAGCCTCTTCTTTTAGGTTTTTAGCCTTACATCCTGAACACAAAAGTCAACAAGAACACAGCTAAAACTGTCCTGGTTACATCGTCCACATAAAGCTTGGTTTGTAATGAGAAGACCTGAAGTCATCCAGCAGTTGTGGCCTTTTCACATTGTTCTTTGCCTCAGTCCTGAGGAGGAGAGAGAGGAGAGCCAGCTTCAGGAGAAACACATGAGAGGGAGACTCTACAGTGCCCTAAGCTCCATTACATGCAACCAAAACTGACAGAGACACAGTCCAAGTGGAACCTGCATCTGCAGGACCTCTCACAGATGTGAGGTGATGGCCCAGTACAGCAGCTGCAGTTTGTACTGGGATTCATGTTCATCAGAGAACAACAAACTAATGAAGGAAGGTGAAGCTCTCATCTGTACATGGACGTGTCATCCATTTAGAAAGACATGGTCTCAGGTGCACCACATCATCCGCTCTTATTTGTTTGTCTATCGGAAATACAGAATAAAACAGGGAAGGAGATTAAAAGACCTGCTGAACTGATCTAACCAGATGGTGTGTACACCCAAAATGGCCAATGCTGCCATAATCCTGATGTTCATTCTCTGTTGTTTCTTTTCCCTCATTACGCTCACCTTCCTTCACATGCCTGTAACTCCTTTTATTCCACCACCACTTTATTCTTTTATTTGGTTTAGGGAGTGATGTGGTGAATGCCACTAAGCAAAGTATTTAACAAGAATTGACTTCTTAAAGTCACAATTTTTACATTTATGTTTCTCTTTTAGGATATATTCATTCAGGATCAGTATTATTTTTCTTCTTTTTATTAATATTGTTATTATTATTATTGTTATCATTAAAAAGTAGAAGCTGTTAAGTCAGTAGGTGGGGCTGTGGCATCTTTGGTACCTCACTATTTGATTTGATAATGATTCAGGGTGTTATGGTTTTCTTATTAAACTATTTCCATCTTTTTCTCCATTAAGAGCTTTTTTTAACTCCGTTAATACATTTATACTACTTTCTAATCCATTCAGTATCCATTATTTCAAGTAAACAAACAAATTTACCTTTGTTTTCTATCAATACAACAAACATCGGACATATTTTTATGTTGTCCATGGAATCTACTGGAACAACTCGCTCGTCTAGCCTGGCTGGAACAGAGCGGCTGTCACATGTTTGTATTATTGTTTGATTTTATTTGGACTTTGAACTTGCATATAGAGTAGGTCTTGATCAGGTCTTGTCTGTTCACCTGTCTTTTCTCTATCTCTGTTGTTTGTACCCCAGACAGTATAGAGGGACGCACCGGTCCCTAGTGTCCAGGGCAGCATGTGTAACTATTAGCTTCTTGTATTTCTTTACTGTTTCAATCATTTAATTCTTATGAAAAAGAACATTTATGACTTCTAACTGAATCGGTGTGTCTTACTTTGCAGTGAATCGATTACAAAGTGAATCGGCCGGGGATAAATGTGGAACATGTCACTGAGAACATCTGTAACATCTGTGTTATCCCGTCTGGTGCTTTACTGCCTATGAAACAAAGCTGCAGGTTTAAAGCTCAGAATTCTCACACTTTACACACCAGGTTGTTTGTTCTTTCAGAGACCCTATAAAAGTGCTGGCACAAATCTGGCAGCTCTCATGTATGTGGAACAAGTTAAAATAGATGGTACCCAGAGAGAACCCACGCTAACATGGGGAGAACATGCAAGGGTGATTTATAACGGGATATGGCTGCACGTGTGTGTAAGCACAGTTTTTTAAATTACACTTTAATTTTATGCAGCAACTTTGCGGTTTTTGCATAAGTTAAGTTTTTTTTGTAGAGATTCAATGCAGAGTTTTATAAATGGTCCTCAACGTAGACAAAAAAGAACTCATAGATTACAGGAGACCCCCTGCCACAGTGGAAAGAGCTTATAGATCCATCATCATCATCAGGCTGTTGAAGAAGACCAGGCTTAAACTTCAGCCTCTCAACCAGGCCTACAGTGGACTCGCTGAAAGTGTGATATAACAACACACAGGATGAGAAGAAGCAGCTGCAGCAGGTCATGCATACTGCAGAGAGGATATTAGGCTCCAACCTGCCCTCCATGGACACCTTACATGCAGTGCAGTAGGATAAAAGCGTCCTCAGGGATGGACATCCAGCCTACACTATGTTCCAGTGGGTGAACTCAGGCTACAACCCGAGAGGCCTGAGAGCATCAGCACACACATATCACACTTCCATAATAGCTTCTTCCTAACCGCTGTATGGATCAGGCCACCAAAGAGGGAAAATCCTACCACTTTCCCTCAGTTACAGCCAAACTAATGTTTAATGACCAAAAGGATGTGCAAATAAGAACTACCATGTCTATTGTTAAAACAGCTCTTTATGTGCTTAACTTCTTTCTTTTCAGATGGAAATTCCCATCATTCCCGTCATTAAATTTAATAGGAAAGTGTGTCCAAACTTTTGACTGGTACTGTACATGTTATAGTGTTTTTAATGCACAGTCTCAGGAAGTGATGCAGAAATAAAGTTGTGGCTCTAAAGCAGAAAATTGTACAAAATTTAGTATAATTGCTTGTTAAACAAATGAACACATTTATTTTTCAATCATTTATTAGAGTTAAACTGTATTTAAGCATGTATGATCCAACATTTACTGATATTTTCTTTGCATATTAAACAGTTGGGGAAATAATGAGGTGTAACATATAGTCTGTTGGATACCATTAATAAAGTTCACCTCAGGCCTTCAGACATTCATGGGTCCAGTCCTGCCCAGCTGATTGAAGTTATGTGATGTTTATGGATAGTCTGTTAGCTGCATCTCTGCTCAGTAACCAGCAGTCTGCAGCAGAGAGCCTCGTTTTGGAGTTTCCTCAGAGCTTTGCCTCAGTTCAGAGTTACAGTGGAGAGAAAAAAGTCCAGGTTTTTCTGGTTTTAATGAAACCGGGACTAATTGTTCAAGAGCTTTCCCTACTTTTTAATGAAAAGGAAGAGTAAGTAGTGTTAATGAATTAGCTTTGAGTTATATAGTTTGTTCATCTGTGTCTTGCATGGAAATCCCAACAGGCCCTTTGTTCTCAAGATTTAATCTGGATCAAAATGATCCAGATTAGGAAACATTGGAAGGCTCACCCTGATCCAGAATTACAGTTTTCAAGATCACCAATATTAAAACAAAGTGGGCCACCATCTATGTAAGAACAACAGGTAGGAAAGCCAATATGGCGTCCCTTTAAGGGTTTTGAGACAAAACCATAAACATCTACTTTTATTTATAATGTTAGAATCACAACAAATAAAAAAAAACCATCCTGACATTGTCAGGAATGCCACTGGAAAACATGCAGCATAAATGACCTTGTGGATATTTTATGAATATGTTAAATAAAAAGGTGATTGCATCGTCTCTGTGATGATGTTAATGATGCGGCTGATGCCGTGTTGAGGAAGCAGAACAAGCTTCAGCTTTCTGTCAGAATGAGGGACTAACTGGATGTGCAGGAAGGGAAAGGATCTCTGACTGGTTCCTCTCTGATTATACAGACATGAGTGACAGGAAAATGGATTATTTTATATGTTGGAAATTTGTTTTAAGGGTCAATTCTTCTGATCATATTATCTCTTTGTTTCCGCTTTGCTCTGCTAAAGGCCTTAAAATGTAGCTAATGCCTATCACCGCTGTAATCAGTGAATATGTGCAAATAATATAATGAAAGAGCAAAACAAGTGTGTGAATGTGTCAATAATAATAAATATAAATAATTATAAGTATTTGTGGAGGACAATAAATTATATTATTTGAGCAAGTTTAAAGTTTACCAAAGTTTACCATACCATTATCCTTTGTTTTGAATAAGAAGACCTGAAAACAGCATTCAGATTAAATGCTATGGTCATATTACATAATCTAGTTTCAGAATTCTCCTTTGAAAAAACTGTTTTCTAGATTTGATCCAATCTGATAATCCGATGTTTGTTTCCAAACCAGGAACACCTCACCAGGGTGAACTACAAACACACACATGTAATTTAGCACCATGTTTGTGCTAAAACTTTCCTTTTCTTGTTTCATTTTATGACCTTGAACTTCTGAACTCCTTTCAACACGTTGTAGGTAATCTGAAAAGGTTTTTATCATTTGTTTTCATTTACACAAACCATTCAGGTTGTCTGACTTCACCTAATGAGTAAAAATATGTTATATAAGAAGCAGGGTTCAGTTTACAGTTAGACACACTGGAAGTTGCTAACATGCTTTACTTTACACATTTAAGAAGAAAAGGTCAACACACACCACGGAGCTTATTCAGATTATCTCAGTGATGCACTGCTCATCAATGCTAATTCAGCAGCCATCTTGCATCCTACCTTTACTTTGAGCTCTTGCCAAAAGAGTCTTGCCTTCACTATTTTGTTTTATCTTTTCTGTCTCATCCTTTCCTCTCTTCCTCAATAGTATTTTCTTTTCTAAATCAGCCACTGTGAACAGTCAAACCAGCTGGTGAGTTTATACACATAGTGTGTGATGTGGTGCAGAAAGCAAAACTAAGCTGCAGTGTCATTCACACTTCCACCTTTCCTTCCCCAAGTTTATATAATGATTCTAAGAAACCAAACATAGTAACAATCTAGAAAACAAACAAATAACAAACAAACAAACAACAGAATACTTATCACAAGATCTGACACAATTTTTTAAAAACAAAAAAGTTTCTTTTAAAGAACTTTGAAATTCAAACAAAAAATATTTTTCAATAATACAATAATTATGACTATAAATAGTTTTGGGGTGAAATTAAAACCACATAACTTTTAAGAATGTAACTATTTGTCCTTATTTAAAAAATAAATTACCCTTTTCAGTTTCTGTTAAAGCCTTTTAAAAACAACTATGAGATTTTTTTTCTTAAACATTATTTGGTCAATTTCGAAAATTAAACCGTTTTTTCTTACTGAAAAAACTTCTCAACTAAAAACTTCCGGCTTCTGAGTCGACATGTTAGTGCTTTATACTGAAGGGATGAGCTTCGTTTCCGGTTCTCTTCGTTCTCGGACGCTTCACGCTGCCTGCAGGAGCGTGACGAAGCGCGCGTGCAGGCTGAAGAAACAGAGCTGCGAGTGAGGGGCGTCCTGACAGCAGGGAAAGAGGACGTGAAGAACAACTTTAAAAAAAATAAATCACTTTAATTTATTTACAACTCCAGACAAACCCTGTCACTCTGCTGGAAACCAAGTTTTTTTCTCCGAGGAGCGCGCGGCAGAGTCCCCATCACAACAACACCGCCTGAGTGGGAAGTTTGTTTTCCCTTTTGGAGATGTCCGGCTCGTTCTGTAAAAGCCTGTACCCGTTCAGCGGGGATCAGCACCAGCAGGGACTGGGCTTCGAAGCTGGGGACATTATTAAGGTGGTCCAGGCTCTGCCCGGAGGTTGGTGGGAGGGAGAGAAGGATGGAGCCAGGGGATGGTTCCCATCAAGTTATGTGCAAGTCCTCGAGGTAAGGCTTTATATTAGTGTATGCTCACTTTCAGCGTTTATGTGTTGTCTCTCTTGTCCTCACACACACACACACACACACACACACACACACACACACACACACACACACACACACACACACACACACACACACCTTTTGAAGAGAAAGACAGCATTGAGTGATGCTAAATAGTTTCCTCGTGCTGTTCTTATCAAATTAACTCCTAACTTCCACAGCGGTCTGCGGGATGAGTGGCTTCCTCATTCCAGTCATTCCAGAGAAGCGCTCAGGTCTCCTCTCTGTGCGCGCGAGCTCCTAGCCCCATCTTCCACCCCCCAACACACACACACACACTCCCCTGTACTCATCCTCATCCCACTAATAAGTGAAGCAACCCTGCTGCTTCAGGTCACACCAGTAAGACCACTTTAACTGGAGTTTGTGATGGTAATAGTGGAGAAGACACCACCCAGAGATCTGAGTGGTTAAAGGAGCAGGAGGCCCCAGCCTTCCCAGCTTCTGGCACCCATTTTTATTTAACCACATCCCCACCCTGACTGGGAGAGGGCACATGGAGGAACACAGTGACAGGGTGACAGCACAGTGGTGCAGCTTCATTCCAGGCGTGTGCTGGTGTAGACAAAACAAGCCCCTCATCCTCCAGGAATGGAGGTGACGGGCGGGGCTCCAGGACAGTTTCACCAGACATTGCTTTGGTTTCAGAGGGCACATTCTTGAGGATAGTGATAATTCTCTTTGTTCACTGGTTTATCTGATTACCTCACCAGTGATACTGGTTAAGCTGTGTGTTGGCTTACTAGAATGCTGCATGGTGTCTCATCCTCTTGTGTTGTGAAAGATTTTGCAATAGTCTTCCCACGCATGTTTAAAAAACTCTTTTCAAGTGGAAAACATCATTTTTAGTTGTCTTCATTTTCTTTCATCTAAGAAAGCATGTTTGCAGCTGGAGGGGGGGCATTGTCTTCCCCATGTGGTGACAACTAGATCCTAAAAGGGTTTTTAGCAAATGTTTGGGCCACAGCTGATCTTTCAAGCTTTTCTTGAGTAGAGCCTGCTGCACAGATGAGGTCCAGGAAGCAGCAATGCTAACATGTAGCATAGCAAAACAGTGCACAGAAATGTCTTAGACATTACTAAGTCCTAGATCAGGGATGGGCAACTGTTCTCGAGGGAGGAAGTGTCAGTTATTTCCCTGCTGCAACACACCTGACTCAAATCAACAGTTAATTAGCAGAGTGTGATGTTAAGCTGTGCTAATTAAGTCTGGTGTGTGTCTGGTGTGTTGTAACTGGGCTGCTGTCCTTTGGTTTTCACACAGTCATGTGGTTTGCTTTCAGGCTGGCACGTCTGCAGTTAGCTTTCTGGTACACATGCAGCTCTTGTGGTGGTGAAGATGTAGTTTATTTATTTAGGAAGGCAGAGATGTTTTGTCATGAAACGGTGAAAGTTAAGTTATCTCCAGATAACTCGTATAGCTCCTTTTTATCTCTGTCATCATGTCCATGTCTGCTACAACTGCACAGCTTCACTGCTCAGCATCTCCAGTAACACGGCTGCCTAACCGTCCGCCTGTCCATCCATCTGTCCGTCCGTCCATCCATCCATACATCTGTCCATCCATCCATCCACCCATCTGTCCATTCATCTGTCCGTCCGTCCATCCATCCATACATCTGTCCATTCATACATCCACCCATCTATCATCCATCAATCTGACTGTCCATCCATACATCCATCCATCCATACATCCATCTGTCCATCCGTCCATCCATCCACCCATCTGTCCATCCGTCCATCCATCCATCCACCCATCTGTCCACCCATCTGTCCGTCCGTCAATCTGTCCAACCATCTATTCATCCATCCATCCATCAATCAATATGTCCATCCATCCATCAATCAATATGTCCCTCCATCATTCCATCTGTCCATCCATACATCCATCAATCAATATGTTCGTCCATCCATCCATCTATTTTTTCATTCATCCTTCTGTCCGTCCATCATTCCATCTCTCCGTCCATTCATCCATCTGTCCCTCCATCCATCCATGCGTGCATCCGTCCATCCATCTATTATTTCATTCCTCCATCTATCCATCCATTCATCCTTCTGTCCGTCCATCCATCCATCTATTTTTTCATTCATCCTTCTGTCCATCCATCCATCTTTTTGGGTTGCTTTAGGCTTTATATTGTCCCTCTGAACAGTGTGAACTCTCTTCCTGGCTGCCTCTCCTGCTCACACTGAGCTAAAACATGTTGTATTGGACACCAAAGTAAAAGCAGAAACTAAAACTTCTGCTTGTTGCTCCATTGTTTGCTAGTGATGAACGAGTTGGAGGAAAGAGGACATAGTACCTTAGGGGAATTTAACCCCCTATACGAGGGTTAGGGTTAGGACAGTCCACTGGACGATCTTGGAGTGAAATGGCAGAAATCCACCTACCTAAAGGAAGTGTTTTAATCACACCTCAACTGGAAACAAAGCATATACAGTATTTTACTCCCCTCAGTGTTCTGGCTCCTTTACCTGCAGCTTCATCCACCCACCTGTAGAGACTTGTTTTGCTGCTGGTGTCTTTCAGTAGCAATCTAAATATCATGACCATGGTGGGGGGTGTAGTGAGCTCTCCTTACCACAGCAGTCCAGTGCAAATATTTCAGCTCCTTTACATTTAAGTGAGAGAGTAATTTGCTTTATGTTATTCAGAGTACATTAATATCTGTGCATCTTTTTGTGCAGTAAAAAGAAGCAGATGATGGAAAGTGTACATGAATGTGGCGCTAGAAGCACCACAGTGCTCTGTACTCTGCCCCTCAGCTGGATGGGGGGGGTGTTGCTTTTTAAAAAACCCTGATGCAACTCTAGATATGCTAAGCTGTTTGGCATGCTTATCTGATCCAACGTGTGACTCCTGGCTCAGAGCTAACGTGCACGTTCATGCGAGCTGGTGTTGGATGTTGGTGGTTTACCACTGATCCACCTGATCACGCTGCTCTGCTTTGACGTTGTCTGAAACACTTGCTTATTGATTATGTTTTTTGAAGCATTAACAATGTTTTTTATTTTAAATACACGAGTCAGTTAATAACGGCACTGCCAGAATTCACTAATATGTATATTTAATTTATTTTTATTAACAAAAATGAAATAAAATCAGGATTACAGTAGGTGCTTGTGGATAGTTTGGAGTAGACCCCTGGCACCCAGCTCAATGAGACATATTGAAACTCGACGTGTCATTTTTCTGTTCCTGTGTGTGTGTGAGATGTGTTGTGGGGGTTGTAGGGTGGCACATTTTAATGACTGAATATAAAAACAGAAGTGAAAATGAAATGTTCATTCATTTCCTCAATATGGAATATTTTATGTCATTCTTTGACTCAGTCACCCAGTTAGGTTACTAAGAAATGTCATAAATCATCCTAAATCCAGCGTTATGGGCATTAATCATGAGCAGAGCAGGGTGACTGGCACACAAACGCTTGTGATTTACAGCGTCACAGCACTGGCACGGTAGACTTTGGAGCTGTGATCTGTCTTTGTTGTCATCTTTAGCATTGTGGCTTCGCTCTACAAGCAGCTCTATTGTTTGCAGGATAATGACACAAACACACACTTGTTTTGCTCTTTCTGACAGACCAACACTTCATACTGCTGGAAGATTTTTTGATAAAAAAGGATTCAATTTTCCTTCTTTCAAAGAAAAAATGAACCATAAAGCAATGAAACGTGACTTTGGTTAGCTTCGATTGCACTGTTTAGTTAGCAAATGCTAACAAGCTGAATCAGCAGTAGCTGGAACAACTTTAATGGCTTTGAATCAAAAACTGGTTCCTTTTATAAACCGAGCATCAGAACCGTCCAGCACTGCAATACTTATATCGGTCCCTGCTCACTGACAGCAAATAAATCATGGCTACATGGCAGCACCACCCTGTCTGTACTGGAAAGAGTAATAGTAGTTACAGATCAATGAACAATCCGTGCACGGAGGAGCATGCTCTCCTTCATGTCAGATATATCTTTTAAACTCATTCCAGTCATCACAATAATGAAATAACTTCCTGTTTCTGTGGATGTGACTTTTGTTTCTCCTGGTGAAAGTATTCATGTCAGCGGGCCGTTAGCTGCTCATTCCTTTTCACAGTTAGCTCACCTTTAGCCACAGGTGTGTATGCGTGGGTCAGGGCAACTTCTGCAGGCTGTAGTCGATAAAATGAGGTCTGTTAGTGAAGTGTTGAACCAGTTGTGATGGGTGTTCTGTGTGCAAGCAGAGGAAAATGACTTGCATTCATGCTATTTAGCACGCAACATTAGCATTCATAAAGGAAGCACGGGCTAGCCTTGCATCCACCAATGAGTGCCTAAGTCTCTCTCAAACAACATAAATGGATTAGGTCTTGATTGGATAAATAACATTTTTGTTTTGGTTATGCAGAGCTTCTTTCCACACACTAATAGACACATGTATAAAACTGGATTTTGGACAGCACAATGTGCTTCTATGGCAACGGTAACATCACGTCCAGAGCATCCTACATCCCAATCACAGTGAATCAGGCTGGAGTTTGGCTCATTAGTGCTCTCTGTTCATCTACTGGAGAGGAAATGAGAGGAACTGTGAGTCAGGGCAGTAATGAAGACTTGTTTTTGTGCCTAGCGACTCAATGATGTCACCCTGTGGAGTTCAGTGGAGAATATAGTCCCGAACAGTGGAGAGAGCCTTCATCGGCGATAGGCATTAATTCAATCATACTGTCAACCTGCTAGCTTAAACGTAATTTGTCAGGCTTCCTGTGGTGTTTGGAGCTGTCATCAGGTTTGAAATGTAATGAAGCTCTTAGAGACTGAGTCCAGCTCTGTTGTTGTTGTTTCTCTGTAATGTCTTATTGCTGTTTTCCTTACTGCTGCTTTATGTGATCCAGGGATTTTATCACCTTATTATCCTTCTCTCTAACCCCCCTTCTCTCTCTCTTTCACTGCACAGTATCTCCAGACTTCATACACAGATCCTTTAAACATGGACTTAAACCAAAAAACTGTTGATTTAATTTGACAGTATAAAACAAACTCAATTACAAGACTAGAAGATTGTTTCCCCAGGTCCATAAATAACAGCATACTTATATTACAGTGCTGATATGTGTGGTTATAGGCTAACTTTCTCAGACTGCCATCTGGTTGCTACTTTCCTCTGAGTCAATAGAAGCAGGTTTCTTAAAGCCTCTTGGCAGTATCCAGTCATTAGATCCTCAGTTCTGGGCTCTGTGACTAAAGCTAAGCAAAGCATAAAGACTGCTTCAGCTGTTAGCACATAAATGCTTGTCTGGAAGTCGCACTTAGCTTTTCTTATGATGGTCCATTATGACTGGAAATGAAGGGAAAACTTTCTTAAATTTAATTTGGGACAGTTTGATGAAAATGTTTATATGCTCTCAGATTTGATGAGTAAATAGATGCATAAAAAAGTTACAGTGTGAAAAATTTCTGACCTGGTAAAGATTAAAATGACATGACACAACTTATTTCTAGCCTGAGCCTGTAAACAGTCATCGTGCATGACTGATCCACATCTTCCCAGGTCGCGTTTAATATCCTAAATATTCCCTGAGATTTAAAAAAATCTGATTTTTTTTTTATTCCTGAGACGTAGTTTTCTCATAATGCAGGAGTGTCCTAATGTCTGTCCTCCAGGACTACTGTCCTGCAGGATTTGATGTCCCTGAACACACCTGGCTAACATTAAATGGATCTTACAGCTAATGAAGTTCTCCACGATGACGGGTTCATTTGAATCAGGTGTGGTGGAGCGGGGCTGGATTGTGGGTGTGGCCATGGACACACCTGTCACAATATGTACTAATGTAGTAAGCAAAAACTGAAACAAAAAATAAAAAAAAATTAAAATAATAAATAATAAAAATAAATAAATAAATAAAATAAACAAAACTGTAATCTGAAGTTTCTCTCAGTGAAACTGTGATGTGATGAAGTCTAATATGTGTTTTTAAGGGCCAATAAATACACAATATTAGTAATTAAGGAAACCAATAAAATATATTTATAAATGATATTCATTTGGATAAAATTACAGTAAACACTTAGGATTAGACTGAATACTGTCTACTGTTTATGTGTTTTAGTACACTGTGTCCACCCTGCTTCATTGATCAGATTAATTAATTATAATATGGTGGTTCAGCACCATGACAGATTGTATTGAATCCAACATAGCAGATCACGTCCCGTACACGTGTCACCAGACTGTAAGGTGTTTAGGTCGGTTCCAAACCTCCCCTCTGGGCTCCTGCATGTCATTGAAACTGATCAGAATAAGGTTGTGGTGGATTTATTGCCATCATGCGGTCCTCTCTAACGCTCTATGTGGAGCTGCATCTAAGCTTTAATGTTCATGGATACATATCCATTCCTACATGTGTTAATGCTGCATCTGCTATTCTTTTCTGACATGAAGACAAAGTATTTTGGGGAACTTTCACAGCTGGAGGTGTGACACCCCACTGCTATGAAACCTCTAATGATGTGAAACTAACTAGGTGATTGTAAATGCTGTGGTAAGCTAATTCCGGTAATTCAGGTACTGCCAGCTGGTAGTTTTGCAGGTTTGTAAAACCAGGATTTTGGATGCAGGTTTTGAGCTAAAAGATAAATATTGTTGGCATTACCACACAAGCGCTGTACTGCTTTGGAACGAGTCCTTGATGAGGAAGAATGAACATTCATGTACGTTGCTTCTTAATGGAAGCTAGCTTTCTGCCACCCGACCCGGCTTAATAAAAGCTGCCACATTACTGAGAATGGTCTATTGAAACTATTTGGTCTAGCCTACAGTACCACAATATAAAATACCAGTTTGTTACTGTGAAACCAGTAAGCGTGTTGGATTCACGGTTTTGTGACGTGATGGTTAAACTGAAACCTCACTAATGTCCTGCAGGTGAGATTTAAAGATTAATCCTTCTGTTTCTGAGACAGAGTCCCAGCAGAGCATGCATGGGGGGAATAAAGTTTCATTCATTAACTTTTTCACTCACACTGGGTTGTAGCCTTTAACAGCTGGGTTGGGACCAGTTTCATGCTCTCATTGCTGGAGGCTACAAATGACATTTCCATAACAAACCACCAACTCTCCAAGAAGCGTTGGAGGATGAACATGGTTAAGTAACATGCAACAAAAGCTGGGAGATGCTGGGCCAATCAGGGTGTAGATCCTCACTCCTGCATGGCATTCACATGGATAAAATATACTAAGTTCTACTTACAATTAAGGCTTTTCTTCATTTTGAAGAGGTCAGTAATATTATTATAAAAGTTCTAGCTTTATTCTTTCCTCATTATGTCACAGCCAGGGGAAGCGGTTTTCAACAAGTTGTAAATTATGGACAACCCCTTCGTCTGCTTGATTCTTGAGTCAGCTGTGTGTGTTATGAAACTGTGGAGGAGAGTGCCAGCAGCGGTTTAGATGTTGACTCAGACGGGTATAATCCCTCCAGAGGAATGCCGGGGGTCAGCCCATCGCAGCGCGACCTCCAGCGCACGGCCAGGTGTTTCCCCTGCACGCTGGAAAACTAACAGACCCACGTCATCCTGAACGACACTCATTTGTCTTTATGGAACGTATTTGGTGTAATAACTGTGAAACGGAACCAGTGAAAGCCAGTTAACCACAATCTGCTGCTTTGAGTAAGACAGAGCTGCACTTTTTACTCATCAGTGGGTACAGAAATAATACCTGAACACATAGCAACAGGAGCTTATGTCAGCTTAAACATGGCAGTGTAAAAAGTAAATATAATTTGGACCAACAGTAAAGTGTTATTACTTTTCTAGCATGCATGTTGATTGTCATTTATTCCTAATATGTTTAAATAAACCATCTAAAAGGTCATTAATAGTTGTTATTATAAACTTTAGAGAGGCTAGTTACTTTTTACTGGCTACAGTAATGCTAAGCTAAACTAACGATGGTTTTGCTCCTAATCCTTCATACATGAAAAAATGCCTGTACATGTTTTTGTACAGTAGAAATCAGTGCAGAGTTGTTTTCTTTAACATCTGGGAACAGATGAGGATGGGGTTTAATATCAGGATTTTATCAGAGAAGAGGAGATTGTTATCAAAACTGGAAATTCAATCTGGTTAAAGAAAACTACTTGCCAGGCTAGCCTACTAAAATGATAAATTCCTGTCGTATCTGTTAATGGGTTAAAGAAAGAAGATGAAAGAGAGGAACATCAATAATAAGCTAACCACTTTCTGTTGTTTTGCAAGTTTATAGGCTTTAGTTTAAGTTTAAATTAAAAAATGTCTCAGCAGGTCTAAGTACTAAATATGTTTTTGTGTTTTTTTTTCTTTTTTACATAAACACATGAAGGTATAGCGTTTACCTTTCTGAGAGATCATCACACATGCAAGTATGATCAAAACTAGTTCAACTTTAACATTAAGAAAATGACATGAAAGCAACATTAGTAGCAGCTAGGCTGTTTATTGATTATCAAAAATTTTGTTTGGTCAAATTTCTGCCTTTTTTGTTGTGTATATCTTAAAGAAAAAAACTCAATTCTTTAATAGTAATTGTATGATTAAGCTAATCCACTTTTTTGAATTTTTAAAATATTTCACAAAGCTAAACTCCACTAAGCTAACATCGTAACCCCTTTCAAACATTGTTGTTGCTCCTTATGGACCAGCAATAATGTAGTATCACTGCACCAATGTAAAGTTTGAAACTAATAGGAATATGAGCATTTAAAAATTATTCTTGCTTTTTCATTTGTTATTTTTCATTGACTTTGACAGTGTAGAGTTTTAGCACTTCTTATTTACCTGGTTAAACAACTATGGAGGCTTTTAGATTAACAAAAAGACATGTCTGCAGCTCTCTCAAACATAAATAATTGTTTAATTTTTGGTTTGAAGGAAACATTTTAACACAGGAAATTGAAGTTTGCAGAAATTTTACAAAGAGTAGAAATAATGCCTCATTTCATATCCACGAACAAGGCTTGAAAATGACTGGTGATCATTTTTGGACCTCTTAAAGTAACTATTAAGATAATTTGACAAATTGTAGGGAGCTATTTTAAGCCTTCTTTTCTGTGGAGCCATGGAAATACAGGGAGGCTTTTCTTGTTTTTTTATTTTTAAATGGTAATTACACCTATTTTTAACTTTGGCGTCATTTCGCTCCCACTTTTAGTAAAGTTTAACCAAAACATTGCGAATGCTGCCCCGGAGATCTGTGTCGGCAAACACTGAGAAACCATAGATTTTACTATTTGTCACTCGGTGACCCATGTGTAGTTGGCTTGTTATGGTTGAGTTCAGCCAACGACCACAAACAGCTGCCCCGTTTATTTGCCGGCACACAGGATCTGAGGTAATTACAAAGCTGGCTAATTAGTACAAACGCCCACATGGAAGCTTTGGTTTGATTAAATTGGAATAAACGATTAATGTATTTTGGATGGATGTGATCTGGACGGGATTGAAGTTCATGGTTTATTATAATCAACATTGATGGAAATTCACCCTATTACAAAAGCATGAACAAATGTGAAGTATAGACTAGATGGACTAGTCTTAGAAATAATTGTATTAATTGATTAAGTGCATTGGGTTGTATTTATTTTTACAGATCTCTGAGATGTTAAAGTGTTGAACTGGTGCTGTATGAATTCATGGACCAAAATCAAATATTTTAATTTGTTTGACCGACTGTGGGGATCAATCAGCTAAAGCAGATGATAAATTTGTATTTTACGCTTGAAAGAAAAAACATTTACACCTTCATCCACTTAAAGTTGTTCTGCATCCACAAGTCAAATATGACCCGCAGCGCTGCTTCCCAAGGATGCTAAATCCACCATGAAAATCCAGATTTTCCAGTGTTTCTTTAAGGTCAGATTCATCATTTTTCCTGTGAAAGGAAATGGTTCACACTGTGTCTTTTTGTGGGGAAATCCAGGTCAAGTGGAAAAACCCAAAGCTGTCATTGCAGTGTGAGTCTTGCAGCTGATATTTCTCAACAGTGTTTGCACACAGTCTGAACCGCTGGCATGATTGTTTAAGGAGGAGACTGTTTAATCCAGACTGTTGCATCCTTTGGGTCTCATTTACCTGCAGACTGAAACACTGGCTTTAATAAAGTCTTGCTAATAACTGGTCAGATGTGGAAATGCAGTGGTCCTGAGTGGAGCCAGTTCCCAGGTGAAGAGCAGTTGATGTACATGTGGACATATCTGATCCAGAGCAGCACACTGGAGAGTTGCAGAGATTTGTGACTGTGCTGTTTGTACTGAAACACACACATTAATGGCAGTGTGTGAGCATCAGTACAGTATCTACGTGTGTCCTCCATGATCTCTGCATCTGGGAATGTGGTTTTGCTTTGGGCTCCCACATCTGCCCAAACCAAAATAATGTCTCCCAAATAAAGATACGGTCCACAGCCCCCGTCTCGCTCCTCTCTCCCTGTCTCACTCTGTCTTCCCCTCAAGGACCCCTTAAGTTTCTCTCTTCTCCTCCTCCTCATCCTCCAGTCATTCCAGCCATAGCTGAACACATTTTTCCCTTCAGCGCTTGTCTCGCAGCCAAACATACATGTGAGAAAATGATCCCCTCCAAACAGGGCCACGAGGTTAGTGTTACAGTCTGTTACAGGAGGCCTGCTGATAATGGTAATGATCACACGAGTTGGTTTTTAAGATTTATACTTACAAAGAATAATTTTCTATATAACTATGTGCATGCTATGACTTGGACTGAATTACAACTTTCCACTGCACTTACTCTGTTGTCAAAGCTGATGTTGCCAGATTTGTAGCAAAAAACAAAAACAACCTTCTACACAGAAACGAGCCCAAAATGAGCGTCATCAACCCAGTAGCTCTGGGGCAGAGAGCCAGCATTGTTGCTGGAGCAATGTGGGTTGCCAGATCCGTTAAAGTCTTCAGTAGTAGGTTGTATTGTAATTAAGGTTTACGCATGTCTGCATAGTTTGAGTAAGAGGTATGTGCTGCGTTGTTCTGTTGCTTATATTCCATCATACAGCTTTAGCAGGCTCAAAGCCAAACAGGCTAATGTGTAAAAAGGAGGATGTGCACTGTTCAAACACAAACCGATGCGGATCAAATTGTCAATAAACAGGCCTTCCCAAAAGCACTGATTTAGGTTTTCCACAGTACAGGAAGTGGAGCACAGCATGTGGCTTTGTGAGAACAATGGTGGATATTATAGTAAAATAGCTGATTTAGCTGATGATGATTACTCTTGGTGGTGGAACCTGAATGGTCCTGCATTTACCTGCAGCCAGTTAGTTCACACTGGTTTTCTTGTTTTTGTCTGTAGTTATTTATCATGCAGCACCGCCTCTCACAGGATGGGAACACCGTATTGAAAAGGTGGGTTTTGGTTTCAGAGCAAACTCTGATCAGAGGATTGTTGCAATTCTTTACTGAAATTAGACTTCAATCACACCAAGTGTAGTGGCCTGTGTAGCTGTGAATGCAGCTTAAATGTTGCTTTGAAGACCCACCAACACCTTCAGTTCTCCAGTATCTGGAACTACTCTGTGCTTCAGGTGAACCTTGAAGCCAAAGGTCTGCATATCAGGGGTTCTTCAGATTTTCCACAATGGCTGATGACATTTATTTAGCTTGACTGAGAGGAAAAATGGTTCTTTTGGACCCTGCTCTAAGCAGCTTTTATTGCCTCTATGGCATTGTGCTACGTGGTGTAAACAAACGATGGCCGGTTGTCTCGATCATGGCGTAGATTCTGTGTCGAAGCCCAACCAGTGTGTCCATTATCCTCTGAACCCTGGCTTCTACAAGACATTTTGGTTCACACGACTGCTGCTGACTGGATATTTTCTCTTCTTCAGATGTTTTTTTTGCAAACTTTAGAGATGTTTTTGTGTGAAAATGAATTTTCAGTCACCTTTATCTCCTTCCTTCCTCATTCTGATGCTCAGAACTTCGGCGAGTCATCTTCACCGTGTCTATGCGAGTGCTTGCTGCTATGTGATTAGCTGATATTTTTATTAAAAAGTAGTTTAATAGGGCGACTTTAAGAAGGTGCTGACTAGTGTAAAGGTTTATTTTCGGATGGTGTTTTTCATGCAGTGTTGCAGCTTCATCCTTCCTTTAGTTGCAATGACAGAAAGGTTTCATGTAACGCTCTACAATCTGGCTCCAAATATACCGTTGTCATGTTTTAAATTCGATCTACTTTGGATAAAGTTTTTTTGCTACGCCTAAAGTAATGTGGCTGTTCAGGGTCATATAACATGTTAACCATGGCCTCTGGTTCTGCACCATCACACTCATTTTCACACTCTCTTTCCGTTTGGACATATTTCCAGCTGGAAACTGGACAGCTGCTCCTACAGACCTTGACCTAATGCGGTATCCGTTTCCTAAATCCAGATGTTTGCCCCGGGGTCACCAAAGGTTAGCTTACAAACATTAGTGCAACAGCAAAAACACTCCCTCTTTTTTTTTTTTACCCCTCCTCATCATTGCTTACCAATCTGTCACAAGTCAGGAGGTACTGAGTCACTCTAAGTCTGTCCCGTAATCCAGCCTGTCCACACAGTGAGTGGGTGACTAGCATTTCAGTGAAGAAACATGTGATCTGAGACAGCAAATCTCTGATGATTCACCTTTCCAGAACAATCAGCGTGTGTGTTGGAAAGCCGATGGATGGATTTGTCATCCGTAAAGTTGCTTCATATTGGAAATGTTCATGAAGTGCCTACTCACAGCTTTTTCTCTATGTTCCTATAAACTAAAGCTGGGAAACATTTAACGTTTACTCACATTTCTGTATGAAGTCATTAAACCCTTTAAGTGTGGTCTTCCCTTTATGTAGTTCTGATTTCTAAAGGTAGTAATCGCTCATATTCTGATGTAAAATGGTTAAAGCGTTGCTTGTTTTTACCTGAAATTTCTTCTGACCCTGATCTTCTTTTCATGACTGTAAAGCAGGAACAGGTGCAATACTTCCTGTAGGCCTCTGTTAAAGTCCAGGTGAAGACCGGCTGTTCTCTTTCTGACCTCAATATGAAGCAGGCTGTTTATTCAAAAGCATTTTCTGAGCAAATTTAACAAATTATTCGTGGTTTTCCAGGCAAGAAGCCAGTGTCATTTAAAAACGGAGAAACTGAGGTTTTGTGTTTTTCTATAATAATAAATGCTGCCTGTGTTTGGGATGTGTGAGAAATGTCTGCGATTTGGGGAATAAAACTCTGGGGTTTGTTTATAATACCAGCAAGTTTGAGCATGTTTGCTTCTTTCATAAACATTTTTACCATTTTAACCGAAACATTTTCAGGCTTGTTTTTAAAAGTGTGTAACATTTAAAAATCCAAGATGGCAGCCGAGTTAGTTCTGTGTGTGGGTCTCATTTTCTGAGATCAAATGTCTTTTATACACTTCTATGTTTTTTATCTATTTTGGGCCTGAATGATTAAGTGGTGCTTTTCCAAAACTTTTTTTTAAATCGTTGGATTTGCTGGATTACCATAGAATCTTAACATTGGATTGTTTGAGGGCTAGCTACTAGCTTTAAAGGCTAGCTTTGAGCCTCCGGCCCTGTCTGCTGGTCTCCGGCCTACTAGCCTGCCCGCTTGTTCAAGACCTTCAACCAGCCTGCCAGCTAGCCTACTGCTTCCAGCTGCCAGCTAGCCACCTGCTTCCAGCTGCCAGCTAGCCTCCTGCTTCCAGCTGCCAGCTAGCCTCCTGCTTCCAGCTGCCAGCTAGCCTCCTGCTTCCAGCTGCCAGCTAGCCTCC
>JBAMHV010000023.1:18328280-18341547 GCA_037177535.1 Pseudomugil gertrudae
TTTTAAGTAGTTTCTCCGGGTTAAGGTGGTTTTTAAGCTGTTTCTCCGGGTTAAGGTGGTTTTTAAGCTGTTTCTCCAGGTTAAGGTGGTTTTTAAGTAGTTTCTCCGGGTTAAGGTGGTTTTTAAGCTGTTTCTCCGGGTTAAGGTGGTTTTTAAGCTGTTTCTCCGGGTTAAGGTGGTTTTTAAGTTGTTTCTCCAGGTTAAGGTGGTTTTTAAGCTGTTTCTCCAGGTTAAGGTGGTTTTTAAGTTGTTTCTCCATGTTAAGGTAGTTTTTAAGTTGTTTCTCCAGGTTAAGGTGGTTTTTAAGTTGTTTCTCCGGGTTAAGGTGGTTTTTAAGTTGTTTCTCCGTGTCAAAGGTGGTTTTTAAGTTGTTTCTCCGGGTTAACATGGTTTTTAAACTGTTTCTCTGGGTTAAGGTGATTTTTTTTTAGGCTGTTGGCTCTTTTATTATTTGTCATTTTTGATGTGATTTCTACGCTAATTCTTTATCATTTCCCTCCATGATGTAAAAAGGCTCCTATTGTCCTGTTTGTCTGTTTATTTCTACAAAGCCTGTCTGATCTGAGTCAATTAGATGTGGGATTATTATTTTACAAGTGTTTTGCTATTATAAATGCAAACTATAATCTACGTTTAGTACCGATATGGGTCTACAGGATTAACACAGTCCTGTCTTTACCCGGTTTAGGGATTACTGAAATAACAGCTTGTCTCCAGACACTGGAGCCTCCCCTCCTTGCAGGACATGGTTAAAACATTTCTTTAGTATTATCTTAAACCATCTTGCCGGGTAGCCGTCAGCATCTGGCTGTCCTGTTCCTACTAATGGGAAGTCTAAGGATAAAAGGAAAGCTGCTACATCTGTCAGCTCTGCCACACGAGGTTGGGCATAAAGGTTTGTGTAGTATGTTTCAAGATTTTTCTATGTTTTCTAGATCATGATGACTTTTCTTGGACAGGAGGTCCTTGATTTTCTGTATACATTGTTCAGCTTGAAGCCTTTTACTCTCCATGCGAGCAGCTTTTTAGATTTCAAACTGTTTTCATAAAGTTTTGACTGCCTAGCTTTGCTTTTTTTTGTATTAATAATCTCTTCCAAAATATTACTGTCAATATTCTCTACATGTTTACTCTCCAATGGTTTTATCTTTTCAATTAGTACTCTTGTTTGTCTTTTTCTTTTTTCTTCAGGGATGACCACATTATGAAGTTACCTCTTAGCGGCATCCCATAGTGTGCTGGGGGACACTGATCCATTATCATTGTAAATTATGTATACTTTAAATTTCTTTCTTACATATTTATAAGGAGACCTGTATTTAGTGTCCCCCCCCCACACACACACACACACATTATTCACACCCATTTCCTTTATTAGTTTTTTGGATGTGTATGGCTTCAGAGTCAATCTTTTTAAATTTATTTAAGGAATCCAAATAGGGGTGTTACCAAATTGCTACCCCTGACAAATTCACTGAGAGCATATTAAACCCGTACTGGTTAGGTGCTTAATGCTTCCTGGTGTGCTGTAGACATTTAGTAATGTCCTTTCTTTGACATCAATAACAACCTTTAGCAGTATGAAACATCCTTCTTTATCCTTGATTTTATTTGAAACCAGACTAGCCATTCCTGTGATTTTTCCCTGTTAAAATGATGAACAATAGATGTTTTATACCCCATGTTCTTTAACTTTTTATGTTCAGCTTTGGCGGTGCGTTTCCTGCCAGAATATCCTGTTTTTTTCTGTTTTTAGAGCTCATTGATGTTAAGGTTAATATATTTTCATTCTTGATAAGGCATATATTAAATCTAATTTTGGATTATACCTTTGGAAACGCAGCCCCCTTTTAAGCATCTTTCTAATTGTAGAATAGGCCTTCCTTTTTATGAAGATCTCAGTTGAGTAGTCCTCAAAAAACACTCTTTTCTCTCTCTTGCCGTGATTTCTCTCAGGTTAGTGACTACTTTGTATAGCTTTCCAGCCATCACTTGTGGAAAATTCTCCAGCTTTCTTCTTAGTAGGCCCATAGTTTAGGTGAAATCTTTCTTTACCTCTGCCCGTGCTTATACTAGCTTGAATAGCCTCAGATTTAGTGTTATCATCTTGATCAGATGTTTCTTGTAGTTCTTCGGTTTGTCGCAGTTTTCCTCTAATCTTTCTTCCCATTCCCCATCCGAGTATGCTACACAACTTCTAACTGACTTAATCTTGTAAATTTATTAGGAGAAAATCACTCTTTCAGGAGCTTCTAGATCATGTGTCCGTCTAGCTCAGTGCCATACCCGGAAGTCACAGAGATGTATAATTTAAGTGATTGTTGTAAACATATGTGCATTTGAATGCAGCGTGAACTAAATGCAAAGAAACATACATGCAAGTGAATCGCCATTAACTGGAACTGTGCGTTAGGAAATGGTGAATAATTAACTATCTATTAACTAACTATTAACGATTAATTAGAACTATTCATAATTCTCAAACATCCTTGTATATGATGACGTTGTTCAGAAAGGGGGTGAATCTGTGAGACCACTGAAGATCAGGAAAGAAAGTGCTGAGAACTGACTGTAACGGTACTAATGTGAGGGTCATTTGGGGCGATGGGACCGGTCAGTAGACGTGTGTGTGGGATAAATGAAAACAAATAGAGCCTTTCATTAGAGACTGTTGGAGGTTTTCAGACCCCAGCCTCATTTTTAGCTGAGGAAGCAGGGGTCATTGTCGGGTAAAACCCCACTAACTGTCAACCTCCGGACCTCTTGTGATTAAATAGGAAGCCCTTCCCTCTAGCAAATTATAACCTTCATAAGCCAACTTAAGCTTCAAATAGAGGTTTGGGATCCTTATTCTGCTATTTCAGTCTGAACATACACTCTGGAAAAGTAATCAGCAGAAGCATGTTCATCAATTCAACCTGAAAAGAGAGAATTTGGCTTTGGACAACGTTCCCACCGAACAGTTGAATAGAAACTGAGTTTATTCCCATGGAAGATGTTTATTTCCAGAGGTTAATTAGAATAAATGTGACTGAAGATTTATTTCTTTACACAGGCAAAAGCTGTTTGTACAAAATATTAGCCAAGAAAATATAATAAGTATTGGATGACATTAAGTTCTGATCAGGGTGATTGGTAAAACCTTTTCAGAAGGGCATTGACTTTAGTATAAAACTGTGTGAATTAGCACCTGCAAAAGATCATTTTCCTTTTTTAATTCCCACATCCCAGATGATTTAAATGTGGCTGTCTTACTTCATCACCAGGGTGAAAGTTTCAGGAAGCCCACGAGGACATACAGTCGTACTAAAGTGTGATGTGATGTCTGCTGTCCTCTTCAGTTTAACCCCTGAGTGCTAAACAGCAGGAAGGCTTTCCATCAGCTCATTTAGCGCCACTTCTGTTGGCAATTAACTGCACCAGGGTAATTAAAGGCAATATTTCAGAATCCATTTTGCTGATTGCATCAGGCAAATGAAGCAATCAGCTGGAGCTCTGAATCAAATGGCTATGAAACACAAAATCTCTGTCATAGCTGTCCCCGAGGACAGGGGGAAGAGAATGAACACTGTGAGCTTCATTGGAAGGGTTTACTTTGTTTTCTTTTGGCTGTAGAGATGAGATAATGTTACAAAAGCAACCGCATGCAGACTACACTTACCATCCACTTTACCGGGTTGGACCCCTATTGCCTTCAGAACTTTCTTCAGAGTTTCATTTCTTGGTGTCATCCCAAAGATGCTCTACTGGATGTAGATGTGGTGACTGTGGAGGCCGTTGCAGTGCAGTGAGTCATCATCATGATGAAGAAAGCAGGTGGAGGTGATGTGAGCTTTGTGACATGGTGCATCATCCTGCTGGAAGCATCCATCAGAAGATGCTGCACTGTGCTCATAAAGGGATGGACATGGTCAGCAGTAATACTCAGGCAGGCTGTGGGGGTTGTGTTGTTACTGATATGACATGGTAACCACCACCACCTGAAGCACTGATCCATGTCAGCATAGGTCCATGTTTTCATGATGTTTCCAGCAGATTTTGATCCTACCATTTGAATGTGAAGCTGAAATGGAGACTGGCTGGAACCAGTGCTTTTTTTTTTTTTACTTTCTGTTGTCTTTCTATCATCTCCAACCAGTCTATGGCATAAAGGAGACATATCAGACCAGACATCTGCAGCTCACTGGATATTTTCTTTTCCTCAGCACATTCTCTGTAAATCCTAGAGATGATTGTGTGTGAATATCCCAGTCGATCAGCAGTTCCTAAAATACTTGGCCCAACAACTACGCATCGAGCCCTAACTCTCATTTGCAGGTTGGGATGAGAGTCATGAAGAAGCTTATCGTTATTCTGTGACATTAAGCAACCGTTTCTGTGTTGTTTTCTGTCCTCATCCTACAGATTAACTCTGTGACGTTCCCATCACTGGCCTGCATGCCCGAGCAACAGCTGCTGAAACCAAACGAATGGAGCTACTGTGACTACTTCTGGGTAAGTTTACCCAAACAGGCTGTAAACACACTGTTCTTTCACTCTATTAGCATACACACTCAAATTTAGAGCCATATGTGTGGATTTTGTAGTTAGAAAAGGAGACATTTCCAGCTGATCTATTGATGGAGAAGTTTTTTTATACACAAATAAAACCTGTTTTTGCTGCTGAACAACACTGTTTTGGTTAAAACTGGGAAAGAAGACTGAATAGATGTGGGAAATATTAAAGAACTGGGAGGACTGAGACTACAGCAGTTCATTTAGTAGTGTGGCTACATTATTTACTTATCTGAAGTATTACTATATGCATGCTTCAGGATGGAAATCCCTGATTACAAACAGAATGAATTGCCTTCTTAGTCTGGTATGTGGGATCTTTTTTTGCCTGTTTACCTCCAGGGCACAAAAGGTCCAATTATTCAACTGCAGTGACCCTTTAAATGGTTCAATCTCAACATCTATGGACGGTCAGTGAGGAACCGTGGTTCACACCTCCAGCAGATTTCTGCATGGAGGGATGTGTCAAAGCTGTTCTGGCAGCAGGTTGTGGTTTTTGCCTTCTGTTTGTCTGTGACTCACAAAACCAGTTTTGTTCACACTTCTAAAACACATTTTTTAGATATTATCTCTAATAGGACACATTTCAGACAAATGTTATTAGAGCAGAAGATATAAAACCATAGCAACCAGCAGAATTGAACATAAGTCAGTTTTAAGTAAAAGTATGCAGAAGCAGCACAGGATCTTTTCCTGCCTCGCTGCAAAATGAGCATCAGAACTGACTTTGATGAGATCCAGCTCACACACAGCTCTGCGGGAGAATACAGTACATATAAGCGGGTGGAGCGCAGCAAGCCAGCTGGCCTTGGCTGCTCTTTTTGGACATCTCTCACCCCCGCAGAGTAATCTCTACCAGCTGCTCTTTGAGTGCATAGAAACGCTGGTAACACCTCTGTTGTGGACAGCAGAGTCAGAAAGTCCGAGTTCATTATCTGTAACTCTAAAAACATTGAGGTGGCTTTAAGTAACTGGTAGGGCTGGATAATGCATAGATTTTATTCATTGATTCATATTAGTTTTTTATGAGGACTAGTGAGCATCAGGGACACTATCATAGATGAAGCATCCAGGAACCATGGATATATCAGGAAGATGGCCCCAAGGGACGAAGCACTTAGTGAATATCTCAGACACTGGAATCTGGAGAACAAAATGGAGGATTCATCATGGGAGGAAAAGCCTTGCATGGGATGTAACACTGAAAGAGCAAGCCTTGAATACCAGGGCCATCGAGGCTCAGATCACCACAACAGGCAGGACTTCAGGTGCAAAGAAACTCCTGAAACAATCCAGCTCCTCACACCAGGGGAACAGATGCTGGCAGGCAAAGAATACATGGAGCGCCACAACCAGGTAGCAGAAACATCCATGCAGAATATGGACTGGAGACTCCTAAGACTCAATCAGGAACACCAAGATGGTGGAGAACGGAGGGCTTAAATCCAGATTCAGAATAAATGGGGGTGGACAGCCTACTGGACATAGTGTTCATGAATCAGCAGCAGAAGAAAGCCGTAGTGATGGATATAACCAACCCCAATGACTGAAACATCTGGAGAAAGGAACATGAGAAGTACAAAAGACTCAATGAAGAACTGGAGAAAACCAGTAGAACCAGTAATAGTAGTAGAGAGGATCTCTCCTTCAATGTGGCTCCATGAGGTTTCTTCATTTTTTATCCCCACAACTGGGTTTTTTAGGAGTTTTTCCTTACCGAGAAGGAGGGTCTAAGGACAGGATGTCTGCTTAGTTTAGTGTAGTCATTGCTGTGTTTATTGTGTGTTATGTCTGTTATTGTGTGATTAACTGTGTGTGAAGCCCTTTGAGGTGACTTTGTGGTGATACTGGGGTATATAAATAAAATTGAATTGAATTTAATTGAAATAGTCATCAGAGCACCTGGAGCCATGTCCTCCACAATGGAGAATGGACTTTAACAGATTCCTGGAGCAACGTCGGACATCACCATCCAGAAGAGCGCAGTTCTAGGAGCAGCTAAAAAGATTATATTTTTAAATCTGAGATTTTACTTTTAGGTCTGTCATAGTAGCTGGTTTGCTGGCAAATATTGTGCTTTAAATACAGAATCTGGGGCGTAAAGACTTCCTAGTATAGTTCAAAGTGTAAAACTGTGGTCTGAAACATGCCTTTCAATTAGCTGTATGATATGACCTGCACACTGTGGTTTATTTCAGTTGTTTTCTTTGACAATGCTTCTGGCATGCTTGCTGTGTTTTATCTCTTAGGCTGACAGGAAGGATCCCCAGAGTAACGGCTTCATCACTGGATTTGAGGTTTTGGTGCAGAAACAGCTGAAGGGAAAACAGATGCAGAAAGAGATGGCCGAGTTCGTACGTGAAAGGTATCCTTTTTAATCTGCCATCATTTTCTACTCTTTTTAACACTTTATTACTGGTTACCATGGAAACCATAAAGTGTCAATGAAAACAAACCATTTCCTCCTTTTTGTTTTTACTCTCATGCACATCACTCCTGTTGCATAACACAGGAAACACACATGGAAACTGAGTTTCAGAAAAGATGTGTGGCAATCAAACTCTCTACTTCCTCCACAGAATAAAAATAGAAGAAGAGTACGCCAGGAACCTCTCCAAACTCTCCCAGATCCCTCTCGCTGGCCAGGAAGAAGGGTGAGTGTGAAAGGGAACCCACCTACCCACCCATCCTTCTGGAAGAGCCTGTTGCACACATGGCTGCATGAATGCTTTTTTTCATGTCAACACTTTAAAAGCAGTCAGCCAGACTTTCCAGTATGCAGCCAAAAGATGTCAAAAGATGTTTTTGGCAGTTTTTAAATGGGAGGGGCTGCAGGACACTGGTGGAACTCCATCTATCCATTTTCTACCGCGGAGGGGCTGGAGCCAATCCCAGCTCACAATGGGCGAGAGGCGGGGTACACCCTGGACAGGTCGCCAGTCCATCACAGGACCAACACACATAGACAAACTACCATGCACACACACACTCACTCCTATGGACAATGTAGAGTCTCCAATCAGCCTATCCCCAAGGTGCATGTCTTTGAACTGTGGGAGGAAGCCGGAGTACCCGGAGAGAACACTGGTGGAACTCCTTAGTGAAAATCAAACTTTAATTATATAATTTAGTGTAGAAATGACCCGATCTGGTGCAGAGCCAAAGGCTGACTGTGGCAGAGCTGCGGAGCAGCAGGAAGACCAGGGTTTAGTATTTGATGAGAATATGTTGACGTGCTCGAACTCGAATCATTCAGGCAGCTCACAGGCTGGATGAAGGGATGGAGGAGTGAAAAGATGGATTGGCGTTTTGGTGTAACATGTTAGTAGTTGTTGTTATAGGTCATAGTGTTTTATGTTGTTTTTGTTGTTTCAAAGAAGTAAACAACTATTTGAATGTTCAAGTTGCCACTACAGTAAAAATATTGGCATCAAAGCCACTCATTGCACAGTTTTTGATGAAAAGCAGCGTTTTCCCCATGTTCTACTGCAGATTACTAAAGCATGGAGAGGGACAAATACAAACTTTTTTCTGATGAAAGGACAGAGTCTACATGTTCTTTTGGTAGTTTCTGTAGGCCAGTGTTTCTCAATTCCAGTCCTCCGGCCCCCCTGCCCTCCATGTTTTAGAGGCAACCCTTCATTAGCACACCTGAATTCAATGAATGGCTCGTTAACAAGCTGCAAAGAAAGTCACGGACAGGTTCATGAATTTGAGTCAGGTGTTGGATAAGAACATGTGTAAGACATGCAGAGGACTGGAAATCAGAAACACTGCTGTAGGCATAAAACTCATATTCTGTGTGTCCTGAAAGATGAGCCAAAATGCTCCAAAACGCCGGCAGTATGGAGCTCTGCTGAAACGGTGAATGAGTTAAACTATGCTAGCTCCAGCTTCCTATTTAGGTATATATAAAAGAAAATTCACTATTTTTGGTTGATTAACTTGCTGCTAACAAACTTTGCAATTGTTTTAGGATCAAAAACTGCCTTAAAATGCAGAAATAGTGTGAAAAACTAAATTAACTGCTTTTTTTTGGAGAAAAGCAAAATAAGTAAGCCATGTGCTGCGGAGCAGTGCATTGTTTAATTGTTGTTGTGATCACCTTTGTCTGATCAGAAGAGATTAGGTGTATGGTAAATTGCCAAGGAGGAAAGATATTAGCAATAATCTTTGAGAAGCAACTGCTGGTGACCAAGTCATTACTAAACACTTTTAGCGGACATCCCCGCGCCCTCCCTGATCATGCAGTGTTCATAGAAACTGTCCAAACCCCAACAGCTACATCTCACCAGGCCTGTTAGCATGTTATATGTTATGTAGTTAGAAAAAGACTGTGGCTTGTTTGGAAGGGTTGCAGGAGCAAAAAGACACATGGCAGCAGGGCTTAGGTTTGCAGATCTGCATCTGAACCACAAGACTTTTGTTTCAAAGTCTTATCGGCTTTACTTAAACTAAAACATTTCCATGCAAAACATTTGTTTTTCTTTTGCCTATTTAAAATACACAACAGCAAAGGATGTTCGTGAAGGGTTAAAATACAAATGGGACAAGAAAAGATGTCATGCGCACGCCCGGCCTCTAGCAGATGGTAAAACTACAGCCATATACCCACATGTGCATATTCTAACAAGGCCGGGAATGTCGCGTTATTGAGTTTTCATTCAACAGACCAAATGAATGAAAAAGGTTCTGTGGTGTTGTCATTTTAAGGGTTAAGAAGGGTCCGGTTGTGCGAGTGCATAATGACGTCATAGACGAGATTCCAGTTTATTCTGACAGGACTCATCCAGCACTGCCAGAGAATTTCACTCCAGACCACAGTGGAGATGTGTGGTCTGAATGAACAGCAACACACTGGACTCTGACAGCTTCAAACACAACAAGCATAAAGCAGAATGACTGGAAAATAATGAAGGCGTTGATGTTTCCAGACTTCAACCTGATCCACATGCTGGTACCAGACTTTTAAGAGAACTTCTAATCTAAGTTCTATAAGAAGAGTGGACCAAAACCACCTGAGATACATCACACTGAAACACGTAGCCAAAGATGGATTTAAAACTACTAAATCATGATGTCACAAAAACGGCAGACCGGACCAAAAATAATCAGAGACCCAGAAATAGATGAAGATGTAATATTTATTACAAATGATTTTAGGAAGGCTAGGATGATGATTCCTGGTGACGGTAATCCAAATGGAAGGAAAGGTGTTGCCAGACAGGAAGCAGGCCGTGACGTAATCCAGGTAAACAGGCTGGGTTAGTATACAGGTAGGCAGACAGGTAAACAGGCTGGGTTAGTATACAGGTAGGCAGACAGGTAAACAGGCAGGATGCGTGTAAGAACTAATCAAAAACGATCTGGCAACCCCATGCTGCCACAGACTGCTTAAATGCAGCCTGACACAGGTGGTCATGGTCAGAGGAGGAAGAGAGCTTTCAGGGAACGTAGAAATTTCCGACTCCCACAGGTGGAACGTGACATGTGAGGTGAGGCTGCACAGTGGCGCACTGTGGCCTCACAGCAAGAAGGTTGCTGGATAATGGATGAATGGATGAATCATGAGGTGGACTTGTTTGTTTGTGCTTTACATTAAAAGTGAAATGATCTATAAGTTTACTTTATTCAGGCTCAGATTCTGTCACATAAAGCTTAGAATTCCTCTGGGTTACAACAAGGCCTGTTATGTATTACAGAAGAAAGCTTTCTCACCTGTTATAAGTGATTTCATTCAACGTAAATTAAACTCTAATGGCAACTAAGTTGAGCAATTAGCCATTCAGACAGACATCTTCCCACTGAGTTGGCCCGTTGACCTGAGGAGAGATCCTGCTGTGAGTCTGGGTCTGGAGGCCTCCTCAGCCATGTTATGAAACAGTTCAGTCTTCCTGCAAGCCGCTGAACGCTTTGATCTTCTCCATCCCGCAGCTTACGCCGGCTATTAAGAGAGTGCAGAGGAGAGGATGAAACCACATTTACACACACCTACACCACTGGGAAACCTAGGGGAGATGGATAAGGAGGGTAGAGTGGGGAACCCTGATGGGAGTTTGCAGCCTCTTGTCTTTTCTGCTGTCTGACAGCAGAGGGGACGTCAAGCTGAGGACGGCTCTTTGTCTGATCCACCCAGGAAGAAAGCTGAGAAGAAGCTGACCTGTTGGAGACGAGATGCTGTGGACACTGTGGCATTGTTATGTAACTCTCCTTATTAAGAAATACCACATAGAAACATTGGCAGTGCATAGCAACATGAACTATTGTGGACTAAAACGTGGCCTTTGGCTGTATGGATTGTGATAATGTTGGTTATTTTGACCCACAGTTTGCTTGTTTTTGTTTGTTTTTTGGTTGAATAATAAATTATTTTAAAATTCAAATTACAACTTAATATGTTTTCAGCTAAACTAAAGGAGGAATAAGACGTTGCATAGTGCCTGATCCAGGTTTTAAACCAGCAGCTTCCAGTTTTACATCACATTTTAGTTCATTTCATTTTCCTAGTTAGTTTCAGGTTCCCACATTCAGATTTACTTCTCAAATTTAATATTTTGTGCTACACATTTGGGACCTGACTAGATCACAGATGGAGAAACCTTCAGTCTTACCCATTAGGTCTTACTGCTCTTGTTCTCAGCGGCTACCAGCAACCCCGTTTCACTCCTACGTTTGCCCACTGTGCAAAACATAGTGCCTCAGGTCAGCTGACCTGCTGCTCCTGGACGTACCGAGGTCCAAACAGAAGCTCAGAGGGGGACAGAGCTTTTTCAGTAGCCGGTTCAAAATGATGGAACAAGCTCCCCCTCCACATCAGACAAGCCTCCTCACTGTCCATTTTTAAAACTTCTTCTTAAAAAACGTTTTTATTCTTTGGCTTTTAACTCCGTATGAGACTGTTTCTGTTTTAGTGCTTTAGCTTGGTTTTATTTATTATTTTATTTTGGTTTTATTTACTTTTTTAGAATAGTTTATTGTTCACTTTATTTTTTTGTTTTAGTTGATCATTTACAGCACTTTGTTGCAACGGCAGTTGTTTTAAAGGGCTTTATAAATAAAGTTGAGTTATGGTAAATGTAGTTTTTGTTTGTTTGTTTCCGCTTGTGGGCATCATTTTTTAGTTAGATGCACTAATGGCAAAACTATCCACATCTTCTCCTTGAGATCCAATATTTCCATACTGCTGACTTTGTCTTTTTCGTTGGGGGAAGAAGATCAATGGGTTTGCCCTCCTCAGTCATCTGCGACTCACACAACACAGGAGTGTGTCCATACACTCTTACTGCACCTGCACACAACTCGAGGTACACCTGACTTGCACACCCACCTTGTAATTATTAAGACAGAAGTTCATTCTGCAGGTATATGATGGAAAATGTGTATTCACATTGCAACCTTTTCATGATACACCCTGAAACCAGAAACTGGCACATCCCGAGAGAGCTAGTTCATCATTTGGGATAAAAGGATCATAAAAGCGGACAGTATACATGTTCAGCTACCTGTAATGCAGACATTGCTCCACTTGAGGCCAATGCATCAATAGATCCTCTCATACATGAAAACATATTTATTTTGGAAGAAGTTTGGCCATAGACAGACGCTTGGTATTTAAAGTCATTTCTGTGCACATGTGTACCACTACATGTCACTATTTTTTACACACTGCACCTTTATTTCTATATAATTTTCAGTAGGACTGATGATGGCAGGCTTATTTTATGTAAGACCATGCTATCAGGAGAATAAGTGCTTAATAAGTGTAGCAGGTTTAGCTAGACTCAGGCTGCCCTGTGGCGTTTACCGTACATACATGTAGAGATCACCCCCCTCACATTATAATATGGTGACAGAGAGTAGGTAGGATCCAGATTATGCCAGTCGGCTCATGCTGCCCACACCCACAACAGTGCAGCACAGTACTTCCATTATACTGTCCCTCAGGCCAGCAACAGGACAATCACTGTTTGTTGGTCAGTTCCTACCAGCTGACCGGCCGCAGCACAGAACCAGCCGTCTATTCCTGAATTTACCATTTGTTTGTTGGAGATGTAGCTGAGGCTTGTTGCTGTCTTCTTTACAGCTGCCAATCCTGTAGTGTTACACATATGTTGACTGACAGAAGATGAATTTGTCTTGAAATCCTGTATGAATTGGGTTGACAAGTGATTCCGTGTCAGGAGGAAGGGGGGTGTAAAAGATGTGAGTGACCAGCAGCGAGCATCTTGGAAGTGTTATTTTGCATGTCATTGTAAAAGTGAACATATTGCACCTGTGTGAGCTCATAATGCAGTTACAGCATGTTGGCAATCTTTACACACCTTGGTACAAACCTTTGGTGATTGTGCAGTAGTTTTCACCAAGACTTAAACTGGAATGATGTACCTGTGGGCCAGCCTCGTGTCTGTTTTCACACATCATGTCTGTATGGTGGAGCTCAACACTCTGTTGTTGCTCAGATAATCCTGTGACGCCTGCTTGAAGTGTGTACAAACAGAGTGATGTGGCACTGAGCCACCCGGAGGAACAGCAGCATATAAATGATGAATGCCAATAAGCCAGAACATCGTATTGGCATGAATCCATTCTGACTTGAATCAAAGTTCCTGCTACTGGTGGTGTAATGGTGTGGGGATATGGTTTAACCCCCACAGCCTGCCTGAGTATTACTGCTGACCATGTCCATCCCTTTATGAGCACAGTGCAGCATCTT
>JBAMHV010000023.1:18354185-18365398 GCA_037177535.1 Pseudomugil gertrudae
AGGATCCCGGTTGGAGCCCCGCACACACCAGGAATCGAACCAGCAACCTTCTTGCTGTGAGGCCACAGTGCTAACCAACTGCGCCACCGTGGAGCCACATCTGAGTCCTCGTGGATGACCGAGCTTCTCATGATGTCATTGTTTCGGTCACCACCCACAGCTCATGACCATATGAGGCTAACAACATATTGCGACCCGTAAATGTAATCTAAATGATCATAGGAGGTGGTTAAATATATAAAATATATCTACCTACCTGAAATTAAATGCATTTTGACTTCTGTCCAGTTATCTTGGCCCATTGCACGTAGCCATAAAACTTATCTTTTCTTTTAGTGGATGCTCGCTTCCTGGTGTGGCGTAAAAACGAAGGTGTAGATTGTTTTCACTCCGGTTTGTACATCCCACAGCACGGAAAGATGGCATCTTCAGGATACAAAACTTTCTCAGAGTCGTGTGTTTTTGTGTTGGTAAAGCAGGAAAAGAATCTGTTTTAATTCTGGATCACTCGCATACGTCACTTAAAATGCATCTGTAGGGTTATGAGGTTTTTACCATGAAGTGATGCAACAGGTGTCAGAAATAGTATAAATCGAATATGATACATAAAGCATAAAAGTGTTATATGATCCAGCAGATCTTTAACTCCCATGCTCTGTTGTGTTGGGACTGTTAACTAGAAGTATAAAATGATAATAAAATGATGAGAGATTAATATTTTTCCAATTAAAAATATCATGAAATTTTCCTCTTTTGATTTAAATTTAATCTCAATACAGAATTTAAAGCTATACTATCATCTTTATTTAAAAGTACATTAATATTCACATTTAAAAAACAATTTAACTTCACCAGTTCTTTCATTTGATCACTAAATTACAATTGAATAAATAGTTTTTTATTTTAGTTTTCATGGCAATGACAGCATCCACCTCCTGTGGGAGGGCTTACGTCCCTTCAGGAGGTCATAATGAGAACGATCTCAGACTCACCGGTTTAAGCACACATTCACTAAAAGGTGGAGCAGGTGAGAGCGGTGACAGTTTGCATATTTTTGGGCCTCATACACAGGATATGGGACACATATGGCTGTTAGAAAACCTTTAGAAAGTTCATTTTGTATCATTTTGAAGCTTTAAATGAAGTTCAGGCATTGTTTTACAAGCTGCTGTTCACAAACAGGAAAAACTGGGACTTATGTCAGAGTCTGCTTCAAAAACAACACGGAGCAGCAGACACATGAAACATGTAAACAGATGTAAACGCTCAGCCAGAGTGTGATGTCCTGAGTCGACCGCATGCTGTCACACACTAGTACGAACCCAGCAACCCCTCCTCCATGCTGCTTACACAACCAGAAGGAAAAACACAGCAGCATGATGGTGATAAAGGCGTCTCACTACAGAGAGGAAACTGATGCCAAAACATCTGTCTGCTCATAACAAAGTGTCATTATCACTGTGAGTCCTGGTGGATTACACGCAACCTTTATGTCCCTGCACCACAGCGCTTCCTTTACTTTTCATACCAGCCGGTAAATTCAATTTAATTCAATTCAATTTTATTTACATAGCCCAGTATCACAACAAAGTTGTCTCTAAGGACTTCACACCCAGTTCATCACACAACAACAACATAACACACAATAAACACAGTAAATGCTGTCATCACCCCTTTAAAACGCTTGTTAGTTTCAGTTTTTGATAAAAAGTCTTATCTGCATATTAAGACACTATCAGTTACTATTTATAGAAGCACATTCTGAGCGGACCTGTGAGAAGATCCTGTTTACTGCAAACTGCTGCAACAGAGACGCAGAGTTTTACTTTATCTAAATGAGTACGGCATGCCCACACGGCTGGATACACTTTAGTTTACAAAAATACCAGAACGTCAGTAAAATATAGTTTTAACCCTTAAAGACCCAAGTCATGAACCAGTATGGTCCTGGTTCCTTCAACAAAATATATTTAAAACATAGTATATTTACCATTTATTACCATGTGATATGTAAAAATCTTCTGTTTTCTGGTGTCCATTAAGGGAAAGAAGACGATCTGATTTTGTTCCACAGAATTTTGAGTTTTTACCATAAAGTGATGCAAAATAAATGTTTTATAAATGTCACGCCGGTTCTTATGGCTTAAGATATTTACAGTCATGTTAGAAAACTGATCATGCACAGTTTTCTAATACATCACATGAACAGGTCATTATTTACTGAACAAAGTCTGAGCCCAGATACAGAAAAGCCCACCATTACTACTTCCTGTTGCAATTAGGAGAGGATGTATTGCCTATAAGCAGCTGATCAATATGCTACGGTATATTACCTCCGCCAAGGAGGTCATGTTTTCACCGGAGTTTGTTTGTTCGCAACATAACTCAAAAAGTTATTGATGGATTGATGGATTCTTCTGCTGATACCAGGCTGAGCAGTTTGTATTAGAGATGAGAGGTTTTTTTGTATCTATCAGGCTTTGACAATCATCATCAGGCATTGTTAACATAAAGCCACAGGAGGAAAGACATCAACATTGATTTTAAAGAAGCAGCTGCTGATGTCCATCAATCTGAGAAGGATTAGAAGGTGATTTGTTCACTAGAGAGAAATGCTGTCAGCCTAAGATCAGATGGTACAATGCTCAGAGAAACTCCCAAAAACAAACAAAACCCCACGTTCATCTCAGACTCTCCGGGACTCGGCTTGTTAAACCCTAAAGTTCATAACAGTTCAGTTATAAGACAACTAAGGTGGTGTAGTGGTTAGCGCTGCAGCCTCACAGCAAAAAGGGCTGGAGGTTTGAACAGTGGCCTTACCGTGTTCTACCCGTGTACACGTAGTATTCTCTAGCTTCCTCCCACCCACAACACATGCTCTTAGGTTAGTTGCTGTGGTTACTGATTACTTGTCTCATGTAAGTTACTTTGGGTAAAAGCATCTGCTGGATAACTGTAGACCAAAACAGAACAAGTATGGCTTGTTTGGAAGGGTTGCAGGTGGAGGTCCTGTGTCTCTAAAAGAACAAGACAACACGGTTATCTTTGTACATCTGTATCTGAACAAACTACAAGACTTGTAGAACAATGTCCTGTAGACAGACCATCTTTGAGTAATCTTTGACAAGGACATGTCATCACAGCAACATTCAAAGCAGCTCACTCCAAACTGAGGAAAATGTCTAAACTTAGAACAATGGTTCTAAAGTTGAGCTGGAAATGATTATCCATGCCTTTGTGTCTTGTCCTTTAGACTAATGCAACAGTTTGTTTTCTTGTGTAAACAAAAAAAAGATCTGTCTCATCTGCAGCAGGTCCTGCTGCGTGGTTACTGTCTCGGTCCAACAGAAGGACTCATATAATCTGAAAGCTCTCCATTGGCTCCCTGTCTCTCTCTTCGTATCAAAATCCTGGTGCTACTTTTAGAGCCTTGCATGATCAGGTCCCCTCTTCCATAAGAGACTTGTTATGTCCGTATACCTCCTCTCAGAGTCTGAGATGGTTGGATCAAAACTTACTCATGGTCCCTCGTTCTCGTTTTAGGACTCAAGGAGACCGATCTTTTCAGGTTCTGGAATGATCTTCCACCCTCCTTACGTTCACTAATCTGTGTCACTACATTTAGGAGTAAACTTAAGACTTTCTTGATCCTGCAGGCTCTGCTCAGTAGATTATGGGATATTGTGACCATCATATATTTATGACTATTTTGTTGTACACTGTTTTTTTTAATTGTATCTTTTTTACTCTTTTATGTGAAGCACTTTGTGACTTCTTTAGCTGTGAAAGGTGCTATATAAATACATTTTACTTACAGACCAGACCAAAGTGGACATATGTGCTGCACCACAGTTGCAACTAATCAGCACAAAATCCTGAATGAGCAAACAGCACAGCAGTGGAAGGATGATGATCTGGACTTCTTTTGCTCATTAAATGAACCAGAAACTCTTCTGGATCACAATGTTTTCTAGATATCAGCCCATTTGTCTGACGGATAGAATCAAAGTCCAGAAAACAACCTTCAGAGAGCTGCAGCCTTGTTGCTCCAGCTTATCTGACTCACATGGATCCAGCAGCCAATGAAGATCTGCACAATGACTCGTTAATTAGAGTCCGGTGTGTTGAAGCAGGGACATGTAGAAAATGTAATTCAGTAGCCGTCTCAGGATCAGATGTGTCTCTATTTAATGAAATATATTTATTCAGACAGGTGTGCTTATGTTTATGAACACTATCTCTGATCTAGATCTATTATTCTTCTGCATTGCTTAGTGAGAAATGTTTGTGTGGCACCACCTGCTGGATTGCATGACACACATCTGAACCTGTTGCTTTCTGTCCCAGGAGACGATCTGATGCGCTGCGTCGACCTTTATAATCAGTCCCAGTCCAAATGGTTTGAGGAGATAGTCACCACTAGTTTGGTAAGTTCCTGCACGTGTGTTTCATGTGGAAGTGTGAGATCAGATTCACGTTGGTCTCACTTCCTGTCGTCTTCAGGAGCTGGAGAGGCTGGAGATGGAGCGGGTGGAGATGATCAGGCAGCACCTCTGTCAGTACACAACCCTTCGGCATGAGACGGATATGTTCAACCAAAGTGTGAGTAAAGCTTTAACGGCTAATATCAGAAAATTATTCAGACTTGGTTAAAAACTTTAGCTCAGTATCACATCCAGGGTTAGGAGTTTTTACTAAAATAACACTGCCATCTAGTGGAGGAACAAAGAAATGCATCACATCGCTGCAGTTTAGGAGTTACATGTTGGATAAACAAACTTATATGAAGATAAGAGTGTGAGAGCTTATTTATAGAGCAAAGACTGTAGCAGAGGCTCTGCAGGGACTAATATTTCTAACCTATCTGCCTTCTCATGGCGGTTATGTTCACGATCCCGGTAACGTATGCATAAATGTTGACTGGATTTTCTACACGCTGGACCTTCACACTGACAGAGGGAACCAGAGAGAAACTTTCCAGCCTCTGAGTAAAGCTTGTTACATTTTTCAAACAAAACAAGAAGTTTTTTCTTGTTCTCGAGAAGAAAATGACGTCATTTTGATTGAAGGCGGTTATAAAAATATCGTACAGGCAGTTTTTTTTCTTGTCGGGCTCTAAGAAGTATCGTGTGATTGGTCGAACATTTGAAGTGGGCATAAAGCTGCTTCTGGTGCAAGTTTAGTAGGTAAAAGTGGAGAGAGAGTATGAAAGTGTTGCAATTAAAGGCACGGACACACTCACGTGCACAACCTGACCTGCTGTGGCTTTATTATCTCATTAAATATGAAATGATGAGTCACTGCAGTTTAAAGCACAGAAACATGAGGCTTCACTGTCACAAATCCATAAATCTGATTGGTTAAATCTCTTTCCAGACGATGGAGCCGGTGGACCAGTTGCTCCAGTGCGTGGACCCAACGAAAGACCGAGAGCTGTGGGTGCGTGAGAATAAGACTGGAGAAATCAGACCTGTAGACATCCAAATCTGACCAATGAGATCTCACCTGGACACTGTGATGACTGAGAGATGAGGTATGTGTTGGGATTAACCCCCCCCCCCATCCACACAAGTCCCGACAGACGGAGGAAGAGCTCGCTGGTTGTGGACGTCCTGACAACCACCTGATGAGGACGGCGTCAGTATTTTGGGGGAGTATTTGTGGGAACTCTGGGAAAATGATGCTTGGTGCAGATACGTGGGAACTGCGAGTGCAAATTCTTTACAAACGGATACTCAGGTGAGACGGATGATGGCGTAGCAGCAATGGTGAATATTAAATGTGTCTACGTGTTGAATAGCTTTACGTCATGCAGCGGTGTAATGCAATGAGGAACTGCAAACATTAAACTGGTGCTGCTAAGCTAAATCCTGTTACACAGATGTGTGTTGCTATGGATAACGCACCATAATGCTACTACCTGTCTGCAGGTGTTGACTGTTTGCTAAGCCCCGCCACCTTTAGCTACTGATGTAAGATTTTAATAAAGTAGAAATAAAACATGTCATTATACTCCTGTACCTCTGCAGGCTCAGAAACCTGTGGTGGTCAAACAACTCGAGAAGGATAATATGTGGATACACAGAGTATTTCCATTCAGATCCCAGTTCATGCACTGGTTATCCTATAAACAGGAAGCTATGTGATGGCATAGAAACTTACAGGTTATCCAGAGATTTAAGCTCTGGCTTAGAGAGTCAGTTAAACAGTTTCTACACAACCAAGCAGATGAAATCATGGAGTAGCTTGAAAGTCTAGAAATGAATGTGTGAAAGGAGTAGGGACCATGGGATAGTTAGAGGTTATAATGTTGCTGCTACAATAGATGCTACAGGACCAATGTCTTCACTTTGTTAAGGACACGGATCAGACAGATTGCTAAGACATCTGGTGATGCTAAAACATTAGCTCAGCTTGTGTTGTTGACAGCTTCTGGCTGAAAACAGCAGTTTTTATTCAATATGTTTGTTTTTGTCTTTTTTTTATTCGCCCATTAGATTTTAGACCTCACTTCTGAATTTTGGCACCCCATAACAGCTAAATGAACATCCATCTTGAATCTTGCTTCTTATCTTAGCTCTGTTCAACTAGTAAAAGTCATCTCTGTCCTTTTTTTCTTTCCTATTGATATTGATATCCACCTGATTTCTTGAACACGCGTGTTTTCTCAGCCTTGGGACTGCAGAGCCCCTACAGCTTCAGGACTGTACCACATGTTACGAGGAGGTGGCTCAACATGCTATAAAACTATTATTTTGATAGTCAAACTGACCACAAATATTTCAGCAGAACATCTGAAAACTGATTAGTTGTCTCTACAATGGAAATACACAATAAGTTATATTGTTAGCCAAAATACTACTTGGGTATTTATGCTATGAGGCTAAATCTGTCTAACTGTATATGGACCATTCCACCCAATGGGTGCCATTTCCATCCATAACACATTTTATGTATACATGTACATTAAATTTATTTATCTAACTGTCCTGCACAATGATCTAATCCCACATCTATGATGTGTGATGGGAAGCTTAATAAACCCCACCATGCAGCATATTCCACCTGTCCTCGTTCTGTAACACTTTGGAATAAAATATGATCAACATAATACTAAATCTATTTAAATTTTTTACATTTCTGAGTATTTCAGTTTTCAATCCATCCTTTAAAGTATTGTCTCAAACACAATCAGTATTATTTAGGTAAAAAAGCACATTTCAGTCATGCTCCTGTGCTTTCACTCAGTCCTGTTAGCCTAACACATTACCCTGATTCATGTGCATCATAACACAGGTCATGTGCACAACAAGCATCATTAGGATCTTCTGAAGGCCATGCAGAGACCAAAACTAAGCTCTGCTTCATAGTTAAAGTATTATCAGAGGTCAGTCTCTTACTTAAATCATGCATTAGTGATCAGCTGTTCATTCTGAAAACATTTTTACTGAATCTCTACATTGTGCTTCGTCTCCTCGTGCTGTTAGCAAAGATGCTATGAGGTTATATTTCATGTTTATGCTAACTGTGATGAAAACTCTGTTACTGTCAGCCCTGTTACTCATTTTATGAGTGAAACCAGAGTATCAGTAACAGGACTGAGCCATCCATTTCCATTTATAACATGGAAATGGCACCATTTTGTGGAACCTGATAGTAGATATAAGAAAACTAAACTTTTCAAGTTGACCACAATGATGATGAGCACCCCAGTAGCTTAAACTTGTCCTTGTCGCTTTGTCCACAGTCTGCTTGTGGTTGGAGTTTAGCAAACGGTCATTTGCTGAGGTCTAAAAGTCACAAATCTGCAGAAATCATAAAAACATTGATTCAGTTTTTAGCTGTTTTGCATCATTCCTATTAAAAGTTTAAAATCACCTCTTTGCACTTTATGCCCAAATGATATATGATACTGTAAGTTGCTGTTGGTATGAAAAGTGCTGTATAAATGCCTTGTTACACATTGTTACTAATGGAAATGTTCAGGAGTCCTGATGTAAATATGACGTGTGTTTTGCTTAGAAAGGCAGTAATAAATTTACTGCAAAGTTCAGTAAAAAGATGACATTTGGTACTGATATCTGAAAAATGTTTTCTATATAACAGATGTCTTACAACACGCTTTATTATACAGCAAAACTGTATTACTTTGATTTGGTGTGTGTGTGCTGCCGCCTGCAGGAGCAGTCTCTGTCCGGTATTACTGCTTAGTATTACTAAGAGTATTGGGCTGTTTTTTTGTACATTAACATCTACAGATCAGCTGTTTGCATTAATAAAATTGTATATGTTAACATAAGATGCTGTTTCCTTGTTTTTATCAGTCGTAACAAAGAAAAGAGGAAGTCTGCAAAAAATTCAAAGTAAAAGTTTATTTTAAAAATGTCAAAGTAAATTATTTGGTCGAGTCTTGGTTATAGTGATGAAACTGTGGTTACATGGATATAGAAATACACTTTCAGATAAAATGCACTGAATTTACCTGCAGAACTCATTTATAAGCCATTAGTTTAATCATGTCTGTGCAGCTTGTTTGAGACAACGCTGCGATACACCGTGACCTCTGCTGAGCACACACATCTGCACACTGACGGCAGGAAAATGCTTTTTAAAGAGTACGGTACGATGGAAAACAGCCTCGTCCAGACAAACCAGGAATCTATAACGTAAACATGGAGTGTAAAACGGAGCATTAGGACCTGCAGCGTGAACGTGGCCTCACTAACGTTATGCTATAATACTGGTTCATGTTGTGTGAGAGAGACTTAAATGATGTGAACATTGATCCTCCTTATTGCAGCTGTGATCATATCTGCACACAGCTATGAGTCAGACCAGCATCTCCACTCCACCATGAATCACTTGTATAGTAGTACATGATGCGTTCAGGTTTTTACATACTGATACTTCCATGTGATCGGGTATAGAAGAGGGCTGGAAAGTGTTAGATGGAGAGAAGGAAATGGTTCATATACAGTTTATACACATCTGGTGCTGCTGCTTCACACCGCAGCACACCTGCACACATCCTGCGCAGCTTTAATCGATCATCAGCTTCTTCAGAGAGTTCAGGTAAGCCGGGATGAGGGAGCTGACCGACTCTTCGTCGTCGTTGAGGATCTTCTCGCCTCTCCCTTCCGAGCCGGCAGAGCTGGGCGACCGGACCAGACCCGGGTACGGCGTGCTGTAACCCTGGTGGAAAACAACACGTTTCATCTTCTATCAACACACATGATGTTTCCGGGTTTTATTTCATCTTTAAGAACTTATTCGATTAATTCACAGAATTATTTCTTTTAAAATCATTTAGTTTAATGACTTTATTTAAAAAACAGGAGGAACCACGCCGTGCCAGTCCCTCTAAAAAACCGCCGTCCTCAGTAAGGAACTGGATGAAAGGCTCGCTCCTTTTCCCAACCTGCAGAGGAACAAACAGCCAGACTCAGCATGGTGGAGCATCAGGCTGATGGAGGACAGGCGCTACATAACATGGAACTAAATGAGACTGTGCCACGTCCACCAAAAGACAAGTGATGTCCCTGTCCTCAAATCCATCCCCTCATATTAGGACAAAATGCTGCTGCTTTACTAGAAGTGATGATTTCATTTCTGCAGGACGTCCTCATTTCTCTCCAACTCCCGCACCACCTCCTTCATGGTGTGAGGTGTTTGTGCCGAGCACAAGGACATTATTCTATTCTATTCTATTTTATTCTATTCTATTCTACAGTCGTATATCAGACGCTTTTATCCAAAGCGACGTACATCAAAGAATAAAACAACACAAGCATGAAATCAAATAACGAGGAACATCATAGATAAGAGCTGGTTGGACACAGCTATTGTCCTGTAGGACCCAGACGTTGTCCTGTAGGACCCAGACGTTGTCCTGTAGGACCCAGACGTTGTCCTGTAGGACCCAGACGTTGTCCTTTAGGACACAGACGTTGTCCTGTAGGACACAGACGTTGTCCTGTAGGACACAGACATTGTCCTGTGCCGCCATGTTGTTCTTAGACAGAAGAGACTTTCTATGAATACTGATGTAGCTCTTTTTTCCACTTCTCTCTGAGCTTTGATGGCAGACGTCTCATGAATCATCTTTCTCTCTGTGGAAGGACGCGCTCCTAATAGTTTAGGACTGACCTTGTATTCTAGAGTGAGACTCATTAAAACACACCCACTTACAGCAGAGGATGCTGTACATAAGGTCCTGAAGCTCAGAGGTACACATTGGACAGAGGTTACTTACAGAGGAGGAGCCTTTCCCGAAGCTGCCTCTCTTCTTGGTCCTGATCTTTGTGAGCGCTGACTCGGCGATGTCGGCCCGCTCCTCGGCATCATCCAGCTCATGGACGGTTTTCCTGTACTTAGCCAGGTTCATGTTGGCTTGTTCCTCCTGCGATGACAGCAGCAAGCAGTCAGTGAGAGGACAGGAAGTTACCTGCAGCCTGTTCCTTCAGAGTAAGAGCGTGACGTACGGCCTCCTCCACTTGTCTCTTGTAGGCCTTCATCTTGTTCTGCAGCCTCTCCACCAGCTCCTGCATCCTCTGCTGGTTTTTCTGGTCCTCCTCAGACTGAAACAGCAGCTCCTTCAGGCGCCGCTCGTTCTTACGAAGCGTTTTCATCGTCTCAGCGTGACGCTTCTGCTCCGAGTCCAGCTCCAGCTCCAACTCCTTCACCTGCGCGAGCACATGCATGAGGACCATGATGATGATGCTTCATCCTTCATCACTATAGAGATCGGTTTCTGGGGGGATTTTATGGTTTTAAAAGCAAAATAACTTGAAAAATCTTATTTTAAAATAGCAAATTAGTGAAGTGATAGAAGAAAAATCTATTTAGAAAATATTTTAAAAGAATAAAAGTATATTTAAAGGACTGATTCATTTTTCTGTGCTCGTGTAAAACACCTTTTAAAAATTACATTTTATTTTCAGATTTTTTTGTGGATTTTTAACATGTTTTTATTCAACATCCTGCAACGTATCAGTGTGAAAAATATTAATATGTAAAGAGAATAAAAGAAGACAAAATCTAGCCTGGTCAGAACCCTCTTCTCTGATTGGTCCAATTAACCCTTTCATGCTGTATGGATCATATATATCGTACATCATCTGCACCAAGATGTTGCTGCATCAGAACCAGTGATCTGCTGGGTCAGTACCATCAGAACCAGTGATCTGCTGGGGCAGCAGCATCAGAACCAGTGA
>JBAMHV010000023.1:18375837-18389604 GCA_037177535.1 Pseudomugil gertrudae
TGAGCACAGTGCAGCATCTTCTGATGGATGCTTCCAGCAGGATGATGCACCATGTCACAAAGCTCACATCATCTCCAGCTGCTTTCTTCATCATGATGATGACTCACTGCACTGCAACGGCCTCCACAGTCACATCTACATCCAGTAGAGCAGCTTTGGGATGTGGTGGAGCGGGAGATTCTCATCTTGACCTAAAGCAACTGTCTGATGCTTCATGTTAATGTGGAGTAAAATCTGTTATAATTTATTAAGCAAAAAGGTCTGACCTACATCTATTTTTTCCAGAAAAGATCAGTAGCATCCATGTTTTCACTGTGTGACATCCATCAGGAATGCCTGTTAGATAACCCTTCTGCGAATAGGAGGGGGGGAGGGGGGGATAAATCTTGATACCACAATGTAAACTAGGTATGACCTATAGAAACGTATATAGCATAAAACAGTGGAATAAAGAATGTCCTGTAAAGCTGCAGCGTGGACTCAGAGAGAATGTGAAGTGTTGGGTCTCTACATGCAGGACAGCCAGCGCTCTGCAGTAAAATCCTGTTTTTACACTCATCTTTTACAGCTGCTTTAAAAACACACATAGATGTTGAGACTAGTCTGTAGAAGCTGAGGTCTCGGGCCTCCCTGATGGCAGTAATGAGGCACAGTCGTCATATACAGCTCTCACCTTGTTTTAAAGAAGAAAGGATCTGTGCATACATGCACAAGTGCTTTCTAGATCTTCAGAATCCAACCCGGTCACCACCTTATGATAACAGCTAAAGTTAATGTAACAACATGTGAAGCTGATATTTTATCCTTAAACTGTACAAACAGGATGGTTATTCTGAAGTGGCTCGTGTCAGGTGACATTACTGTGAAGTGGGGGTGTGCAAATAAAACTAATGCAAACATCTTTTTTCATTATTAGGTTTCAAAGATGGACAGTTTCTTGATCCTGGTGGGGTTTTTTTTTAGATTTCTGAAGGTTTAAAAGTGTTATTTTTCTCATATTTAATCCAGTAACACCAGAGTGATGCCAGTAACTGTCTATGTCCACATAAACTGCTGGCTGAGTTGAACCCATTTAACTCCTTTATCACATTTAATCAATTTTGTTTGGGATTTTTCCATTTATTACTGTTTAATATGTCTAAATGATATATTTTTTAGTTATTTTAATTTAATTGATGATTTTATATTGTGTTCTAAAAGATTTTACTATAAAGTGATGCAACATGTCTTGGAAACTGGATGTATTAAATATGTCACGGCTCTAGAGGCTTAAAAAGTAATTTATGTCATAACTTTAGTTTTAGTTAATCTAAAATTACATGAATACTTCCATCCTCTTTGCATGTTAAATCCTTTATGAGTATTTTGGGTGAATTATGTAAGTATTTTTAATTAATAGCATTAATAGCACCTGTGCTCTTCCAGGGTCAGTTTGACCCAGCAAAACTTAACGGTGGAGTAGGTCACACTTAGACACATTCACACACACACAACTTTTATTCATCAGGTATGTAATTTGATTTAATCTCAGATTCTGATCTGAACACAAGTTCTCTGTTATACTTTTTAAGAAAAATACAAGTTTGAGGATAAACTACTTAGGCATCACATACTGTAGATATGAGCAAGCAATGCTAATTTCTTACACATACCAGTGGAATCCAAAATTGATTAATAATTTTTCATGCATTGTACATTATCATGTATATATATATATAAGTTAAAATTATATATAATATAATGTATGCAATATTACTATACAATATTACATAATATAATAATTTTGACCCATTCCATGGTACTAAATTAGTAAATATGCAGAAAAATAAAAGTTTTTTTTCCCCAGATTTTCTTGGAGGGTCAAATAAAGTTTTCAGATTTAAAAAATGGGATATTTGTGCCCAGTTTTTTTTAATTCAGGCATTGAGAGGTTAAGTTTGCACCTAAATCAGTTTTAAACTAGTGGCCTATGAATGATTTCAGCATTAAAACAGTTTCTAACTGAAGTGATGAACCAGTAAATCTGTCAGATAGGTGCATTATCAGTTCTTAGTTCTTAAGTTTAGTCCTTGAAAAGTACAAACTGCCAAAGTCAACACAAGACGTCAGAGAGGAAACAGTTTTGCACCAACAACATGTTTTCAGCTCTTTGGAAAATCAGAACTAAACAATGTTAGGACTAAAAACTTTTTACAGCAGATTATCTAAAATGGGAACAAATCCAGCAAAGACCTGAAACGGCCTGACAGATGCATGCCAAGAATTCATTCACAAGTCAGGGAAACAAGGAAAGGATGTCTCATGACACAACTGGACTGAAGATCAATGGCATTGTGTCTGATAGAAGGATGGATCCTTCCCAGAACACTGTTCAACATTACTGAAGCAGCCTGGGATCATCTGGACAGAGAATGGAAGAAAAGGCTGAAACATCCAAAGGAAAGCTTTGGAAAGTCCTTCAAAATGTCCGCAGAACTTTAAGAACTGGCTGAAGGTTTGTTGAAAGATCTATTTATATACAAAGAAGAAGACGAACATGAAGATGGATGGACAGTTTAGTCCATCTCCTGCATCTGTTTAATGCACCATTTTAAACGAGCTTAGCTATCCATTTGTGATGCAGAAAGCGGAACAACACCAACACAAAGCTGGCGAAAAAGCAAATCAGAGACAAAGAAGAGAAACAGGAAGAAGATGACTACATAATTAAAGCACAAGAAGAAGAAAAACAGCAAAAGCCTTTTGTTAGTATTCTTCTGCTTCTAGTGTTTTGGATGATTGAAGACAACCTTATAACAGCACGTTACCACGTTACAATGCAGAAGTGAACTCTGAGCTCAGCGCCCAGAAGTAGATAAACGGACTTACTGTGGCATCGTAAAGATTGCATGGAAGCTTAAAGGTGGCAATGTATCAAATCAAATCAAATTTTTTTTTGTAGAACACTATTCATATATTGAAAACACAGCACACAGTGTTTTACGCATTTTGACACTGTTACTATGTAATTGTGAAAAGGCCAATCACCTTAGATGCTTTTCCATTAATACCTACTTGACTCTACTGACCCGGCAGTACTCTACTCTACTGGTTTTCCATTACAAGTCGAGATTCACTAATGTGGGAGGGGTCCCCCCCCCCACGCAATTATGCATCTAGAAAGTTTGTGATGTGAAGGTGTGACACAACAACACGTTCTGCAGAACACCACAGAAGAAGATGAAGATGGAAGACCTGGAGGTAACTTTTTACCTGGTGTTCGGATTATGGTTCTTCATGGGAAATATACTCATGAATAATCTGAACACATATTCCGGTGGCCTTTAAAACCACAGTCTGGAGCCCTTGTGTAGTGACATCACTCACATCAGGCCAATCAATGGATACTAGCCTGTGGACGTCACGCTACCCGCACGACTCGCTGGGAACTGCGACGAAATAGGTACGGTCAAAGTATCTACACTCTTTAACAAATCCTAATGGAAATGCTTTGTTTCCATGTGGAGTCGTGTGAGGTCGGGTAGAGTATGTACTAGTGGAAAAGCTCCATAAGGAAGTGTGGCGCTATGATACGTACATGAAAGTGAAAGTGCTGCACAGCTACTCAGACAAATTACTCACCTTCAAGCTTCCTAAAGATGTACAAACTTCCTTTATACTAAATTTACATGACACTTTTTACCTTTTCCTGGAAAAATGTCCATACAGATATACATATACCAGTCAAACCAGTAAATAATAAATTAGTTTTGGTTGAATGTTGTTGTATGTGTGGGTGCTTAAACCCCCTTTAATGCACACACAGGGAAATGTTGGTGTGTCTGGCATTCCAGCTGGGCATTGAAAGCAGCGCTGTCTGTCACCGTCTATCTCCTGATGTTATCTCCCCTCCACCCCCCCACTGTGACCTGAGGAGCGGAGCCCAACAATGGCAGGCCTGTCTGCAGTGGAGGTATGTTGCATCCGAGCAGCCGAACAGATAAAGACCTGCAAGTCCCTGCCTGCGCTGCAGCTCTGGGGAGGGGGTGGGAGGATGGAGCGGTACCATTAAGATGCCACCCAGAGTTTGGAGAAGTGTGGAAAACACACCCTCAGGCCTGCTGTCACTCTATTCAACACACAGGGTGAAAAATGTTCCTCTGCATTTCTACCTTTACTTACTGTAACATGGAAACTAGCTGTTTCTGAGGAGGGAGAGATTTAAACACACAAGATTTAAGAGTTTCTTTTTTGAAGTAAGAAGCACTTCAAGTGGCCACCTTGTTAGAAAAACGTTGCACTGTAAAATCAAGCAGGTTGGTTTAACCGGAAAGAGGCAAAAGGCAGTCTCTTTCGGGCCGGATCACTTAGTTTGATACCACAATTTAAGGATCCCAAAAAAGTAGGATCCATTGTGATTGATATAAAGGTACGCGTCTTGGTTTTCACAGGTGGAAACTAAAAAGAGTGCATTGCCATTCCCACCAGGATAGTCTGCTGTAGACTTGGTACGATTAGGGTCTCAGTTTGGTTCTAGAGGTGAAATATTTATTCAGACTGAATCTGTGTTTACGCTGTGCTTCTCAAGCAAATACCTTTTAAATATTGTGTTCCACATGAGGCACTTACGGCAAAAAAATTATTTAGTTAAGGTCATTATAGTCATAACAGCAATTCAGTTACAGTTATAGTTTACTAGAATATTAAAATCTCAGTAAAACATCTCAGTGAGGATATGAAAGCAGTCTCAGCATCTTGTCTCACCATCACATACATGATAACGCAACCAAACACATTTTTCTGTAACAAAACAAATTGAAAGCCAGTTTTGCATTACTACATCTCCGTGAAGGATCTCTCCATGCAGTCTTTCTGTTTGCATAGATGGCAAAACAATAAGTGACCTTTTTCCAGCTCTTTTATCCAGATGCATCATCATCTAAAACAGCATTGAGTGGAATCAGTTGGGTGCTGCATAAAGGCACCTATGCCCCAAATCATCTTCTCTGAGCTTCTGCTGAACTGATTCCACAAATAAATCTTTCTGCATAGATTTTGACAGTCCAATTTTAGGGTTATAAAAAGCAGACTGGCGACGTATGAACTACAGTAAGCAACTGGTGGTGCATCTCTGTCGGGTCCGAATGGAAAAATGAGACACACCTTTTTTTCCACATGTTGCATTACTGTAAAAACTGAATGGCTCAGACTCTGTCCCAGGAGGGATAGCCATAGGGGTCCAAGCCCGAGTGGCACTGGTCCACTCTGGACATCCCTAGAACCCCTCTTTTTGCTAAACAAATGTCAGACCATAATGGACCAGAATCTCCTTAAAGCTGTCCAAAAGTCATTCTCCATGGCCTCACCGAACACCTCCCATGCTTCGGTTTTTGTCTTGGCAACTGACAAAGGCACATGCTGCTTGGCCTACAGGTGTAGTCCTACAGGCCCATAAGGACTCCTTCTTGACCTTGACCCTCACCGCTGGTGTCCACCAGCGAGTTCTGGGATTACCGCCAATGACAAGCACAGATGACCTTACAGCTGGCCACCTCGACAACAGAGACACGTATCAAAGTCCACTCAGACTCAATATTCCCAGCCTCACTTGGGACACAGTTGAAGCTCTTTCTGACAGGAGACTCTGCCAAATGTTCCCAGCAAACCCTGAGACTGGTCAACAGTGCTCTACAGCACTCCCCCCAAGGACTGCAGAAAGGGTGAGTACTCTGTGGTGCCGCTCGGTGCATAAGCACAAACAACAGTCAGGATCCGTCCCCGGAGGCGAAGGGAGGTTATGATGGGGTGAACCCCAATGTACAAGCACCCAGCTTAGGGGCAAATAGTATGCCCACACCTGTTCAGTGTCCTACACTGGGGGCAACACCAGAGTGGAAAAAGGTCCAACCCTTCTCAAGGATACTCCCACCCTCAGCTGCTGCCCTGCTCATACTTTACCCAACCTGACACCCAACAAAGTACACTTGACATATTTTCACTGAAAGTTAATAACTGGATAAAAATTCAGTGAAAGCCACTAAATCTATTTGATCTTTCATCTTACAGGCAGACATCCTGTTCTGGACACCTTTACATCAAACAACACTTTTTCCTTCATTGAAATGAAGAAAATCTGCTTCTGTTTGGATTAGAAGACAGAGAGATATGTCAGGATAGAAAGATCAGGGGAAAAAAGAGAGGGAAGGAAGCCAGAGCTCCCTCTGCACCACTGCGTTGCCCCCGTTTGTTAATCAGAAACACAGACTCCCCCGGCCCGGTTTATTATCACAGGTGCAGATAGTTTGAGGTACCAGCGCAAACACCCCACCGGCTGCCAACACATTCCCCACACTTCCTCCAACACCCCCGGTCGGGATGATCCCAGAGCAGCTTGGTCTAATCTGCCCCTGCAGCATGACGGATTTAAGGCTCATCCCATTGTTGAGGAAAGACAAGATACAACACACCGCCTCATATTTCTGTACTGATACTGTACCTTTGCCCTCATGGCCCGCTCTGCCTCCAGCTCCTCCTCCAGTTCCTCGATGCGAGCCTGCATAGAGAGGGATGGGAACTGATTAACATTTTTATGCTCTGCTTTCACAGTGACCACATCATTATGACAGAGAACAAAATTGCCGACACCTCCACAGACTGTTTGCTATTTCAGGGCAGCGTCTGTGTGGGGTTAGGGCTGCCTCAAACGCTCTGGGGAGTTGGCACGACTCAGGCTTTTCCCCTCAGGTTGCAATTTAGAGAAAGAATGTCCTTTGGCCATGGTCATTATCTGTGCTCTGGCCCACAAGTCTGGGTGTGCTGTGTCCGGTCAGAGACCAGAAAGCATAGCTGCCATTGTTATAACAGTCGAGGAATCAGCGTTGTGTTGTTTCACATTTCTTTTGGTTTTAGAGCATCGCTGGAAGTCAGTGAAGCATCCGGGTCAGACTATTTACAGCATGTCAAGTCCCTAAAAATGATGTCTGCATTTAAACCAGTTATAATCCACATTAGACATAATAGCTAAAAACAGTTAATAAAAGAGACAAAGAAAATGTAACTTTCATTTACATGCAGTCACATTGCGTTGAATTTTTTTCCCTAAAAGAAAGAAATTTTAAAATATTTTGCTTTTGCTACAAACATACAAAAATGCCATTCTTATTAGTAGTTATTTTTCTGAATGAGTTCCTAATTTTTGCACTTTGCTTCATGTTTTATATTGTGAAATGAAAACATAACTTTTTATTCGGATTGCTCCAGAATGGAGCACTATCCTCAACCTTCTGCTACTAAAACAAGCATTTCATCTCCAGGCTGGTGTTTAAACAACCTGGACCAGTTCAGTAACGTGAAATAAAACTGTGCCTGGAAAGTGAATATTTAGTTTAAAGATGCAGTTTTTTGGTCACATTTACATTTGCATGCTCGCTGGCGTCTAAAATCAGACACATCCTGCAGAAGAGAAAGTAGTACACCGTTTTTCATCCTAAACAAGGCTGCTATGAAAAGATGTGCAAATTAAAAGGGAACCATATGACTTTGTGGTATTCTCAATATATGTTCACATACATTTCATTAGGACCTCAAAAAGTAAAATGATTTTATATAAAAAGAAATGTCTCTTTAACAGCACCTACGATATCACTATTCTATAAATATGTGTGATTAGTTTGTAGGGTTATTCTATTTTAGCATTTAATGTTTATTCCTGCATCATAACTAATACAAACAATAGTTTATAATAGTTATGATGCCTCCAGCTTAAATAATATTTAAGTAACTTCACTGCAGAGCCACTGATGACAGTTTTCTTCAAGCTTTAAAAAAGATACAGTTGGATTTATTATCATATTGTTATAATTGAATGAAAACAAATCTATGATTCAGATTTACCAAATTATTAAACCTTTTCTATTCATGGGACTCAACAGATTGCATCAAATCCTCTTTAATTTTAATAAAAAAAAACATATATATATATATATATATACACAGATTAATGTGATACACTATTGTGTATTGTACAATCCAACAGCTTATTTTAGCTCCATACCAGCCAAACCACAATGCTGCTTATAGATACAGACGAGAAAATGTTTATTTAACTCTGTTATGTACTGTGGCGTAACCGGCAGCATTGTCCTTTAACAACTAAACTACCGGTAATACCTTGAACACAACTGATATGAAACTAGCTGTAAATTCATGGTTAAAAAGGCACATTTACTGCATTTGGTGGTATTTTGAGATGTAGTTTTTTTTTTATCTCATAAAAACGACAAACTTTTAAAATGGGCAAAATATCGGAAAAAGGCAGAAAAATCTTTTAAAAAAATTAGTTGTGCTCTGCAGGGCGAGTGTGTGTAAACATCATTCCTTTAAACTGCAGCCACATAGCTCCACACAAGCTACACCCTGATGCCACATAAACATCCCTTTATGATTACATTATAATAACTTTATCTCTCTTATACCACAAATAAAAATATTTCTTTAAGCTCTAATGTACTATTATCATCCTGGAGTCGCCTCTGTTCACATGACATAAATAATCACTCTGCAGAACATTTCTCTTCCACTAATCTTCTGCCAAAGCTGTATTTTGCGCTGCTGATAAAAATTTATTGCTTGCTTCCCAGCACGGCTGCATCCTACCAAGTCATGTCATGTTCTGTGCTATCTTCAGTTTCTATCTTCGTCTCGGTGTCAGGAAGTTGTGTCTGACACGGCGTGTAGCCCAGGGCCACTCGCAGCAACAACACCTCCACCACACAGATGTGCTGGAAGCTGGCTGCATTCCACCTAAAAACCAACTCACACATCTAACATATAAACACTAATGTTACCATCGCTTACATATTTTTCCAGTGTCTAGCCATAAAAGGGAAAACCTGCAAGCTCAAGCAGAAATGAGGACTTACATGCCAGCGGAGCGTCTCTGCAGAGAGAACAGCCATGGTGAGGCGGCAGCAGCACAACTGACTGAATGACTTGACTGACTTGACTGTCCCACACACACACAAACACACACACACACACCCATTCACGTTCAAACACACACAAAGTTGATCCCTTCCCTTCAGCATGTTACTGTCCACACCCCCTTGTGCATGCACAGCCTCTTCATGTCTCCGACAGCTCCTCTCACACAGATCTGCTTCTTATTAAACCTTCCACACAGTCACACCAGCATGGTGATGATGACCTGAAGCATCGAAACAAAACTTACACAATCATATCCAAACATATTTAACTTTACACATTACTGATGAGAACTACTAGAATACTGATGAGAAGTTTGTCTCTTTACTAAGATTTGACTCTTTGACTCTCTTCATTTAGTTCTACTCAGAGCTTTATTTCAGTGTAATGTAGCTGTTATGTGTGTGTTTGTTTGTTTGTAAGCATTCTCTAAATGTATTTTTTCATCATATTTATTTTTGTGCTTTTCCCCCACAAATTTAGTTCAGTTTAATATTTCAACCAAACCTTTGAAAACAACTTAAACACAAAATAACACCAAATCCGATCAATAAAGACCAAATTATGAACATTGTGACACTTTCCAGACTTTTTTTCACTTCACTTTTCCCCCTTTTTACCACCTTGCATAAAAAGCTTATGCACATGCCTGTAACTCTCGAAAAAGATCAGGAAGCTTGCATGTCCCTGCAAATCTCCATAGAAAATCATCTTTACCAGGAACTTTATTAGAACAAAGTTGTTGTGTGTTTGACTAGATGAAGAGAAGAAAAGGCACTTAAATGAGTAAAACCAATAAACACACTGTCAGCACCAGAAAAATGGCCAGTCTGTATCTGTGTGAGGGGTTAATAGGAACTTCTGCTGCTTTTGCCAGACACGAGTGGAACACAACAAGTGTTTTCCTCAGTTTTCCTCAGAAACAGATTTTTAGTCAGCTGATATCAGAAAAAGCCATCACTGCTTATGGATGGATGTAAATAAACTCTTCTGATCACCGTTTAGTTACGAGCATGTACAGGTGCATAAATTCCCAAAGGGACCTATTTCTTTCTGACGCACCAGTATTTTAAATCTGGCTTCCAGCTGTCTGTGTATCTGATTTGAAACACCACACCCCCTAAGAGGCCCTGACTTCTATACGTAATGAACCGAGCCCACTCGTTAATGAACAAGGCTTTGTCTCTATTGTATACTGGTTTTGAGCTTTCCTGGGGCAATGTGGGAGGAAGTAGCAAAGTCGTATGGTTTAATCTCCATATTTGTACTAGTTTAAGACTTCCCTTGTCTTCCTCTGCTGCTGCAGTGTCATAATAACCACCCCTAAATTACAATCAGATGTGGCTTCATCATTCGTGTCAGAGGGGATGGACAACAGCGTGGGTCATTTTATCCGGTGGGATCCCCAAACACAACAGTTAGAAGGTGCAGCTTTTCACCATAATGCCCCCCCTAACACACACACACACACACACAGAAAACATACTGTTGTGATGTTGCTGTGATGAAAATATGTGGATAATGGTTTATTAGCTTTATGGTAACTGTTTTAAAACATAAATGCAAGCCAATATAAACTAAACAGAGACCATATAAAGAGGTTATTGGGTGTGTGTGGTACAGCGTTAGAACCTCAAGGAAAGCATCTGCGTCAGGGTCAGCATGAGCCTTATCTTTCTCAGATCTTGATGACCCTCTTACAGCGCTGATACGGAGAGTAACTGCTTTACTACCGTCTCATAAAACTACCAAAGAGCCTCAGTCTGTAAAAGTCAGGACCGCAGGCCTGCACCTCCATCAAGCCAACTGCTTTGAATTATGAGCAGCAAGGAGAGACAGGCAGCTTCATCATTCACAACAGACAAAGCCTCAAGTTTACAGATACATTTGGTGGGACATTTACGTCGCAGACGAGATGTGAGTGGGTGACGGGCAGCTGACCGGCCAGTCAGGAGTGTACACACAGACAGGGAGAAAGCAAAGCCACAGTATGTGAAAACATGTCCACTATCAAAGATGCAGGATGTATGTTTCATTCATCCAATCCGACACAAACATGCTCTTTATCTCTCTGCTCTGAATGCTCTGCAGGAAGCCTTCAGGACAGCGGAGAAGCACCACTTAACTATCCAGAAAACCCTCAAAACATTTTATGGACTCAGACAAAACACTTTATCTGCAACATGCATCAGTTGTAAAGATTAAAGGCTCTCAGATGGGCTCGATTTTACCCGGACAGCACGGTGAGATGCACAGGAAAAGCTGCAGGATAAACTTCACAAACTCTGAGGCGCGTAATCTAAACTGCTCCAGTACTAACGACAGAATGATTATATGCTACGATTAAAGTCTGTTAGAGCTGGAATCCTGCTGGATGGTGATTTAAATAGCAGCATCCTCAGAGGTTTTCCACTCTGCTCAGCAGTTAATAATCAGAGTAACCCTCATTTTTACTCCTAATATTCTGCTGTGCTGTGCCTGTGAGACAATAAATCCTGCTAAGATCTATACTCACTGTGCTTTTATTTATCTTCTTCATTTAAAACTAAGAGATCCAAGGTGTTTGCTTGAAAGCTTGACTTACTAACTACTTACAGCATAACTTAAAATCCTGTCACACAAAATATGAAACCCACAAACAGCCTCTGACTTCTAGGCTTTGTCTTCATTGGGCGAAGCAAATAATGGCATCCAGTCCCTGGGATAGGATTAAGGTTTATGGCCGTCTATGTTAATCGACACCTTATCTCACAATGGAAGCATTTTATTTAGCACAGTGGCAGGATAAACACAGGTCTTACACATGGAGCTAAAGGGCTGCAGTTTGACTTGAACCTAGCTCTTCTTCTGATGTAACAACATTAACAACAAAGTGATGATACAGTTGGCTCAGAGTGTTGGCTCATTTACAAATGAGGTTGTGGTAGAGGGCGGTGTAGTTCATAACACACTTGGTTTACTTTAGGTGAAAAGATTTGTGCCCATTTAATAAGACGACAAGGTTTATGTTTTGGACAGATGGCTTTTATAATTTATGGTAGAGTAACAGTAACAAAGCTAGAAAACGCAGCTACATAAGAGTAAATTCACAAACTAAAACCTAATCAGTGTATAAGAAGCTCAGTGCAAAGCAAAAAGGTAGAAGATCACACCAGTTCAGTGTTAACATGGAAGTTTATCTTGTGTGTTTATATTTTTACATTGTTGCGTCATAAAGATAGTGGCGCAGTTGGTTAGCTCTGTGGCCTCACAGCAAGAAGGTTGCCGGTTCGAGCCTCGGTTGGGGTGGGGGTTAAACCGGGAATCTTTCTGCGAGGAGTTTGCATGCATGTTCTCTACGTGTTAGCGTGGGTTCTCCCCGTGTTAGCATGGGTTCTCCCCGTGTTAGCGTGGGTTCTCTCTGGGTTCTCCGGCTTCCTCCCACAGTCCAAAGACATGCACCTTGGGGATAGGTGGATAGGAGACTCTAAATTGTCCATAGGAGTGTGTGTGTGTGCATGGTTGTCTGTCCATGTGTGTTGGCCCTGCAATGGACTGGTGACCTGTCCAGGGTGTACCCTGCCTCTCGCCCGTTGACAGCTGGGATTGGCTCCAGCCCCCCTGTGACCCCGTTCAGGGAAAAGCGATAGAAAATGGATGGATGGCGTCATAAAGAAACTAACACTGAACAGAAAGACACTTGGTCTTTCACCACACTGAATGTGACCAAAAGCCACAGTTTGTTTTCTTTTGCTGTTTTTCATTTCACACATTTTGGCTTTCACCTAATTTATATATTTTTTAAACCTTTGAATTAGGCTCAGGAGGAATGGGAGGTTCTCATCCTGGATGCAGCAACCGTGGGATGCTTCATGTCAATATGGGGCAAAATCTCTGAGGAATGTTTGTTGGATCCATGACACCAAGAATTAAAGCAGTTCTGACGGAATAATTCGTCCAAGAAGTGGGTCCTAATTAAAAAGCTAGACAACAGAATTATTTAAAAAACATTTAAACTTTCAATGAGTCAGATGTGTCCTCTTTTACACATCTTAACAGCAGAATTAGCACAGTTTCAAAGAACTGTGCTAACTGTGCTGTTAAGATGACTAACTGCACAACTTAAACTGATGTTCCTGCCTGAACCTGGATCACCTCTGACCGCCATGCCAACATCATGGTCCCCCGCTGACCTCAGGTGGTCAGGCTGCTGCAGATAGCGATGAGAGGGGATCCATAAATCTGAAAGTGTAGATCTAAGAGTTAATCTAGGTCAGTTTGAACCTCAAGGGTCTTTATGGAGGACATGATCTGTGCTCCTGTGTTTGTGGAAGACAAATTGTGTAACTAAACGAACCAAATAAAAAAAATTATGTTGAATTTTGGTGAATAAATGTGAGAAAATTTCTCTTAGATTTTCCAGCCATTTTCTATACCGCTGCATTCAATTCAGTGGCTGGTGGCTGGAGCCATTCCCAGCAGTCATTGTGTGAGAGGAGAGGTACAAGGTTGCCAGTCTATCTAACAGTCTAACAGAGAGATAAACAACCACACACACACACATTTCCCCTAAGGACAATTTCAAATAACCAGTCAACCTAACATGCATGTGTTTGTACAGTGGGAGGAAGCTGGAGTCTCCAAAAAGAACCCACACTAAAACGGAGAGAACCCACGCTAACACGGGGAGAACCCACGCTAACACGGGGAGAACCCACACTAAAACGGAGAGAACCCACGCTAACACGGGGAGAACCCACGCTAACACAGGGAGAACCCACACTAACACGGAGAGAACCCACGCTAACACGGGGAGAACCCACGCTA
>JBAMHV010000023.1:18464524-18474890 GCA_037177535.1 Pseudomugil gertrudae
TATATATATAAGTGAATGTCGCTGATAATGAAGTCAGGAGGAACACAAGATGGAAGAACCATCATGGGAGGAGGAAAAACCCCTACATGGGATGTGCAGATCACCAAAGTGGCCGATATAAACAAGTCCTAGTGGCTGGAGAGGGCTGGACTGAAGGACAGCACAGAAGCACTAATCATGGCAGCACAGGAGCAAGCCCATAAAAGTGGTCGAGGCCCAGATCTACCATACCAGACAGGACCCTAGGTGCAGACTGTGCAAAGGAGTCCCTGAAACAATGCAGCATCTCACAGCAGGGTGCAAGATACTGGCAGGTAAAGAATACATGGAGTGCCATAAACAAGTAGCCGGCTTAGTATACAGGAACATCTGTGCAGAATATGAACTGGAGACCCCATTGATTACTTTAAGGAGTGGTCCTGTGACCTTCCCAACTGACCATCATCTTTGTCTATGATACAGATATATTAATTACTTAAATTCAATGTAAAAAATACACACACATGCAGATTCAGACTATTTGTCATTTAGAGTACTACTTCATAAAAGTTTACAAAGTTAACTAATGCAACTTTGCTAGTCCCATATTTACTAAATCCTTGAGACTGCCAGTAAAAAGTCAGATGCAAAATCATCTGAAGACAAAAGCAATATGCAAAAAGAATTTGTGCTGATGAAATATGCCTATCTGGCCTGGGGAGAAGGAATTAAACCCTCAGTGATGCATCATGTGGAACTGTAATTGTTTTTCTATTTCATGATAATAAACCCTTGTGATATGGATGTGACAGAATCCTCTGCAGAAAAGAAAGGAATATGATTGTTTCAGGAGCTCACTGTGAGCCAGCCAGGCCGTTATCTGCGACTGAAACAAAACGACAGTGAAATTGAATTTCTCCCAGCTCTGTAAGCATTACAATATACGTGCAGGGCCATATATCCTAACTGTGTGTCTGAATAACACACAGTGAAGACAATGATCAGAGCAGAGAAAAATACATCTATCAAAATGTTTTATTGTAATTTGAAAGGGTTTAAAAGGCAGTAAAGCAATTTAAAGCTAGACAATTGGCCTCAGGGTGTTGGTGAGGTGGATTGAACTTGGCCCAGATGAAAAATAAACATTAAAGGCTAAAGATAGCCCTTTTGATATTTGAAACCATTTCAATGTTATAAGAAGCTAACTCTGTTAGTTGCTAGCTTGTCTTCAAACACCTATATTTGACATTTTTCTCTCTAGCTGTTATCTGAGTTAGCATGCTAACATATTATCATACTAACTTTTTCATGTGAAAAACACAATGTTGTCTTTAATGTTGGTTGTAAGTTGTGCTACGTACACACACAGAAGCAAATGTCACTGCATTGTAGTGCAAGATAACTTTCTAAGTACTAATTTATCATAGGCTAAGTTAGGAGTAAGTTACATATACACATTCATTTTAAATGAACTTTCACAGGCTTGTCTGACTGAAATCATACTAAACTAAATTTAGTCAGAGTAATGCACCAAGACAGAGAAGTTAAAATTAGATTTTCTACTGCTTTTCACATTAACGGGAGAGGAAGCAGGAGGGAAGCAGAGTTAGATACAAGAATAATAAAAAAGGCATTAATTACTAAAACAAAAATGTGTATGGGATGCTGTTTTGATAGTAATGTGTTAAGTTCAACTCGGTGGGTTTACAGCAGACAGAAACTCATTCAGCCCTGAAATCAGATTTCTTTTCGTTACTTTCACCATTTCTTTACAGCACAGCTGTACATATGCTACTTGTATTGAAAGAAAATATGAACAATATAATGTGCATTTGTTTGTGGGATTGAACAGTTATTAAGGCTGTAGTGATAATGATGATGATCCAACCTTTATGATGACTTTTATAAAATTGTTTCTTCATTGTTGTGTTGAAACAATCTAATGCTTCACTGCTCAGAAAGGAAATGGCAGACCTATATAACACTACACAAAGACAATTTACGGATGGATGGAATGAGACATGATGTCCCAGAGGTGCTGGATTGGATTCGGCTCTGGTGAATAACAGACCAGTCCACAGCATCAATGCCTTCATCTTGCAGGAACTGATGAGACACTGAAGCCACATGAGAGCGAGCGTTGTCCTGCCTTAGAGGGAACTCTGATCCCTCTGCAGCAGCTTGTGGTCTGATGATGTATCCAGGGATCTCATTCTGGTGCCTAAAGGCAGTCAGGGTACTTCTGCCTGTTATGGAGGTCTGAGCAACCTTCCAAGGATCTACCTCCTCAGACCATCACTATGCCAAACTGGTCATGCTGGAAGATGTTTTAAGCAGCATTCTACGTCATGACGTCTCCAGACTCTCACATTTGGCACATGCACTAAATGTGAACCTGCTATAATAACTGAAGAGGCAATGGCCAATATGCCCGTCCTGGTGTTTTCATTCTTAAGGCCAATATGCACTGAGTCAAATGTAAACGACACAAAACTGAATAATTCAGTGGCAAAATAACAATGTTGTGTGTAAAATTGCAAATGAATTCTGATCATTCCAGAGCAAACTTGCATTGTGAGAAAAACAAACACAGAATTATTTTTTTACGGTTCTTTTTATAAAACAGAAAGCTTTTTGTTTACCTGCTTTACATGTTTCCACAACTTCCTGTGGTCTTCCTCAGAAGCGTCACATGATGTTATTGTGACGTGTCTTATAGGCTGGTCAGGTGTTTGCTTCAGACAGCCGGGAGTGTTTATGCCCCCTGCTGTCTGAAGCCTTCTCCAGAACTGCATCCCAGGTGTGCGACAGGGAGTATGTGCCTTCATCCCGGTTCATGGTCTTTCTTATCTCCATGGCCTCTCTGATCCAGCGGTGGTACTTATTGCTGTCAGCACAGATGACCCTGGCATTTTTCCAGTCCATTATGTTTTAAATAAGTTTAAAATAAGTTTAAAAAGAAGACAGTATGAACCTTCAACAAAGAAACAGAATTTACATCAAGCGATGTACAGGTGCACAGCTAGAGATTGGTTGTTTATGTATGTATTGGATGAGAATATTCAGAAAAATCAACCTCAGATTGAAAAAATGAAACTCGTAAAACTGCAGGACAGAATTTCGTCACTGATCCGACAAAAAATAATGTGTACGAATTATTTGGACGAAATTTTTGGAGTAGATGTGTAAAGACCTTTAGACTCAGCTAGTCCAGCTAGGTGTTGGGCTGTAATCACATGGGGTCCTCATACCAATCTCATAGAGTCTATTTCTGACCGTTTAGAGCAGAAACGCATACTGCTGGAGGTCATTTTGTAGCACTGTACTTCTTCTGCTCCTACTGTCACAAAGGAGCAGATAGAGGACATTCTGGTGGGTTGCTGTCCACCTACTGACCTCTACGTCTCATAGTATATTGGCCAGTCCCCTGGAATCTCCTCCATGCTGGGAGAAACATACTAGATGAGCAACTTTAACTAAGCTGCAGACAAGGACACAGCCATAAGGTAAATGTGCACAATTCAGACAGAAAGGGTGAAATCTACATGGAAGAGACATCTGCTCTCATGAACATCTTTGTCAAGGAGATAAAGCAGACATAGGAGAAGCATGCAGAGAAGTCAGAGCAGAAATTAGGGAGGCTAAACACAGGTACAAAGATAAGCTGCAGGAAAAATGAGCAGCAATGATTTGATAATAACAGATAAAGAATTGGCTGAAGCTCTGAATGGGTTTTATATAAGATTTCATACTAGTGGCCCCGGACTTTGTTGGTGACTGACAGACTCTATTAATCCTGAAGGAAATTTCTAATGGAAACAGGTGAAAATCTGATTTTTTTTATCCTAAACCAGGTGCAAGACCTTGTGATATCTTCTCATAGACTCAGGGGGAGAAAGGAGGACATTTCACCTCCTAATGAGACGTCTTAAAGACCATGGAACAGATACCGGACTTTCAGTTGTGAACTTTTCACCTGCTTTCTGTACCATCCAACCATATATTGGATCCAAATGCTGCAGAATCATTTTAAATTCAATATTAGTTTGATAAATGTAATAAACTTCCAATACAAATGGTAAAATGGACTTGTACTTATACAGCACTTTTTCAGTCATGTTGACCACTCAAAGGGTTTTACACTCCGTAGCACATTCACTCATTCACACACACTCACATCACAATAGGTATGTCGCAGCAACTTGGGGTTTAGTTTCCTGCCCAAGGACACTTTTACATGTAGTCAATAACAACCTGGAATCAATCTCCCAAACTTCTGCTTCACAACTACTCATCCTCCAGAGCTGAACAACTCTGAGTCTTTCATCTCTAGAAATACTCGGGTAATTCTGCAGCGTGGTCTCACTTATTATGATGATTCTCCTGAATTATTTGTAATAAGATTTCCGTCTCCTCCTCCGTCCGTATTTACCACATCATTTTTACCTCAAGTAAATATGTAGAGAAATGTCCACTCATAGTGTGGACATTCAGACACAGCATGGTGGTGGCTAAGTGCTCTGGTGCTATATGTAGCAAATGTTCAGACCCATCAAGCAACTCTGTTTTTTTAAGTGTCTAGCTACTGTAGAGACTATGAAAGCTGGTATTGTTCCATAATGAGAAGAGGATGCTACAAGAGATTCAGCCCTCACACAGCGGTGACTTCCAGCTGCAGTCAGAGCTCCATGAGCAGACTGAAAATGACATCTGATAGGCTTCTACAGTCATGTGAAACAAAAGGAATAGCCGGTTGCTGGGTTTCACACATAATTCTGTCTGAAACTGTCAGAAGTGAAGAAAAAGTCATGTCTTGTATAGAAAAGAGTTGTATCTTGATACTTAAAGAGGTATATTGTCAAATATTGTGACTGGTTGACTCCATAATATGAATACACCTTCCCCATCGCACAGATGTCCGATTAGCTTAAAAGATCTTTCATTGTCTCACTGTAGTGTGTGTATAAGCAGTGGTGTAGTCCAGGGTGTGCTTTTATACCCACTTATTTTTCAGTCAGCATTGAGTATATCCACTGTGATGTCTGTTATTCAGTTGTATCTGTGAGTCTGAAACGGTGAGGCCATGATCCACCCTACTCTGCCTCTAGATGGATAGCACTGCCTTCACTGATTATTGGTTCACTTTAAAATCTAAATAAGAACTGATGAGTCACTTAGAGACAGAGTTGCAAAGGAAATCATTGCAAATGTATGTTTAATTAAAAATATCCATCTTTAATATGCATGATGAAGCAAATTTTTACAAACATCCACGGAAAATTACATCAACCAGTAGCTAATGGTATCGATGCTACACTGGTGCAGTTAGCCAGCAGCTCCACTAACTTTAGACAACTTCCCACTTGTTGAGGGACCACTACACTGTCTATAAGGCTTTACTTATTCCAGATGGTGCACCTGTCAAACAAAACCACAGTTTTAAGTCAGCGCATTCTCACTACACAGAGAGTAGTGTTATGTAATTTCATATAAGCTTCAGCTTGTATGTTCATGGTCAGACTCTGAACAGACTCTCAGGAATTGCTGTTGCGGCTTCCAAAGTTTTGCTTTTAGCCGCTAAGAGTAACAGGTCGGGTCCTGATGGTAAGCCGTTTGTGACGCGTGAGGATGGGTTCTATGACACATACGCTGGAATCCATGGAATCAATTTAGCGGTTTATTGCTCATTGTCCAGACGTACAACAGCGCAGCAGAGATGGATAAGTTGATTTATTGAACCAAATAAACGGATAACAATCGATGTGTATATGAATGAATAGCGGTCAACAAAAATTATGGCTACGCCCAACCCTGACTCTCATCTGTTCTGCAGGTGAGTGTGCACCTTTATACATGTCATATGAGCACACACCCAATCACACGTGAACCAACACCTTTAACAGCCACACACGCACACACACACACACACAGTGGACCCCATGTCCACCTGTATGTCTCCTACAATTGTAATTTCTTACTCTGTACCATTTCCCTTTGTCTTAATAAACTTGTAATCATTTACAACCCTCAACAGTATTTTGTCCATCAGACAAACCTGAGGGAAAAACAGTGGTACGAATATGGCAGCTGTAATAAATGCAGGGCCAGAAAGACATAAATGTCTCATTTTTAAAGTATTTAAACAGTTATTTTAGTAATGTGATTAGAAGAAACACAGTTTTTAGTCACATATTATGTTGTTTTTAACTTTTGATTTTGATACACGCTGTGACTTTAAAACAGCTGTTATTGCTGTTAACGTTAAAAAAAACAGGTGAAAATGTTTTTAAAGTGCAGCATAATTGTGTAACATCATCTTCTTCTCCATTAATCAAACTGACCTTTAGTTGAAAACATGTTAACAGAAATAAATCAAGCCTCCCTTCCTCACAAACAGCCATGAATTCAGGGAGTGAAAGTTAGGGTCAGGCACATTTACGTGTATTTCCCTCCCTGCACCACCACCTCGCTCCAGGTCAGATGCTTTGGCTAATATAGGGAGATATCGTTCTTACACGTATTAGGCAAACACAGCCGTGCAAATGTTTATGGTCTCCTTCAAATGGGTTAGAAAGTGTTTAGCAGACAGACAGGTGCTATGTGCGTGGTTAAACAGGTTGTGCTTCCGGTGTGTAAACTGTTTGGGACTGAGATGCCTGCAGGCCTACTGCGTTCGGGAGGGAGCTTTGGGCCATGCTTCACATGGAGGCTACAAACATTTCCCGGTAAGAAGGCGGCAGGGTGTGAAGATGCAGTAAAGACATTAGGTCTTGTTATTGTAAAGCCAAAGGGATGAAAAATATGGCAATCAGACTAATAGAAGTTATTTAAATGCAGGTGCAGCAGGACATTCAGTCATTTATGTATGTATGTATACTTATGTATGAATTTGTTTGTGCATAAACAAACATAAACAAGAGACGTGAACATTTCTGTGTGTTTACATTCTTGCTAAAGGAGAGCGATGGCAGGGAGGGATCGGAGGTAGTGGTGGGGGCTGCAAAAGGTGGAAAAACAAACAGGCCATGAGCTGTAGAGTGAGAGCCGCCCGGAGCCCCGGGATGTTCAGGAACATCCTGTCCGGTCAATACCACACACTGCTTCAGGCACCACATCGCTGTGTAGCCACGTAAAGTCATCAGAACCACATCAGGGTGGAGGAGAGAAGACAAAAACACATTAATGAAAGCTGTTTCTCGTGTAGTAGAAAATGTATGCAGTACAATGACTGCATGACTTACAGTAACAACAGCCTCTTTCGGATGGTGGATTTATAGCACATTACGGTCATCGTGTTCAGGGCTGAATGAATGGAAGCAGATGCATGCCTGGAACATCATGGGCAGCCAGAGCGATGGGACGAACTATGCTTAACCAACGTCGCTACCCTGGAGAAGAAAACACTGAATCGTAGATACAAAGCAGAGCCACATGTCTGGTTAACATTATCTAATTCACAGGCCACTTCATTACACACACTGGGCTTAAAGTATTCCTGCAACATGCCGGATCTCTTACATGCAGAACAAAGAAGAGAACAATGCGTATGTGGGTTGGTTCCCAAGCCGTTCCCGGTGTTACAACAGAATCTGTGACCTCAAAGCCGCTTGAGTACATTTCTCTACAAACACGTCTTAAAAGACGAACAAGGTTTTGAAAAACACTTGAATAAAACTAATAAGGATTATTTTAAAAACTGATTTGCTATCCGAGTTCATCGCTCATGTCTCTCTACCTTTGACACAGGCGAGCCTCACATAACCAGGACAATTTCTGATCCCACCAGAACGCGTGAACTTAGATGGTAATTTCCCCTCAGAGGGAGTGTTTTCAAGCCCTCGATCGTCTTATAAAACATATATTATGCGGCTAAATGTAGATTAGCGCCACCTGGGGTCACAGATTCTGATGGGTTACAGATTTTGTTGTAACACCGGGCCAGCTGAAAGGTGTAGTCCTTTCAGCGTGTCTTTCCTTTTGGTCGGGACATGCCCAGGACACGTCACCAGGGAGGCCCAAAAGACTTCTCAACCCAGGGGTGCCCAAAGTCGGTCCTCGAGAAGTTGCTGTCCTGAAGATTTTTGATGTACAGTGATCCCTCACCATATTGTGGTTCATCCTCTGCAGTGCAGAAGCTGAAACATATTTTATTGAGTGATTATTCAGAAATTCACGCGGTTAAATACATGAATGTTTTTGTGAGAATATCAAACATGTTCATTACAGTTTGGGAAAGGTCTATAAACACTCTGAGGAGGGATATTTAGGTCTTGACATGTATTTGAGTTGTGGAAAAAAATATAAAGTCGTCATTTTGCGTATTTCTTTGATTGCACAGTGTTTTTAGAACATAGATGAGGGACCACTGTATCCCTGTTCCAACACACCCAGCTTCCATTAAATAAACACAAAAGCAATGAAGCATAACGACTGATTAACTTGAGTCAGCTGTGTTGGATCAGAGATACATGAAAAACCTGCAGGACCGGAGCAGGACACCCCTGTCTTAGCCAGATGACCAAACCACCTCATTTAGCTCCTCTTGATTTGGAGGAATTCCTTCTTTATGACTGAGTTTCTCACATCTCTAAGGGAGTACTCCAGTGAAAACTCATTCCTACGGCTTGTATTCATAAGCTCGTTCATCACTATCCCCAGCTGTGTGACCAATAACCTGATGACCAATAACCTGATGTGTTCTCTGATCGACATGCTGAGTTATCTACCAATGACGTAAGTGGAACACAGCTTGTAAGACGTGTGAGGCAGAGAAAACACTGGATTTTATTTCCCCCAACATCAACAGCACAGTAAATTTTGATGGGAAAATGTCAATCAAAAAAATGATTATTCATGTCCCTGTCCAGCTAAACATGGATGTCAGTAATGGAGACAGGAGGCTGTGATGTCGCTGAGGGTAAAACCTGCAAACATTCACCTGCAGGTTTATTGCTCACTTCCAGTTTTTACAATGTCAGCATTAAATGACTAATTTATGCTGTTTGCATGTGCAGGAAACAGGTGGAGATGAGGTGCACGATGCGCGTTAGTGTGTGTGTGAGTGTGTGTAGAGCACTGACTGTATGAAAAGAGAGGCGGTGGTTCACATGGGACTGACCGTGTGCATGTACACACAAGTGTGTGTGAAGGTGTGCACTCCCCAGATGAGATACTCATTCATTCATTGATGCATAATTTCCGTTTATCTCTCTGGTTTTCATTAATTCATTCATTCTCACTGTGCTGTGACAGCTCTGTGCAATACATGTGCAAAAATGCATTTCAGCATATTTGTACTCAAAACGTCTTTGTGCGAGGACCTGACCTCATATTCTCAGTGGCTAAAGCTGCTGCTACAGTATACAGTATATAACAGGACAACAATGTGACGAGAAAATAAAAATAATCCCGATAACAACATAGTAAATATAAAATATAAAATAAGGTGGAATATCCTGTGGACCTAAACAGAAAGGAACAGTTTTAATAATATGAAGCCATTTTATTAAAAGCCTGTGGTCATTTATAATAATGAGCTTTTATTGAAGTGTGGATTAGCTGTCATTAAAATCAGTTTCTGTGTGATGACGGAGCAGTGACCTCCTCTCCACTATATACATCAGCCATGTCATGAAATAAAAGATCATGTTGTCTCAAACTGACCTAATACCAAAAGAAATACATACAGAATGCAGTTTGCAACCTTATGAAATGAATGACAACTTTACTAAAGTCTGAGTAAAGTTCATCCTCTCGCTGCAGTGTGGAAAAACCTGTTTGATTTGCTATATTTGGATTTCAGAGTTAACATGGTTGTCTGTCTGTCTGATCTTAATAGCCATAAATATAATTACTCCAGCCCCCCCGTGACCCCATTCAGGGAAAAGCGGTAGAAAATGGATGGATGGATGGATGACTGTTTAATTAAAAACATTATTGTAGGAAAATAAATTAGATTTAAAGTTATATTATATTCGAATGAACAGTTTTATGAACGATCTTTCAAAAAAAGTTACTTAGTTACTTTTTGGGACAAGTAACTAAAAAGTAACTTACTTTTTGAATGCAGTAAATAGGAGCAGTAGCGCGTTACTTTTTCAGCATAACACTGCTTACGTGCATGCGTGCACGCGTGTGTACATGACTGAATGTACCACCGTGTAAAGTCAGAAATGACACGCTCTCATTCAGATCAAATAAATATCAGACTGCTTCGTCTTTAAAGAGGTACAGAGCGCTGAACATATTCAGATATCAGCCAGATGCTACTTAGGCTTCTGATTTTCTCACATTTAAATAAAGGGCCATTCCAGACAGGGTCACTTAAAAGAAGAAAAAATAAAATAACAGATATTTTACAATAAAAATATTGTAAAAGCTGCATTTT
>JBAMHV010000023.1:18559867-18569995 GCA_037177535.1 Pseudomugil gertrudae
AAGGGATGGACATGGTCAGCAGTAATACTCAGGCAGGCTGTGGGGGTTAAACCATGTCATGCTGGTACTAAGGGGACACCATTACACCAGCTGCAGTCTGAAGTTGATCCAGGTCAGGATGGATCCGTGATGTTTCCAGCAGATTCTGATGCTACCATGTGAATGTGGAGCTGAGATGGAGACTCATCAGACCAGCAGCATGTCTCCATCTTCTATTGTCCAGTGTGTGTGAGTGTGTGTGAGTTGTAGCCTCAGTTTCCTGTTCTTAGCTGCAGGAGCAGCACCCGGTGTGGTCTCTGCTGCTACACATTCTGTTCTCTTTCTATCATTTCCAACCAGTCTTTTAGTTCTCCTCCGACCTCAACAAGACATTTTGGTCCAGACAAACTGCTTTGTACTAACAAGCAGCTGATCATGTGGTCAGTGGTCAGTATTAAGATCCAGTTAACTGATGACGTTATGACCAGTCTGCTTTATGGAAGCATGTCATAAAACCAGTTAGCTAACTTGGTCTTGCTTCTGAAACGGCTTTGACCCGTCAGAGCATGGTCACTTGATCTCTGTGGGGTGTTAAAAAAAAAAACCTCGTACATACTTCAGAGTTGTACCTGACTCAGGGATGTTGACGGCTCATCCTTTGGGTCCTGTGAGTCATGGTGTGGATGGGTCTGTCCCAATGCCTCTCAATCAAACTGGGATCCAGGGAGTTTGGAGGCCAGGCCATCACTTTTGCCTCTATTGTATTGTTTCCCAAAGTTTTTCCTGAGAAGTTTTGGTGGAGTGGAAGGATGTGTTTAACTGCTGGGGCAGTACTGTTATCTTCTGCAGATACTGGGTCTGCTGGGATACTGAGCTGGATGGATTTCCACCTAAAACGTGCCATGATTTATCTCCTGTGCATGCTTATACTGGGGAGCTAAAAGAAAAGGAAAGAATCTGTTGTTTTTCCTTAATAAGACCATTTCCAGCAGAGCAAGATGTGTTTTAGACGTTTACATTACCAGAGTTTTATTGTAATATTTACTCTTTGCTCAATTCTAAGTGTAATGGAAACACAGTGCACACATGGCTGCAAAGATAAGACAGCACAACACAGCTGAACTTCCCACTATGCTCGCTTCATGAAGGAGATTTTTGTCCCAATAACCTGACATAATGAAGCAGATAGATTGGTGTCAGGAGCACCGGCACTCGTACAGCATGTTTTGTTGACAAAAATAGATCATTTGGTTTAACGTTTCTGAATGAAAACACTCTTGAAATTGGAAGCCTAGACCCAGAAATGTTGCCTCCATCCAGACACAAAGCCGTCTGATCTGCATAGAATTATGAAAATGTCTAACTGAGATAGCTTTAGGAATAAACATGAGCGCTGAATAGGATGAGATGGGAATTTAGGTGTTTGCTGCTGGTGATCCTTGTTCAGTCCAGGGATTTGCAAGGGGGGCTTATGTAGTAATCGGATTGGATGACTTCAGTTTCCAGTTGTCATTCCTGCTCTGTTTCGTGGCTGTTGTCTGAGAACGAGAGCCTGTCCTTCAGTCGACTAAATTTGCTATATTAATGAGAAAACTATTGTCTTATGTCTACTTCCTTTTCCCTCTTCTTCTAATGATAACTTCTTTGCTCAACCATGGTGCACACACACAACAGTCAGTGTTTTGATATCCAGTTGCTAGCGTGGTGCTATAAAGCAAAACAAAAAGACAAAATAGATGTGCAGGGCAGTTTCTCCGCCTGTGAACACAGAGTCAATGTACACAATGTCATTAAAGAAGTAAGAAGCACATTTTAATGTGGTACTTTAAATTTGCACATTTCTGGGACTGACATCGATTGGGCCCTGATCCGCCCCGTGGTTGCTTACGGTGTCAAGCTGAACCTATATTTTTTAGCACATGCACACATATTCATGTAAAACCATCCTGTAGAACAGTGTCGCGACTACCAAGATGTAGTATAGTGGTGCTCGCAACCCCATCCGTCCAGAGACTAGCTTACTGAAAGCTCTGTGTTAACAATTCCACCAACACATTCATGCTTGATGTTGAGATAGAGGTGTGTGTGTGAAAGGACAACTTCTTTATGTCTTTAAATGACAGTGTTTCCATCGATTGTTCCAGTTTTCCAGATTGTTCCATCTCAGTTGTTCACAATCAGCCATAAGCTTTGAATATGTGGCCAATTTAATGTGGCCATGCAATCCGATTTGGACCAGATGTCGGAGGCAATGACTGATATATCAAATGGACCCTTCTGTGGGCATTTGTAAAGATTGACCGAAGACAGAAATTCAACCACACAGGAGTACAAAATAACCAGATTTGTTTTAACCAGGGGCAAAAGTCTGACGAGACTTAATGCCTTCTGGTCCCGGAGGAGGAGGCAGGGTCAGAAGTCAGACAAAAGTCCAAATACTGAGGCATAAGGGGTGCGTATCAGAATGATAGGCTCAGGGTTCAGCAGCAAGGCGTGGGTCAAATTCTAGAAATCCAAAGAGATAGGCAGAAGGTATCCCACAAGGGCAAGGCACGAGGGGACAGCCAAGGACAAAACTGATGGCAACTAAGCATGGCAATCTGGCAGTGAAAGAGGGACTGGAGTGAGATTATGACCAAGTGGCATTTTGGCAAACCCAGGTGGAATAAATTGGACTATCTTATTGGACTAGTTGTTCCTGGTTAGTGTAAATTTTGATAAAAAACATAAATTATATTATAGGGTTTTTTTCACCAGCACATAAAGACCCCTGAAATGATCTTGGGACCCCATCTCATTGCCGTTGGCGACAGTTATTGTAACATCCTTCAATCGTGATACTCAAAAATGTAACAAGATCCATATTTCATAGTTCATTACTATTTAACTTGCCACATGAATACGCTAAAAGCTACGTGTGCTTCTAGGCTGCTCAGTACTTCGGATCTCCAACAGGAAAGAGTACACGAGTATCTGCAAACTCCACGTAGAAAACCTCCAGCTGAGATTTGAAATGAGAACTTTTTGCTGTGAAACCTTGCTAATCAGCCTCCATGTGTAGCATGCAATCAGCATAAATAGCCACCACATCTGAACAGGCTGGATGGATGGATGTGGTCATGGTGGGCTGGTGTAATTACACAGAAGCTAAAAATCAGCTTTACAGGTTAAACTCAAACTTCAGGACTTTGCTGCATACGGGCACTGCAGGTACGACACTGCTTGGAAAGGTGCAGCATATTAGAAGTGAAAGTTCTGTATTATAAATGTACTTTTAAGTGTAATGAGCCGCCAGCATGTATTTAGGATCTGAACCTTTCCCATTTGTTACTATAATTAAGGCACACCTTCTCCGAATATTTCAAAGTAATTCACATGGCAATATTTCAGTCAAATCAATGGGAACGTTCACATTAGTGACAAAGGTCTGTCCAGCAATTTTTCAAGTTTTATTTATTAAAACTGAGTTATATGTTTCTTATTATTTGCATGTGATAAATCTAAATCAACCAATCAGAGAAGGCTAATCGACAGCATCACCATAGTCAGTTGCTTCTATTGCAAGGGTCACTTCATTCAAACTTTGCTGAAGCAAATCCTGCTATTGTCCCGTAGATGTCCTGAAATTCGGACCCGCTTCAGCTTCTGGACTTGCATCTCTAAGTTGGTAAAGTACCAGCCAGACCTTGTTGCACTTTGAGAGCAACTCATACTCTGTATGCTGGACAGATCCTTCAAAGCTCTGATTTACCCATAACAGTCTCCTTTAGGTGACAACGTAGTTAGCGTGCTGTTACTTCCTAAAATCTGACATTCAAGACACAAGTGTGGCTGTCCAACCAATGAGAGAGCTGGTTACATGTATAGAGCTGCTGTGATTGGTTTAATGTAGTTTTTCCAGCTCAAGGCCCCATAGGGTCACACAAAGCTAAACGGAGGAAAAACCGGAAATGCAATTTACAAAAGAATTTGAAAATAAAGAAGGGAAAATAAATGTAAATTAAAAATGGGAATCACATTTTTAAATATAAGAATTCAAAATGTATTTCTGCCCAAATTTGGGAATTGTGTTATTTAGTTGTCTTTTTAACATTTAAAAATACATTGAAAAAACCCATCCATCCGTTCTACTTCTTCTCCCTGAACGGGGTCGCGGGGGGGCTGGAGCCAATCCCAGCTCACATCAGGTGAGAGGCGGGGTACACCCTGGACAGGTCACTAGTCCATCACAGGCACATTGAAGAACTGCAGTATTTAAAATTAACATATTTCCATTTAAATGTGTAATTACAAAACACTCTTTAAATGTAACTTTGAAATGATAATCTATATTCTTATTTCACAATTTATTACTTCTTTTAAAAATGCTTTATTTTTTTTCTAAAGACTCTCCTGGTCCTCCATAGCTGTATGTCATACAACACTGCCACCAAGTGGTGAAACTGGAGAACTGACTTGTTTGGCTAGTGTTATAATAACGTTTGTGTGTTGCAGGTCTGTTAGGTATGGTGGCCCACATGATGTATACCACAGCCTTCCAGCTCACTGTAAGTCTGGGCCCAGAGGACTGGAAACCTCAAACATGGGACTACAGCTGGTCATACATGTAAGACATCCTTTTTCACTACTCTATAACTCTTTGATAGGAATTTAAAGGAAATGGGCAAGTCAAACAGGATAAATATAGGAAAAGGAAGAAGGAAAAGTCATTTGAACAAGTTAAACAATATCCTTTGCTACATGCAAATCCTTTCAAACAAAAGGAGCGAGTAAGTGGATCTGTGGTGATTAATTCTGTTTCATGAATAATAGAACCACTTATTTGTAGGGTCATACCTCAGGAGATGGAGCATTCAGCTACTGGTTGAAAATGAGACATTTTACCGTTTACAAAAGGAATTTTTCATCCGTCTGCCACAAATTATGTTCTGGATCCGTTAAAAATGTTTATTATCATGTTTAGTATCTTGATACTGAAATAAGTATCAAATCGGATATTTTAATTGGCAGATATTGACGTATTGACTACAGAGCATCATTGCAACCTGTGGGAATAGTTGAGCATAAAAGTACACAAAGTAAAGCTGTTGAATAAGGTTTTCGGAACAACCTGAGGGATGTTCATTTCAGCAAAACTGAATAAAACTGTCCCTAGAACAGGCGTAGGAGGACACATAAGACAACCTGTCTTATGTGCTACATTTTTATTCACAGCTAAAATATGTTAAAATGAAAAGCTGTCAGTAGTTTTTTTTTCCTTTTGTTTTGGTTTTTGTGGTTACTGCTTGTCTTTTGAGCACTTGTCTAAACAACCTCAGCTACACAGTCAAACTGATTATAACCTTACAAAAATAACTTTTCAGGAAATAACTATTAAAGGTCCCATTTTATGCAAAATGACTTTCTACAGGTCTTGTGTTCATGTAGCCTGGCTATGAGACACAAAAGGGATTAATTCTGTCACCCTTTTTCACTTGCATGTTTTGCTGTTTAGTAAAGGTGTGCTGAAACAGGTGAGTCTAAGATTGAGACATCAAGAAGGGAAATTACCACTCGCATTGTGTTAGTCTAACCTCCAGTTTACAACGACAGTATCGAGCAGTTGAGGGAAGGCAACATCATTAACTGGTATATGGCGATCCAGTTGTACTAACTTTGAAAACTATACGCCTCCAAATTAGCCAATTTGTGTGCATCCACATTTTGAAATGTGGAATCTCAGAGTCCCTCAGAGTTCCCCGCTCGGAAAAAGGAGATCACCTTGTCATTTCCAGCATGCTCTCAAAACTCTCAGGACAGCTGGAACTCATCATGTCATGTCAAATAACTTATTATATATTGTGCATGTTTTGATTTAAAGTTGGATCCAAATGGATTATATCTTACTGATTAAAGAGACCAACATGAAATTTGTCCTTTTCTTAGTTTGGCGTGGAGCTCTTTCACTGCCTGCATGGCGTCCTCGGTCACCACCATCAACCGCTACACCAAAACCATCCTGGAGTTCAAGCACAAGCGCCGGAACATTGAGAAGAACCTGAAGATCAAGCAAAAGCTGTTGGAGCTGGACTCTCCGGAGCAGGTCTGGGACATGTACATCAGCTCAGTGCCGAGTACCGCAGAGGAGCTGCTGGACCTGTCGTCGAACGGTCGCAAACTCTCCAATGCCTCCATCTTCCTGGACCTCAATGACCTCCCCGACCCACAGGGAGAGGAGTATTGCTAAACCAGCAGGGGATAGACATTTTAAACTTCAGCATGTCACTGTCATGTTCAGTGTAATGCAGTGTAGCTAATGAAAACAAACTGAGACTTGCTCTAAAGACAGTTTGGCTAACATACCAATCAACTGATAAATAAAAGTCTGACATTTGCTTTACTTTATCTTTTAAAATCTGGTGTATCCATCCTGTTTGCTACCATCATCAGAACTATTATCAAAAATATATCTTTACAAATAATAATACAGAAAATGAATAAAAGACTTGATGAAGAATGCTCATAAGATTTATTTATTGTATTGTAAATGAGCTACAGATCAACCTCAAAGTTCAACATTTAGTGTTGAGATTTAAATCTTTAAATTTCTCTTGATCTTTTAAATTAGTAAACACTTGAAAGCCTAGTTTTGAGCCGAGCTAACTAAGCTAACTAACGAAATAGCTTGATTAGCTGAGACTGAGCATACACCTCTGCCTAAGTAGTAGCCGGCTACTAACTTTGCTTGTTAACTAGCTTGGCTAGTTACTTAACTACATTTTCACATTTGTAGGCAAATGTTTAAAATCTGTTAAAATTCATTTTTAAAAGAATTACCAAAGAAAATATAAGAAATATATTTTTAGGGGGGTGAACACCATTATTTCAAATCTCATGTATGATCTATTCCTACCATATGTACAGACTTTATTGATACCAAACTAAGATGAAGATTTTCTTCAGCTGCTGTCTCAGTTGTTTACATTAATTACATTAATACTGACTGTGTTTACATGGACACAAATATCCTGGTCTTCTCCTCTGCTTTTCATTCACAATTCTAATTGTATTTTTCTCATCTGTGTTTTTATTTCTGTCATTTAAAGATACTAAATTCTATGACTGGCTCATGTATCAGGCTGTTTAAAGACATAAGATTGTTTTTCTCCCAGTTTCTACAGCCAGGATATGACGTCTTAGTGAAAACACCAGGGGCAGTCCTTGCTATGCCAATGATAAAAATACCACATCTGGCACCTTTAGGACATTATACTGAGCCACGTGTATTGCATTTCAGTTCTCTGCACTGGTTACAAATACAGCATACCTGCCTAAGCAATACTGTCATATGGGATAACTGAATATGAAGCTAAAGAACAAATCAAAACCCAAAAAGTTCTGTGAAAAGGACACTTGTTTGATCATCCTTCCCTTCACCGTCTCTATCAGCACTACCATCTACAATAAGCACATTCAAAAGATAAAGGGTCACTGGATTTTACCTTAAGAAAGTAACAAAAGCTGTGTGGTTGGAGTGACTTTATACTGCCTCCCACTCAAACCCAAAAGCTTTGAGCCGTTGAAAAAAGACAAAGAAATGGATGAGGATGGAGAAAATGTAGTTACAAAGCGTGAACCTGTGGATTTCTTCCATCACCTGCAAAGAAACTAAAAGCTCATTTAAAAGGAAGAAGGTTTCCCAGGAATCGAGTGCCTTCACATCCAGCAGCATGCCTCCAAACACACAGCATGCGGAATAAGGGCAACGCTGTTTCTGCATCAGAGCGTGTGGTGTCGCTCTGTGCACGTTGTAAAAACTCATCCAACTCTATGTGAATTTTAATACTTACTTGATAACGTAGTACCTTTATTGTATGAATAGACCCGAACCACCATCATTGTCCTTTTAAAGTGCTTTTGAACATTTGTTTATGTACTTTATTTTCTGAATGAAATGTGACGAAAACTTTCCAAATGACTTGAGTTTGTATTGTTTCACCTCTCTGGGTTGCATTGATGCTAAAGCACTGATCTTTTTGTTTGTGCGACGCTTACAGTATGGACTGTGGCTCCTGTGTAGTGTTCCTTAGTTATATCTTTTGTGAATGATTATTTGTAATCTATAATATTAATATAAACGATCAATGTATACAATTATTTGACTTGAAGATAAATCAGAAGTGTATATCATAATAAAGAGCTTGTTTTATCATGTTTATTACTGGATTTAAAAGTTCTCCTTGATGACCACTAGATGGCAGTGTTGTTGTATGTGGTGCCAACCACTGCTTTATTTTAAATCAACATTTAGTAAAAGCTAAAACCAGTTATGAACAAAAACAAAAGTTTTTCCTTAAAAATAGTTTATTTTTTAATGTTTTTAAACTAGTGCAAACACATGCAAACTGAAAAGAAACAACCCTGTAAGCAGGAGCAGGAAAACTTCATACATGTAGAAGATCCCGGCATTGATTTTCAGGTTTTGATCATGTTTCAGTCGTCCTCCACTGGTCCTTTCACTTTCCTAAAGGTATGGCGCAGTAGGCTGGTTTTGCAGTGGGATGATAACCCTAAGCACAGCATACAAATGTGCCAAGTGATCCATACCAGTTCCCCTACATCCGTTTATCCACATTCATTATTCAAGAATACAAAACCACTCAGTCAAATCTGAGCTCAGACAAAGATTCGCTCGCTCACTCCTCTGTTGATCGCCACATAAAAAATTCATTCATCCTTTTTTTTACAATAATGCTTGAAGCCAGCGCTCAGTATGTATGCCCGTTAAATTCTTAAACTCTGAGGGTGAAGAGCAAACGGGTTGAGGGACAAATTCATGGGTATCTGTGCATCTAATGATGCCTCAGTTCTTGAGTTCCCTGTAAAAACTACGGTGACTCCAAGTCAGACTTTAGATGCATTGGAATACACTAAAAGCTACACAGTGTCTGCACTGTTCAACATTTATAAAGCCACGACCCTATCACAGGCTCATTACAGCCTCTGAACCAAAATTCTTTGCTCTCCTTTACTGAGCATTGATAAAAAATGGTTTAGTTGTTTACTCATTAGAACCAGATGACTGACTGACTGATTGATAGAGCTGCATGTATTGGCAAGTCGCTGTCAAGTCTCGTGAGATGCTGCCTGTCATATAATTGGTTTTCTTATGTGCACTCCAGGTTGTTGCATGAGTCTCACTTAGGGAGACTCGCTCACTAAATGTTGACTCACTTTCGGCTCAACACAGGCAAAGGGTCACAGCCATCCAAAGTCCTGTCCTGCTATCTGATAGAAGCGCTGGTTATGAGGCCTGTAGAAATCCCTCAGTATCTGAATGACCTTTGGGTCTATGGAGACATGTGTCCTCCCTTTCGTATTCCCAAGGCAGTGAGGTTTACTGCTGCCTTCCGGTTTCTTCAAGCAGGGGAAGCCTTTTGTTTTGTTAAAGTAGAAGTGTTTGTCCGTAACGATCCTCTGAAGCCCTAGAAAGTCTTGGACTTTGCCCAGTTCTCCAGCCGGGTCTGAGATGAGCCTCTCACCACTGACCAGATGGATCTGAGACCTGGGGAACCATGCCAGCCAACGCTCCATGTGTTGGGCATACAAGCCGATCCACAGTGGGCTCCATTGAGAGTCAATCTGACCTAAAGACAAAAGGTAGGGAGCATAGAGAGATCAATGGTCATAATTTTCACTTGTTTACTCTCATTGGCATTATAAGCTGGCAACATCCTTTTAAAGTCAAAGATTAGTCTTTTTATTTTGAAGTAATATTCCATATCAATGTCTGAGTGATGGAATAGTTTCCATAGTAACAGATGCAGCTCGGAGTCAGAAGTGTACAACTGTGGGCCTTTTTCGGCCAGGCTGGTTCCCGTGCTGGTTCGGAGCCAGAGCAAGGCGAGGCACCGGTTCTTTGGTTTTCCACCGCCTAAGCACCGGGTCCTGGTTATCTAAACTGGTTCAATCCAGGCACCACCTCTGTGCTGGGCCAGAGTTTAGAACCGGTTCACGCAGCTTGTGTCCGCAGCTGGGGACGGGGCTATCTGGGGGCGGGGCTACCTAGCCAAAATAATAGCATTGAACCATTGACCCACATCTTAATAAAAACAAAGAAATGGACTCTAAGAACAAGCAGAATATGTCTGAGGAGGCTCAGTGTTTCCT
>JBAMHV010000023.1:18570095-18580161 GCA_037177535.1 Pseudomugil gertrudae
CTGGTTCTGCTGCAAGGAGCACGTTAATACTGATTGGTTAGCATGACCTGTTCACGAGCAGAATGCCGTCTCTGATTGGTTAGCTTGCCAGTATGGTAGGATTACGACATGTATGAGTAAAATACATGGTAAAATAGTTGACACAACAGATCCTGGATCAGTCAGAAGTGCTGTAAAAACAGCAGCTTTGATGATCAAGTGATTGCGTTGTCTGTAATTACAATTTCGATCAGAAAACAATAAATCGTTCAGCCTTAAAGCCAATCCCAGCTGACATCGGGCGAGAGGTGGGGTACACCCTGGACATGCAAAATGCATCTATGGATGGAGGAGACTAATGCTTTTGTTTTGTGTGTTAACAGATTATCTGGACACACATTAAATCATCTTCATCACCTTCCTGAAGTCTCGTCTGGAATGGATTTCTCCATCAGTCCAGAAAAATTCTTTGTTACTGAAGCCTTTCTGTGCAGATCACGAGTCTCTAACCTGTGTGTGAGGTGGGTGTTAGCGGAGTGGATGGAGCTCCATCCTGGCATCCCCGTGCTCGTCCTGATGCTGCCAGTCCTCCTCTGGCTGCCGGGTTCCTGCCCTGCCTCAGCCGGTCTTCACGGTCCCGGCGGTCTTTCTCTGGATCTTCTGCTGCGCGGTTAGCTCCCTGAGGACAACAGCATCCTAATCAGAGCAAATATGACCTCTAAAAAAAGAAGAAGAGGAGCTTGTCCACTCTCCCATCACCATAAGCGTGTTCTGATCAGTACTCACAAACTTCAGCATGTTCCAATCAAACACATAGTCATAGGAGAAGCCCTGGCGGTGGAAAAGGTTCCTGAAGAGTTGCCGCAGGTATGAATAATCCGGTTTGTCGTCAAAACGCAGAGAGCGGCAGAAGTTCAGGTAGGTGGCAAACTCCGCTGTGACAGGAAATGAAGGGGTTACTCATCTGGAGGTGATAACTCCAGATTACTGAGATAAACATTAAAGAAATAGACTTACAGGGGTATCCTTTACACAGCACCTCAATAGGGGTGGACATCTTCTTCTCACTGATTCGTTCATACTTCTGCCTCTTGGTTGCAGCTTTCAGGCCCTGCCACGGCAACGAGCCCAGATTAAAGTACATGAGAACGTATCCTAAAGATTCCAGGTCGTCACGTCTCGACTGCTCTGCAGGATCATAATGACAAGAATCAGAAAATAAAGTCTAGTAGAACATATGAAAGAAACATGTCTGAAGCATGTGAACAAGAATGACTGGACCAGAACATCTGGACCACAGGATGTGCACCAGACCGTTTGGACCACAGCAGACCCTCCTGTCAACATAACTATATCATCAGTGTGTTCATGTACCGATTCCAAGATGAGTGTTAATGGAGGCATAGCGGGCAGTGCCGGTCAGGTTCTTGTTCTCGCGATACGGGATGTGCTGGTGCGTTCGAGCATCACGGTACTTTTTAGCCAGACCGAAGTCAATGATGTAGACAAGGTTGCCCTTCTTCCCCAGTCCCATCAGGAAGTTGTCAGGCTTCACGTCTCTGTGGATGAAGTTCTTGGAGTGGATGTACTCGATCCGACTGATCTGTAGAGGACAAGACAACAGCGATGATGATGATGATGGTGGAGAAGACGAGAATAATGATGTGTGTGTCCGAGCAGCCTCACCATCTGATCAGCCAGCAGCAAGACCGTCTTGAGGCTGAATTTCCGAGAACAAAAGTTAAAGAGGTCTTCTAAGCTTGGTCCAAGAAGCTCCATCACCATCACGTTGTAGTCCCCTTCTGCTCCACACCACTTTATAGTAGGAATACCCACTGCACACACACACACACACACACACACACCCACACACACACACAGATGAGTGTGTGTGGAAGGAACACACCAGAGCCACGGAGCTCCGACAGCACAAACCTGCTTAAACCAGCTGAACTTTGACTTCCTGTTTAAATCAGCTTAATTTCATTTTATAATAATAAAACATGATCATTATTGCTACTATAAAATAATAATAATAAGTATTATTTTGGCCCTTTTTCATACTAGGTTTAGTATGATCAAGTTATTTCTGAGTTAATGTAATACTAGTTAGGAAACAGAGATCAGAACAGTTTATCTCTGCAGTCTGAAATGTTTCCGGTTTCTGTACAGAAAACAGGAAACGGGTCAGCAGAAGATCTTCCTGTGTGTTATGACGATGGTCTCACAATGAGGAAGATGTGGAGAACATGAAGAGAGAGGGAATGTAACATTACCTCCCCCCTGCATCATCTTGTAGATCTTGCTCTCGATGTGGAGCTGTGGATGTTTGGTCTTCACACATTCCAGTTTTATTGCTACTTCTTCTCCCACTGAAATGTCTGTTCCTGGAAAAGAAAATAAAATCATCAGCTTCTCCTCATTCTCTAAAAGCTCCACACTTCTTCACCTACTTCATCACTAAGTTACTGAATTGATTTGATCAAATCTCACTGATTCATTTAGATATTCATGTAACAAGAATTTTCTGTTAAAGACAATCTCATAACTATTGTTATGCAGCACTGAGCACATTTACTTTACCATCAATATCAGATATCAGGATTTATCAGATTACCGTAATAACCTGATCTGGTGCATTAACATGCACTTCTGTATTACAGTGTTTTAACATTGTTGTTTACGTTTACCAGTCCAATAACAGCTTCATTCTGGAGTACATATGTGCATGTTGACATCACTTCCTGTTGTTTTCATTTCAGGTTTGTTAAATACAGGGGAGCCTAATGCCACTAATCAAGTTTGACTCAGTTAAAATCACTTAATTGTTTTTTTTTGTAATTTGTTTTTTGTTTTGTCAGCTCTTAAAAACCATAACCACCGTTTGGACCTTGAGCCTTGTTCCATGCATACAGAGATTCCTTCTGAATATTATACACTGTAGTAGGTCTGAGGAATAAGTTTATGTTCATAAACAGTTTAATAAAGACAAAACTTTTTACATTTAGTCTCATATTAGTGAAGCTCTGTCCATCTTTCTATGTGAGAGACTCAGCTTCTCTGAGATGTTTATTTTACATCCAGTCATGTTACTGACCTGTTACCATTTACCTGATTATTATTAAATGCTCCTGGACTAGTTTCTGATGTGTATCAGCTGCTTTTCCAGCTTTTTGTTGCTCCTGTTCCAACGTTTTTAGATATGTTGCTGCATCAGACTCACAATCAGCTCATATTTCTCATCAAATGATAAAATGTCTCAGTCTGATATGTTTATCTTGTACTGATAAATATGAGATGGTGAGTTCTGGAAATCATTTAATGAGAAAAATGTGACAAACTGACTGGTTTGGGAACCAGAAGAAAAGTTACATGTACAAGACTAAATTAAACAAATGATTAATCTCAGCTCTGATGCAGATTAAAATCAGTCAGCTGATTAAAACAGATTTAATCCTGTGAGAAGAAATTATTCCAGGACTAATAAAACTCTTGTGGGTTTGATGTGGGTTTCTACCATGAAAAACTGTCCAGATTTTTATGGACAACACCCACATCTTCCTCACTACTGCTCATCCCACAAAGATATTTTCCTTACAAACGAGGCATTTTCCTACAGTACTTATACAGTACTTATAACAAACATGTAACCCTGACTGAACAGAACAGATGTCAGATAAACTTTTAGCAGATTAAAATGTTTTTAACCTGAATTTTCATTACTTTTCAAACAAAACTGAAGTTATTTTAATAGTTTGTAGCCTGCTGTGACTTAAATAGTTAAAAACTTTTAGACTGAAACGTTTTCTACTTGTCATGAGGAAAATAACAGATATATAGTGGAAAATAAAAATATTTTGCTGTTATGTGGTCTGACATCGGACGGGACACCTGACACGGTGAGGATGAGGAGCTTCTTCCTCACTTTACTCACCTAAATAAATGTCTCCAAAAGATCCACTTCCGATCTTCCGGCCCAGTCTGTACCGGTTCCCAACCCTCAGCTCCATTTCTCTGTTAACTGCGTTGGTCCTGAGTTTTCCCGCAGTGACGGTGGCGATGATCCGGGTTCTGTAAGTGGGTCCAGCCGCTGGTTTCTATACGCCTCCTACTCAGTCCCGGTTCCCAACAGTCTGAATGTCACCATCACTTTTTTGTCTCCCTGAACTCCGAACATCTGAAATATTAGAACCAGCTGGTAGAGTAAAATGTCTAGTTTATGTCCTGTCTCTCTGAGCTGCTGGTTCCGTCCAATTCGTGAAGATGGGAGCAGATTTTCTGCCCAGTTCTTTCCAGGTTTCCTCCGATGTTAGTTTCTATCCGCCGCTGTGAGAGCTGTCACTCACGTCTACGTCACTTCCGGACTGACAAACCCGGAAAACCTTTGTTATTATGTAAACATGTTTCATTAGCTCATGTAAAACCATATTTGGCTGGTTTACTGTAATCTTTTGTTCATATACTTAAATAAACCTAACGAATTAAACAACTTTATCTGTTGAACAAAATCTGATCGGAAGAAAAGTTCTGAAGAAAATCAGTTTAATTAATTTATCCCTTTTATTCAGTCCATCAGACACTAATTCATATCAAAACCCTTAAGGAAATATATACCAATATCCAATATGTTGTGTATGGTTGTTATATTTATTTAAATCTATTGTTAAATCATAGGATTTTATTGTTTTTTATTCCGTATAGGACAAGACAGATGACGTAAAACTCTGTAACCACACCCATTTTCTGGCTTATTGTTTTCTGATTGGTTGCTTGTGTACGATTCCTGGGACGTCCTTCTGATTGGTTGGCTGTAGGCCAGCCACAACAACACTGAAACATTCACGTGTCAGAGCTGCTGCTCTTCAGATTGCGTAACAAACTCACATGTTTACACTTTCAGGGTCTGTAGGATAAAACCGCTTTAGATCTGTTTGCACTTTTAGATGTAATTAAATACTAAGAATGTTCTGCTTGTGTCAAACAGCACATTTTTAGTTAAACCTGTCCTTATCCCACTCCCACCAAGAGTTGCAGGTCTAACCTGGCTACAATAAAAAAAAACATGTTCCTAATTTATTGTGTAAACTGTTCCCAAGTAATCCTACATTTATGTACTTACTTACATAAGTACAAAAAGTAAATACAGTAAATAAGTGTAAAAAATGTAAATACGCCTTTTAATCTGTTTAATAAATCCCATGTTTCGGAGTTATTTACACTCAGAAACGCCCTCATTGACCACATATGATCAAAGATTCCATGGAAATGAATGGTCTTCCTCCTCTGGTGATGAAGAGGTAGGGATGTTTGAAGTGTCAAGTAAACTTTTTTTTCTTTGCTGCTTTGCATGATGAAAAAACAATATGTTTTACTGAGAATAAAACAATAAATAACTTTAACACATTGATTAATCTAATTATAAATATTAAATAGATAATTACAATCAATAAAAAGACTATTTATTCCATATATTATATATATATTATATATATATAATACTCATTTTCATAGCAGTAAATTATAATTAAATATCCATATATTATTAATATTTATTTATTCATTTTTTGTTGATATAGTTGTGGATAATTGTAAACAAATACCACAGTTACAATTTAATATCTATTTGTTGCTACTATACTACTATACTATATACTATACTGGCAGACGCTTTTAACCAAAGCAACTTACATATGATAAGCAGTCATTTTAATCATAACTATTAATCTAACATGCATGTTTTGTGGATGGGAGGAAGCTGGAGTACCCAGTGAGAACCCACGCATACATGGGGAGAACATGCAAACTCCACACAGAAAGGTCACTGGACAACCCTCCCAGTCTAGGCTCAAACGTGCAACCTACTTGCTGTGAGGCCATAGTGCTAACCACTGCACCACCATGCTGCCCTCATGCTTTCATTCATTTATTTTTAGTACTGCATTGTCCAAATAAAGATGAAGGAGAAGTTGGAGCTGTAGTAGCAAACAGCAGGCCCGGACAGGTCGTCAGTCCATCACAAGTGTCAAAGGTCCTTATTGGTTTTCTATAATGCCACATTAGATGGTTCTTACTGTTTTACTGTGGTACTTCCTGTCCCTAATCCTTTGGATTAATTCAATAAGGATCTCCAATGTTTTACATGCGGTGTATAAAGGCCCCTGGTCTTTTCTCTCTTCTCCATCCAGCGGCAGCACTACCATTTGGTAAAAACACCTTTGTTGTGAGGCCACGGGCTAACCATCACACCACTGTGTAGCATTCATATTGTCTGAGGAACAGGAACCCCTTACAGATGACAACAGACGACTTGGAAAGCATCTGTTGAAAATCAGCAGAACAAATCAGCAGCTGGAGATTCATTACAATGTCCAGCATCTCCTGCCTGCCCAGTTGACCTGTGGTTACCTGCCTGCCTAGCACACAAATCTCACCCTGCAACATTACTGACAACCTGTTCAATAAAGATGGTTTTACCTGCCAGAATATGTGCTGCTGTTTGACAGATGCACAGTTGTAAATGCTAGTAAGAGACTAGTATATCTGGACAATAGCACGAAGGTACTTGCAGATCGCCACATCATAAAAACATCATAAATCTGTCTCCTTAGATCAGTCATTCCCAAAGACGGGGTCCCGACCCACAAGTGGATCACGGGAGATCTTTTGTGGGTCTGCTGCACTGATCACAATGTGAACATGTAGTTCACTTATGAGCCACATGAGGAAGCTGAATGTTTATTTAACACTTAGTTTCTGATTTTCCCAGAACTTCAGCCATGAATGTTGTTTTTTTTTGGCCAAAACAACAGTAACAATTTAATTATTCTCAACTGTCACCTTTTCCTCCAGTCACTGTGCCCACTCACTGCTTTACAACCATAGCTACGGTACAGCTGGCTTATGGGGAAAATATTGACTCATTATCAGTGTGTGTAATACATGATTTGTGCGTAATTTGGGGTATTTGTACGGTTTATAAGATATGAAAAATGATCATGTAAACACCTAATTCCAAATGAAAGTTTGGAATTAAGTTTTATTCTCATTCTAAATCTGCACTAATGAATGAATCTATCATATAAATGTTCATCCCGCTCCGAGTTAAATCTGAATGTTCTGCATATGTTCGTTACTTTGTCCCGTCACCAACATGTGCAGTCTTCTGCCTTCCAACTAAACTCTAAGAATAATTTTATTCTGAATTATTTAAATGATAATTTTTAAGTTAGAATGAAAAAAACATCAAGTAACTCTACCCAGTGTTCCCAGATTGTGAATGGCCATTCTGAAGTTGCTGGGGTAAGGGATGTATATATGGGAGTAACTTTAAGCTGAATGTTAGCTCAGCCTTGCTACAGGCTTGTGTTAACTCCTTGCATCACTGTCCCAGTAGACAGAAATGCCTTGTCTTTACATATTTAACTAATGAAATGTAAATTTATTTGCGTAGTAACAATGTGGAGGAAAAACTGGCAGCACAGCAGATAAGATAATACATTTAAGCCACATTAAACCATGTTTGTTATCATTCATGTCTTATGGGGCTGGGAATACAGCTTTTGAATAATAAAATTTATAACAAAAGAACACAATAATCAAACAATAAAGTATTGGGGGGGGGGCCCACATAATCTTTCCCTTACATTTATTTACTGTAGTTGGCTCTGGTGATTGGCTCTAATATGTCTCTGTAAATGATAATTAAATAATTAGTATTTGCAGACATTAGTTAGGCTGGTATGCATTATATGAAAGGCTTTGTAAGTAAGAAACAACGTAAAGGTCTCAACACGGTCACTGTCCTTAAGCAGGTTGAGTTTTCCTTTTTAAACCAAGAATCCACCATATATGTGGAGCCATTTTGATCCTATCTACTGCACACAATGACAGAAGCTGTTGGTGTAGATCCAAGGACAGCTCCGTCGCTCAGATGCCTAAAGTTTTCTTACTGGCTGAATGGGACTGGTAGCTTACACTGCTTGTGAAGGGGCTGCATGTTTAAATGGGAATAAATAGAAAATATCAGCTCTTCAATGGTTGTTAAGAAAACTTGCTATTCTATCTCATATCCTACATCAAAGTGAAGGTAAAATATAGATTAATTACTTTTACCTTTTATAAATGTAGTTTAATAATATTATTTCATATAATATAAAACATATAATATAATATTGTTAATAACATATTTGTAAAAAAACCCAGTGGTGAAACTGCAACACCCACAGTTTCAATGAAAAGGATTAACCCATAATTTACTGGTTGAGGACTCTGAATGTGTTGAAACTGTATCGTGAGGAGGGTTAGTAAGTGTTCAGCGCCTGACATTGCACACAGAGGTTACAGGATGAAGAGGTAAATGAAGAGGGTTGGGAGAAATGAAGGGTTCCATCACCAATGAACAGCAGAAAATTCAGATCCAGTTTAACAGAAAATATAATTATGGTTTCTATAAAACATTTAATAACATTTCAATAATCGTAACTAATGATCATTTGTAGCTATGTTTGAAATATGCTATTTTAACTGTATTGTATCAGATGGAAGGGTCATTAAATGCAGTATGTAATCTACCTCTGTAGGAGTTTTCATACAGCATCATCTCATTAACCACATCCATAGTGATAACTTTGACTGAAGTTAAAGTGCCAAAATGAAACATTATGAAGAAATTGATAAGCTCATAATCTTGCTAAAACAAACATGATTGACATAAAACTGCTAAATTTATCTTTGCTATGTATGCAATACCTACCAGTCTGAACCATTAACCTCTATTTTCCTCTTTCTCAGCTGAATGATAAAACAAAGTTGATCTATCATAACAGGCTACCTGTGCTGCCCTGTCATAACAGAATACCACACTTATTTTCCATACAATACAGTTTTGTGCCAACAAAACGTTTCTCATTTTAAACTAACTAAAATAGTCAATAGATACAGTCTTATAAACATAATGTCCATTCAAGGACATTATTCATTATCCATTCAAGGCCGTGGATAATAAGCCTTTGGCATGTACAGCGTCTTTTTAAGTCACGTACACAGGCTAGAGGTGGAGACAGAGGACGTCTCACAACACAGACAGGCTGGAGGTGGAGACAGAGGACGTCTTAAGAGACACAAAGGCTAGAGGTGGAGACAGAAGAGACATGAGAAAGAGATAAGAAAGAAATAAGAGAAAGACATAATTGCCAGCTAGTTTTTAATATCTATAAAAATTCCACATGAGCCACTGATCATTTCAAACGATCACGTTTATTAAAAAAATAACAGTGTGAGGGAAAATATTATACTCTATTTGTGTACGGTTTGTTTTGGTTCAGATTAAAAACAAATTACATTTAGTGACATTTACAAAAGATCAGATTTACACACAGCTCATTATATTCATATTCTGTTATATAACACAGGTCTGTAGGGCCGGTTCGTTCCAGTGGTTCTACTGGCCAAAAAAAAAAAAAAACTCAATATATAGTTTAACTAAAATAAACAACAAAATAAAAACTTCCAGAGAAATTAAAACATAAAAGTTTTCTGTCCAGTTCTGCTACCGGTCCACATACTGACTCTGTCCAGCTGTGGAGTAAAACGGATCATTCCACTTAGGTTGTTTATTTTAACCGTTTGATAAAAACATTTATTCTTATTCTTCTCCGAAAGAAACAGAAAAATGCAAAGAAACTTTTCTTGCTTTTTTCTACAATAACTTTAAAAGGGTGTAATTATTCATTTCAAATCAATGAACATTGGACGAATTTCAAACTTGTTGAAAATGAACGACCATCATCCGCCCTCCATCACTGTTTCCTGCTGGAGTGCCGTTAGGCAAAAGAAAACACATGAACACCGATCATCATCCTCATAATTTGTTCCCTTAACAGCTCATTTTCCCCTCACACGGGGCCTGATGCATGAAAAAAACAAAAAACTCTTTATACTTTCAACCGAACCAACAATGAACCGTTCATATATATTGAATCATTTGTACATGTGAATTAAATGTTTAGTTTGGAAGTCAGAACGAACCGTTCGGAAGTCAGAACGAACCGTTCGAAAGTCAGAACGAACCGTTCGAAAGTCAGAACGA
>JBAMHV010000023.1:18603902-18617280 GCA_037177535.1 Pseudomugil gertrudae
TAGACAGATAATACAAAGCAAGACAAAAACAAAAAGCACAATATTGTGCCACCATGCTTAGAAAAAAAGGAGCAGGGAGAAGAAAAACGTATAGTACCTGCCCCCTTTAAATGTACTAATGGTTTATTTCTTATTTATCCCCATTTTAACGCGTCATTGTTGGGTGTAAGACCCCACGGATAAAGGAACACCGAGTCGTGGATGCTTTCTTAATCAGGACCGACGCGTCAGGAGAAGTGCTCAGAACAGAATCCGCAGCGTTCAGCCTCGTTTATTTATACCATTAAGCAGTTACACAACTTCAACATAGCTTGACAAAGAGGCAGGTGTAGTTAAATTTCTCACATATCTTGTCTGAATACCCTGTTATAGAAACAGGTATTTCTAAGGTGCAGTGTGTGTGCTGGTCTCTGTTAAACCAGTAACATCTGGTTTAAGCTGCTGGGTGGAAATTTACCAGAATCTTCTGTCAGCATGAGTGAAGTTTTAAGCATGCACAATACAATATCCTAACAATCATCTTTACTATATTCTAAATATATAAACACAAATATGAATACAGACCTACATACATATAAAAAATTTTATACACACACACACCCTAAACATGCACACACATATATATATACATATATGCATACATATAAAAATACACATATATAAATAAAGTTTCTGTCCCATATGGAGTTAAGATATGGTTTTTGCAAATATTTTTACATTTTGTAGGTATTGGACATGATTTCATGTTGTTCCACAGTTTAACTCCGACTGTTGTAATACTGATGTTTGTGTTCTTACATAATTTATTAGCATGCTTGTACCTCGTAATGAATATCTGCTTCCCCTCATCTGAAACAACTCCTGGATATTTTGTGGTACTTTTTGATGTAGTACTGAGTGCATGAATTGTAGTATTTTATAACTAACCAGGTCTTTCAGTTTAACAAAGAGCAGGTTTGTGGGTTGTCTGTACGGAGCATTGCATACAACCCTTATTGCTCTTTTCTGGATAATGAATATTGGTTCTGTATTTGTTTTGTATGTGCTCCCCCAAACTTCCACACAATAGCTCAGGTATGAAAGTATGAAAGAACATATAATGAAGTTGAATACTGAGTAATATTGCGATTGATTTATGGATATCTTTGTCTTGATGTAATTTATATGTGGTTGTCTTTGCAGTGGTTCAAGTTTTGCAAGGTCCTTTTTGCCTTTATTTGCCGTCCATTTCAGGGTTTTACCTTTGGTCATTCCTCCTGCAGCATTTCGGGATCTTCCCATTGTCTCTTACCTGTGGTCGTGTGCGGGATTCGAACCGGGTACTCCCGCATCCTCCCGCACCGCACTGAGGCCCTCCCCCTCCTCCTCCTCTTCCTCTTCCCCCCACAGAGAAGAATGAGCAGCATCCTTTGCGCAGCTGCAGAGAGCTTAATCTGCATCAGGTGTGTTGGAACCTGCCTGACATGCAGAGCAGTGGGTTCAGAAACACGGGACTAACAAACAGCATCTGCTGTTCAGATGGTCTCAGGCTGGTTAGTGGATCGCTTTGTTGTCCTGTTCCAGTATGTTCCAGGATCCTGGTTTCTGATGAGAAACGTGTAAATGCAAGAAGAAAAAAGGCCACACTGTAGAAACTAATCCATCCTTTATGTACAATAACAGAACTGATCAAATGTGTACCGATTGGTTTTAGGCTTTTTAAAAACACACACACACATTTATAAAGCCCTGCAGCTCTTTGTAGACATACACCAGCTTCTCTTCACCCTGCAAACACACACCGATGAACACATTCAGTGTGTCATCCATCAGTGATTGAACAACTTCCTTCTGATTGGCTGGAAGGTCCAAAGCTGTAGAGGAAGTTTTTATGTGAAGCCAAACGATGTGATGATGCTGCTCAGCACGTTTCACCCACATGAAGAAGAAAGACCTGCAGACCAGATCCCGACCAGAGATCTGGTCCAAACAAGGCTGGAGGCACATTGGTTGCATGGGTTGTTTTCCAAATCCCTTTTGTCTTCATCTATGTGCACGTTTCACAGATATACACATAAACAAATCACCATGGCAACACATATTAAAGAGATTTCATATTTCATATATATATGGAGGTCCAAAAAAAATCATGATGGCTGAAGTTCATTTGGTGATGAGACAGACTTAACTACCTTCCTTCTTCCAGAGCACCCACCTATCCACCCAACCATCCATACATCTATCTTTCCATCTATCCTTCCACTCGCCCATCCATCCACCCATCCATCCATCCATCCCTTGATGAAATAAACTGGTTGTGAGATTGCTTCTGTTAAAAGGAAACTGGGAGGATTTAAGGCTCATCTTGATCCAGAGTCCTGATCCAGTCCTCATATCTGCATCTTCTAAAATGTTCTCACCATGGTTCCCCTTATTTCAGTCCAGAAGACCTCTGACCTCTCATCCCTTCTGGATAAAAAAAAAGCTGTGTCGACACATTACAGAGGAACCGGTTCAAACTGGATCTTTGGATCCTTTTTACAAAGACATAATTTGTTCCCAATTCTTATTTTGATCTGATAAAAGCAGCAAAGATAAGACAGAAATCCTGATTTTAATCTGGAATAAAAAAACAGTGGAAGGTTGTGTGTCTGTCGCTTCTTTCTGCCGAGGACGTGGAAGATGTCTACGCAGTAGGATTTATGATAACTGGTTTCTGCTGTTTGGCATAGGCAGTTTTCTGGGGATTCACAAGCTGCAGAAACAGCTGCGTGCTATTACAGCAGCTGGGATTCAGACTCACAACGCTGAGTCCTGCTCTGCATGAGCTGTACCACAAACCGAATACCATACTTGCCCATATTGGCAAGCTCGGTCCCAGAGCTTGTACGCGAAGCTGATGACATCGAGAAGCTCTCTGATCAGCTGCATGGAAATTAACCAGCATTTTTCAGCTGTTTGAAACCCAGAGACCACCGAATCAGACTCAAGGCTGGAAAAGTGCCGGCCTGATGAACAGAGAGCGCACAGCCTCGCACACCTTACACACACTGTGTGTACTGTTCTGTAAGCGGATGTGTATGCATGTTGGTTGTCCCAGAATGAATTGCCTGAACAGGATAAATGAAGTGAATTGAATCGTGAATCAGATCTGAAAGTCATGAAAAAAGTACTGAAGCAAGACCTGTGACTTGCCTCTGAACCTTCAGCTGATCCACTGTTGGCCATAATCAGGAATCATCTCCATGGAAACATGATCATTCAAGGCTACGGTGTGTCATATAATGTAAAATCTGGACTGAAATTCAGGGGCGACAGGTCAGATGGAGGGATGGATCCACCCCAGAACCTGGAGCTTCATGTTATGGAAGGAGTGAGGGACCATATGGACAGAAAAAAAGAGCTTTGCGAAGCATTTCAAAGATCATGAAGACTGGTTCCAGACCGGACAGCTAACGCGTCTCAGGACCGAATCCAGATCAGGACCGTAAACCAGAATTGAAGCTTAAGAGGTGACCCTAATGAACCATTTCCCAGCACATACCATTAAAACCATTTACAATCAAAACATGGAGGAAGACATTCTTCTTGCTGTGACTGGAGACAGTATTTTATAAAGTCTGCTTATTATAGTGTCTTCAGCGCCTGTGGATAGTACTTGAGGAAGATCCTGTGGGCGATCTGGTAGGTGTCTCCTTGAGGTTTGGTTGGATATTTCTTCCCGTTGTAAATGAATCCCTGTTCCACCTGGAAAACTGCCTTATTGAAGGTGTCCTGATGGAATGGGATTCCAGTATCCAGACTCTCCACCAGCGTTTGGACAAACAAGCCCCATCGCTGGGCATAGTAGTCCTCCATCAGGCCTCCCCACTGTTTGTTGGCATAATCCAGGATCTCTCCGCTCGGCCCCCACAGTGTCAGCTGGTTTCTGGCATTCATGTCGTACAGCTGTGCCTCCTTCTCATCCAGACCTTTGGATTGGGCCTGCTCCAGCCACGTTCCCAGTAGGAAGTTACGGTCGCTGTTCAGCAGACGACTGAGTTCAGGTAGGAGGTCATAAATCAGGACGCCTCCTGCAGTCAGCAGCTCTGGCATCTTATTATTCTGGAAGGCATCTGCGATGTCCTGGTAAAAGGAGGTTGTGAGGACCTCTAGGACCTGCCGAGTCACATCCACAAGATCATACCGGAAGGTCTCCTTGGACATCAGAGAAGGAGCCGCTTCCATGAACAGCTTCCAGCTTTCAAACAAGTCTTCCGGCTGGTACCAGAGTCCGGTGTTGAGGCGAAAAGACGGCCTGTGGACCAGCGGGCTGTGGTTGTGGTTTCTGTAATGGGCCGTGGTGCAGTTGTAAACGCTGCCGATCAGCAGCTTCCAGGCAGCGGTCAGCTTCTCCTCTGAGCTTCCATAGCGACGCATCGCATACAGCGAAACCCACTTGCCCAAATTGACTGGCTCCTTACGCCATGCCAGCTCGCTCATGAGCTCATAAATCACAGGGTTCTGCTCAATCCCCTCAGGCGTCATGCCGATGCCCACCAGGGTGGAGTTTGGGAAGTTCATGGCTAAGAAAGGCCCGGAGTTGATGCTTTCAACGGTGCCAAAGAAACCGCTGTTGCCTCCAAAGTTGTGCAGCATGCACCAAATGAAGGGCTGCCCGTAGAAAGAGCTTGTCCTGGAGAAAATGGGCTCAGTCTCTGCAAACAGATCGAGGACAATCATTCGTCCCAGGGGAACGCCTTGCAGAAGGGCCTGGATCTGCGGCGGCTGCCAGAATGTGGGGTTACTAAAAAACAGCCAGCCCTGCATCAGCCAAATGGCCTTGGGATCAACTGAGAGAAGGAAAAGAAAGGAGAGATTTGGATTAGTATCAAAAAGAGGACAGTTCTTTAATGAACTCAGGCTTTCTGTGCAATAGGTCACCCACGGGCCATTAAACTGGGTCAATTATTGTGTTTGTATCCAGAACGATCAGCATGCAATCAGCTGATCAGGCAGCTTGTGGTCAGCTTTCAGCTGCAGGATAGCAAACTCACCGGCAGTCATGGAGGCAAAAACAGAACGGCTGATGGCAGACAGGTAGCTGGGGTCAGAAAAAGGCGGAGTCATCTCATTGAAGGTGTCCGTGTTGTAGATGTGATCCGTCCCGAATGTCTTCACCACCTGGGACAGGTAGAGCTTCCCGATCTGTAGGAACAGCGGATCCCGGGGGTCTAAGATCAATGAGCAGGAGTAGCTGCAGTTGAACTGAGCCCAGGGTCCGAGTTTGGTAACGTTGGCTTTGGGGTAGAGCCTGAAAAACACAAGAGAAACGATAAGTTCTGGCCCGACTACAGTATGTCGTCTCAGCAGCGGTAAGAGATGAACCGGGAAACTTCCAGGGAATTTCATAACTTCGATACAAATTCCAGCTTATAAAAAACATTTCCTTTGTCCTGGTTTATACTCAGAATAATAATCCACAATGACATATTTTCTGACTTTCATTTAAAAATAAAGCTGATTTGATGCATTAGTAAATGTTTCTGTTTCCATCTGCATCCATATAAACTGAGCAGCTCAATAGAACGTTGTTTTCATTTCATCTACATTAGAGGAACTTTCAGTACCCCGCCTCTCGCCCATTGTGAGCTGGGATAGGCTCCAGCCCCCCCGCGACACCGTTCAGGGAAAAGCGGTAGAAAATAGATGGATGGAGGAACTTTCAGTGGGAATTTATGCTGCGCTAACACTCCTTTTATAACTTAAAACTCAGCTGTATTCCATTTCTGCCCTTTTGGTTTCTAAAATATATACCATTCTGTTCCGTGCAGACGTGATTATTTTAAACAGACGTAGTGCCGATGTGACGTTCCCGTGCAGACGTGGTGTTTCCGTGCAGACGTGATGTTTTAAACATATCAATAGATACAACGGCATAAAGGGCAACCAGAAAGTAAACAGAATTGAGAGACCAAACCTTTTCTCATCTGCATTCCTTGTCTAAGTCTTGGCTTTCAGGATATCATTTAAACAAACACACAACAGAAACTATTTATACATTGATATTTTTTCTTTAATAACCCACATTTATGCTGCTGTTTACCGTCCATCAACACTAAACCAGCTTCAAATCAGCTGCATGTTCATGTCTTTATTGCACCGTAGAGGATCATTATTTTCTTCTTATCTGATCATGTGTTGATCTTTGGCTTCTCCTGATGGGACATTACTGTCCATTTAAGCTCTCTGATTGGTGGAAAGTTTTATAGGAAACGTCTTTATCACCATTTTCAGGTCAAAATCCAAATAACTATATAGTAGTAATATTAATCTGTTTACGATATAAATATGATAAATAATGGTGTTATGGTGGATTACTGCAGATTTACCACATAAGAGTCTCTGAATAAACACTACATGTTGTGGCTGGATTGTAAATCTGGACAGGATACAATGCTGGAAACCTACCATCGATCACCTAAAGGGTAATATATTCATCCAAATTTGCCCCACAGAGTTACACACAATGCTCCTAGGAAATAAATTACAGAAATAATCGAGTTTGGGGTTCTGGAAGAGCTTTAAGGGTTAAATAAATGTTTTAAAATAAATATTTATATTTAATCTTTGGAAAAAATGGAAACAGTGATGTCAGGACCTCTATCAACATCTGTATTTAATCTGTTTTGAGAGAAAAACAAGATGAGCCACCTGAGAATTCCTTTGGGAATGTTTCCAGAGAAGGCTGGAAGCACAGGAATCATCCCAAATGCTCTCATTCGCTCCAGGATCTTAAACTGCAGAGAAACAAGAAAGAAGAGGCGTTTTCTCACATGAACATGGTAATTAAACAGATTATTGTTCCTCTCCCAGGAAGCAGTCAGTACTTGGAGATGCAGCTGATTGACATGCCAGGACTGCGGCAGAGGACCACCGAACTTGTACATGTTGGCCATGCGGTTCCAGGCCAGGAACGCGGGTCCGGTGAAGAACTCTTCTATTTCTGACTGGTTTAACCCCAGCGTGCGGTACACCTGCAGGAGATGGAAGCAGGTTTACATCCTGCAGCATCACATCATGGGTCTATGTAATAAGACAATAACTGTAATAATATAATAAAACTAACAGCAAAGCAGTAAAGTTTGATGTTTTCCTTTTAAAACAGGACAAGAACTAGTTCCTGCTTCAGTTTGTATGAGGCCAGTCGGTTCCGGTGGGCAGAATTACTACACACGTGTGGAAATTTACACGTATGTATATTCAGAATAACTCTTAGATCTGGGAAAGTTACTCTGATTATCAAACTGATCATCTGGAAAAGTGCCCTGAGCGTGGTACAGAGGATCTCTGAGCTGCCATGTTTGTAGTTTTCAGCTGTACCTCCTGCCACAGGACTTCCTGGCCGGTGAATGCCAGCGGCAGGTTGATTCCGTTCAGCGCCATCCAGTCGATCTCCCTTTCCCATCTTGGCCAGTCCCACCACACAGAGGTGTAGCTAACAGTGCAAACGTTCTGGTAGTACCGAAATCTGAAAGCACCAAATAAAGTTCATCTCATCACAATATTGTGTAAAAAATGTTTTTTTATTAATTATAAGAAGATGTGCTGGTGTGGATGTCCAGCATGGCACGTCTTTTATTTGCTTGCATACTTTAAATCATTTCATGAAAACATGGAGATCCCATTCTTTTCCTCTCACCAACAACATGTTGATGTGATAAGATGCTTTTACATGAAAAACAGCAGCAAAGTGAAGTTTCTCAGACTCAGGATGCTGCAGGACGGTGACGGCTGCAGCCATGTACATGCCATTAAAACCAGTTTTATAGCTGGAAAGTTATGAAGTGCTCATTTCATTACAAAGAGGGTGTGGAGGGACAACGATGAAAGTTGCCTAACCCTTACTTAGACCAGCACAGGACTGATCTTTATGTTCTGTTTTCTGCTGCAGAGACGCTACAAAAGCAGCCAAACCGAATGATACACATCCTGTAAGTAAATCCACATAGCACGTCCTAACAATCTCTCCTGAGTTATCGTCTTCTTTCATATAATCAGAAGCGTGTCAGTGCAGCGGAGGGCTTGCAGTCAGTGTAAGCCAGGAATCAGACACATTTTTTCTTTCTGTTTGGAGCAGTGAAGCTTTAACTGGGAGGGTTTATCTGTCCTCCAGTTCAGCCAGTAGGACAAACGTCATGTTTAACTTTGTCATCACTGTTTTCATAACAGAGGAGAAGCTGCTGCGAGTCCGGCTGCAGCAGGTTACACGTTTTTGTGGAAGATGGACGCAGTGAGAATACGGAGCTTCAGCAGCAGTTTAACACACTTCCTGTTCATCTGATGCTTTTCATGATAAAAACACAAAGATTAATGTTTGTACAGATGACAGCTGATCATTCTCATGATCACTTCAAGTTCTGAGAAGCTGATCAGAAGTCAGATTAACACAACGTGTTGGAAGTTTACATGTCAGCTGACCAGCAGGAAGTCACGTGACCAGGTAACTTTTCCTCACACAGGTGTGTGTGAATGAAGGGAACATCGGATGATACGTCTAAAGCAGGGACACTCGCCTCCTCCCTTTGCTCTTTTATATTCTATAAAATGTTTCCATTTTATCTGAATTATGGGATGTTTGTGTCCCCTCCAAGAGGCGTCATCCTTAAAACAATCAGCACTTATTTGCTGCATTTAAATAGGTCATGACCTCTGACCTCTCCTCATATTTACCACCATCCTGTGACCTTTGTGTCCAAAAACTTTTCATGCACAAAAACTGCCACAAAATAACAACTTTTTCCATTTTCCCCGTAAATCCCTTAAACAATGATATGATAAATATCAGGATTAGAGTTTCTAAGATTATTTCAAAGCGATTAGTATTTCAAAGATTAGGAGCTAAACTGATATGATTGCATGAGTATATTTTATGCAGCATCAGATACTCCTTCTGGGAACCTTAGTGGCCAAAACGTCCCATTAACTTCCATTAAAACACCATATTTTCATCTCCCAGTCTTTCCAGTTTGTTCTTTTGAATCAGCGTTTGGTTTGGAGAAAAGTTGTGATTTCAGACATTTTTACTGGATTCTACCAGGACATTCTGGTGTTTTTCACCAGCATGGACCCGTGGGACCACCAGGGGGCGCCAAACACAGTTTGTTTGTGTTTTCTTCAATTAAAAAAATCTTAGAATTTATAATAAAAAAAAATTAAACAATATTGACTGATGTGTTGTTTTCTGTGCATGGATGTTGTTTGTCACCGAGGTTACCGGAGGGTGCAAAAGGCATCAACAGAGCCCACCGCTCTGCATGCTCAGGAGGGGGCGTTAAAGCTTCAGTGTTGTCCCAGCCTGGCTTTGATTCATTGTATGAATACGGGTGTTATAAAACGCCTGCAAAGTGTCTTCAGATTATTTTGCAGTGAATCAGTGTTTTATAAATGGAGCTGATGTTACCGCATGACCCGTTTTCACATCTTTACAGAAAACACAGAAGCAACAAACATCACTTTTTATGGAAAATCTTCAGAATAACCGGTTTGAGTTATGGGAACCCATGAACTCATAACGGCTGAGCCGAGAAACAATAGGTAATTGTGGGGAAGGGTCATTTAAATGGTCTGGTGCCAGTGTTGAAATAGCCCACCAGAACAATGCAAAACAATGTTAACAACACTCTGTTTGTTATGCACCCGTGAGTTCTGCTGCCCACCCCCCATATCATTAGCCCCACACATGCAGAGAAACATGTTTCTGTGTGAAGCGAAGTTTTTATTTACTGAACGTGTTCACCATGACAAGAATGCAGCAGTTGTTTCAGGTCTGAGGAGAAACATAAAAAATGATCTGAATCAAACCTGATGTGAAGCAAAGAACAGACATAGCTAAAACAAACCGATTGAACAGTAAGGAGTCAGAGCATAAAGCAGTGATGTCTGAACGTAAACCAGCAAAACCTGAAAGGAAATGGACAAAGTCTGATCATAAAGTTTGATTAGAGACCAAAGACGTGCAAACCGACAGTGTGAACATGAAGCCATGTAGTCTGAAGGAAAACCCAGTGGTGAAGGGGAGACCGAGTTTGATGCAAGCCAGAAACGTCTGAATAAAAGTTTCACAGACTGATCAGGTTTCCATGAAAGCCAATACTAATCAATGGAAACGGATGAATCGTAAACACAGTGCTGGTCTAATCCTGGAAAAGTGTGATCCATGTCCCTGCTGGGATGGGATGACCAGGATCTTGACCTGCAGCTCATCTATAACCAGCCAGTATGGTTCTCCAGCCATCACCAGATTGATTGATCACCTGATCAGTTTTTTACCTCAGCTCTAGTCTAGTTGTGATTTATTTGCACCTGTTGGAAATCCAGACCTACCTGTCTGCCTGCCTTTGACATACTCATCATTTGTTTGAATATCTCCGACCCGTTTCCGCCCATGTGACCTTCATTATAAACAACCCTGTAAAACTTCCCTGTAAGGTTTCATAATGAATAAACCGGAATATTTTCACTCTAATGGAACTTTTCTGTCAGACGGTACCTGATTTCTTCCAGTTAATCTGAATCACCTGATCATCAGGTGTTTCATCCAACCAGGAACACTGTAAACACAGCTTCATGTATGTGTGTGTATCTGTCTAACCAACACATTTTATTCCAGTGCTGGGGGCGGAGCCTATCCCAGCCACCATCAGGAACACCTGGCGTGTTTTTGGAGAACCTGGAGAACCCACATGCAGCCTGTAATGATGACTCAGGACTCGGAGCTTACGTCTGAGTCATCGCCAGGAACATTATTTCCACGACTGCATCATAAGACACATTCCTACCAATTTACAGCCACTCCTGTGTTTTCCCATCATTTCCCATCACCACGGCAACAGGTGAGAGGCCTCAGCCCTCTGTGCTGGCTGTGGACTGAATATAAAGAGCTGGTCGGATGGTGGTGACGTCACCAGGTAGTTTCTGAGGAGCAGAAGCTCATTGGGCGGTTTCTACAGTCCCATCTTAGCAGCGCTCACAGAAAATACAAAAATGGGATCGAAGTGCAGGTGAGAGCACGAGCTGCAACTTTCACTCATTAATGGTGATAATAACAGTCACTAATCAGTAATCAAAGCTGCAGGTAGATCAGAGGGAGAGGATGAAGAAGGTGGAAAGGAAGGAAGTTGTGATTTGATCTTAATACGTTCATTAAGACTTTATCATTTTATTCTGACATCTGACTTTCACATTATTTTATACAAAACAGTTTAAATCTATAAATCTGTGGAGATGTTTTTTTCTAAACTATTCCAGGATGATGAGATGCTTCATCGCTGTGTTTATCATTTTATCTGGGAAGGATTTTCTTTCCAGGTGTTTTAAGTTGAACTGAAGTAGTGAATTTCTTGTTTTGTGGGATCTGTGATGATGATTTCACCACAGCACAAACTGTTTTCCTGTCAGTAAGTGAAACAGATGTTTTCACCTGATGGTAAATAACCCTGGATTCAGTTCAGATTGTAAACAAGCTGAAAAAACATCCTGCATTATATGTTGAGATTTTTATTTACTTAGTTACATGATACTGCAAATAAACATCACATGTACACTTGTGTCTTCCTCTGTGGGATCAATGTCAAAACCAAACCTTTAATAAAAACAATGTGTTCCTCACAAAGCATCCTCCATCATCACAGATCACTATCATCATTTTATTTATACTCATCTGTGACCTGATCCTAGACCTGTCTATGGACCACACGGAGCACTGACCTGTGCGGGGTGTTGATGCGCAGAACCCCGGTCAGCTTCGGCAGCGGACTCGGAACCGCCATCTGGTTTCCGGACCAGGAAACATGGCAGTTACAGAAATACTTGAGGTAGTTATAAATCCCGGACGCCACGGCCACTCCTGTGCTGCCTGTGGCCACGATCTGGTTGTTTTTAGTGGACCTGAGCTCGCAGACGTCCAGACTGTCGTTGGAGAGGCTCCTGTTCACTGAAACCACAAACTCCGTGGATCTGTTCCCGAGCAGCCGCTTCAGGAGCCCCGCCACCGCTCTGCCCTGCGCCATGTCTCCGGCTCTCGGACTGATGTGGTCCAGACTCGGAAACTTTCCCACCGCAGATGGTAAAAAACAGAGGAAAAGCAACAGAACCGGAGACATTTCGAACTCGGTTCGGCTCAAACCACTGCGGATCAGGTTTCAAATCAACTTTATATGTTCATTAGCCGATAAGTAGGAAACGCTGCGTGTTGGCCAATCAGAGGCCGAGATGCGGCCACCGCCGAAACTCTCAGCCAATGAGAGGGCGGCGTGCCTGCGACGCTACTGCACATGATCGCTCTGTCATGTGACTGATTTCGGAAGTGATTTGACCGGTAAACACCTGAAGTCTTGTGACTGAGGTAAAGACAATAAGAAGAAGCTGCGGAATAAACTTCCTGTTCACATGCTTCCATAAAGAACTTATCTTTATGATGGAAATAAAGCAGAATGTTACAAATAAATTAAATATAATTACTATAAAGCTTTTACTGATTGACCCACATCTGTTTCAGCAGAGCTTCGTGCTGCAGCTCCATTCTGACATCGTTTTAGAGCATTTTGGTTCATTTTTCAGGACCCACAAATGAGGAAGTTGTAGGAATACAGAAACATGGAGTCTGTAGTAGGTTACAGGCCAATCTGCAGTAGAACATGGAAAAGCTTTTGTTTAAAAACTGAGAAAATGAGCTTTTTGTACAGCAAGGAGTGAAAAATCGACTGATTTTGATATTTTTACTGAAAACTTGAGCATCTGAGCAGTTGTTTACTTTTTTAAAATAACGTAAACAACATAAAAGGGGACTGCTGGCAAAATATATACACTAACAACAACTTAACGTAACATTTTACAACAAAAACTCAACCCATCCCTCCCTCTCTCCACCTCCCTCCCTCTCACAACCAAACCCTGCGTGTGCGCGCGTTCACTCCTAATCATAATGATTTATTTTGGGTGATAAACACTAACATTCTGGATGCAACAGTGTCGTTCATCCTATGAGTCCGGATCAGACCTGGATTCAGCAGATGGGTCAGGCTGCCACTGACATGACGCGCCTTCACGCTCACCGCGCGGCACACTTCCATGTGGCGCACATTTCTCTCTCTCTCTCTCTCTCTCTCTCTCTCTCTCTCTTTCTTTCTCTCTCTCTCCCTTTCTCTCTCTCTCTCTCTCTCTCTCTCTCTCTCCCTTTCTCTCTCTCTCTCTCTCTTTCTTTCTCTCTCTCTCTCCCTTTCTCTCTCTCTCTCTCTCTCTCTCTCCCTTTCTCTCTCTCTCTCTCTCTTTCTTTCTCTCTCTCTCTCTCTTTCTCTCTCTCTCTCTCTCTCTCTCTCTCTTTCTCTCTCTCTCTCTCTCTCTCTTTCTCTCTCTCTCT
>JBAMHV010000023.1:18646448-18658439 GCA_037177535.1 Pseudomugil gertrudae
GAGAATCATTCACTGTTCAGACGGGTCTGATTGTTCTGATTCAGTTAGAGAATCATTCACTGTTCAGACGGGTCTGATTGTTCTGATTCAGTTAGAGAATCATTCACTGTTCAGACGGGTCTGAATGTTCTGATTCGGTTGGAGAATCATTCACTGTTCAGACGGGTCTGTTCTGATTCAGTTAGAGAATCATTCACTGTTCAGACGTGTCTGTTCTGATTCGGTTAGAGAATCATTCACTGTTCAGACGTGTCTGTTCTGATTCGGTTAGAGAATCATTCACTGTTCAGATGGGTCTGAATGTTCCGGTTCAGCAGTTCTCTGTATTTCCACTCCATGTTGCATTCTCACCCTGGATGCGCAGGCTCTCCTGGTACTGGATGATGAAGTATTCCTGGCTGTGCTGCAGCTTCCTCAGCTCGTTCTCAGTTTCCTGTGTAGACAGACGGAGCTCCTCAAAGGCCTGGTTGATCTGCTGATGGCGCTGTGAGAGGGTGTCCATGGCCTGTCCTCCACCACTAGAACTCGCCTGCAGGTGAGATATATAAGTTGATCTCAGTTCGTTGCAAAATGTAAAGACAAATTGGTAAAAAACTATTTAACCACCCACCCCATCATTCTAAGGCCCAGTTAATATGACAATGCTGAAGCAGTAAAACAGAAATGTTTTGTTGTGTTCTGGCTTTTGTTTACAGAGTTGGGTAGATAAAACCAGAAAAGTTCTAACAGCCTCCAGAGTGACATTTTCTTGCACACAAGGTGAATCCTGTTCATGAGAAGTGGAATCAGAATCTCTGGGCGAAGGTTACATCTTTCATATAATCTTGTACTTGTGTAATAAGCCCATTTAACCCACCAAAAACCCAATAACAACGTCTCAGCCTCTGTGTCATTTTTGTCCTGCTGCACTTCATTAATTAATTCATTTGGTCTGTTGAAGCAAAAACTGGTACAACCTTTAGGCTGTCAGCGTAGACACAGAGGTTGCATGCACAACATACCCAGCTTTTATAAAACAGGAAAAAACTGTTTTCTAACAGGAAAAAATAAGGAGGATGTGCACGGAGGGAAATGGAGAGCTCTTCTTTAGGAATTCATTTAACCTCCAGGAGGATGCTCCTTCTAATATTGTTCTTTTTTCTGTAAAGCTTTTTGTAATCCAGGTTTTATCGTACAGTTCAAATCAAATGTACTGAGATACTTACTGACAACAGATATGTGTACGTTAATGCTACTACAACCTGCAAATGTCACGTAAACTTACATTTGTAGCTTCCTGAACGAGCCTTTGTTCCGACTGGAGGATGTGTTTGATGCAGCGCACCAGCTCGAAGGGACAGCGGTCATATGTGCTCTGCAGAGACAAACACGAATCAGTCCAGTTGTTCAACACCTGAGCCAGAAAAAGCCATTATAAAGAGTCATCTGGTTGGTTTCCAACCAGTGAAAAAAAGCTTAATCAGAAATATTTCTCTGAATAAACTCAGCTGCATAGTCACTGTAAGGAGGCACAAAAAGACACCTTGAATTGATAGTGAATTGTAATGAACTGGACTAAACTTCTATGTATACATTGATGTAATTAGTAGCACTATTACCTTGTAACTGAAGAACATGTAATGTAATCTTTTGGTTTCCTTAGCAGGGTATTTATATATGAATTGCATAAAGGCAGTTATGAGCTCGTGTGTACTCGTGGATTTGTTTGACTGGATCACGATGAATTGGCTTGAATTGAACATCTGAAAAGTCCCTTGATATGACTTCAGTGTTAACTAGTGCTGTACAATTAAAAAGGGAATAATTCAGTACAAGTGTACCTACAGGAAAAAATAAAGAGGACATGCACAGCTCTTCTTTAGGAATTCCTTTAAGCTCCAGGAGGATGTGGGCTAAAATCTCACACCTACAGCTGGTGAGGCTCTCTCAGGTCAGCTTCATGTTATTTCTGTTCCTGCTCTTATACACAAAGTCTTAGTTTTGTTTCAATGGGTTTTAATCCATTTTATTTTGCCAACAACTCTGATACTGATGTAAATCAGGGACGTAAACCTGACACACAGGGATCTGTGCATTATGTATACTGGGATGACTCATTCAGTCCTACGAGGGCTGAAGTCCTGCACGTTTTCACTTTCACCCTGTCCCAACACACCGGATTTAAATTAAATGGATCCAACAGCCTATGAAGGACAATGACTCATCAGGTGTGTGATGAACAGGAAACATTGGAACCTGTACATTGTGGCCCTCGTGGGACCAAACCAAGCGGCCCTACCGTAAACAAAGTCTGAAGGAAGACTACTTAAAATGGTTTATGTGCAGACAAACTTATAAAACTTTATCAGTGTCTTTCTGAAGATAATGATCTTCACTTCCCTTTTTTCAAGTGCAGCTGTATTATATATAGTTTGAGCATCACCATCACAATGTACGTGTGTGCAACAGTCACATCATATGTGGTAATAAACAAGTTTTTATAGTAAAACACAACTCCTGTTTGCACATTACTGAATGAAACATTTACTCAGGACCTAGCACAGTATTAACGAAAGATAACGAAAGATAAGAATAACTCAAATACAGACAAAAACCATACTTAAATGTTCACAAAACAGGTAAGAGCAGCACAGGTTAACTGTCAGAAGTTCAAATCAACTTTATATGTATAGCACCACTTCACAACAATGACATCTGACATATCAATACGAGCCAATTCCTAATGAATAGCCTAGTGAAGGCAAAACAAACTGATCATATTCAACTTGACTCCAATCCATCATCTGGAGCATGCACAAGGCGACAGCAGAAAGGAAAAAACTCCCTTTGAGCAGGCGGGAAACCCTCCAGCAAAACCCCGTTTAGGGAGAACAGCTAGCTGCCTCAACCAGTTGGATGGCAGGAGTGCAGCATAAGCACCATAAGCACCAAGTCATTCCTGTATTTGATCATATTGCAAGGTTAAAAAAAAACTTAAAGATCAGACCAGTACCGTGCAACCCTACTGGCTTTTCAACCCAAATTCAATTTAGCTTTATTCATACAGTATCACAGTCATCTGACGATATTTCTGTAGACACAGTCTAAATAAATCCAGTTCAGTGTAGACCGATTACAATCCGAGTCAAACAAATGCATTTTATTATCAACATCAGTCATTATCTTTATCTCTGCCAGAACCAAGAAGCAAAACCTCCATCAGAACCAGAACCAGGAAGGCTTTCCATCTGCCTGGGCCAGTTGGGGGGACTGGGTTTAACAGAACGATTTCCAACAGCTAATAAAAGAATAAGATCTGAGAGCAGATCAGAGATGTGACAGCAGCAAAAGTGTTGGGATAACGTTCAGGTAACAATTAGCCCAGTTTGATTGTCTTACAGCTGTTTTGTGGTACCTTAAACTGGCTGGCGTAGTGGCCCAGCTTGATCTTGAGCAGGAAACTGTCCTCCCCTCCCTGAAGCTGTGCTCTCTTCTGCAGCTCAGACACCAGGTTGTCCAGCAGACGCTTGGCTTTGGCTTCATCTGATGGGTTGTCCAACTCCACCGAATCCCTGAAAAATGAGCAAAATGAAAAGTCAGACAGCTGATTCTGGCTGTTTAAGCAGGAAAAACAGCAGTACAACAAGTAGAGATGTCCCACAGCAGTGAATCTATCACATACCAGGACTGGCTTTCAATCCACTGGGCCAGGTAGTGTCGCACCTCGATGGGGAAATGCTGGCCGTACAGCGCCTGCATCTGATGCAACGCTTCATCCTGAAGCTGCTGGGCCTGAATCCACATCGCCATGATGCTTCTGTGGAACGGGAAGAGTTCAGAAAGAGACTGTTTTTATTCCAGTATGACAGTGAAGTACAGATACAGACACACAAGATGCACTTTATTTTTTTTCTTTACATGCGGATCATTTTTACTAAAAACATTATTTTTTCAATAGCTTTTTGTTTCAGTAACAATTTTAAATCTAGTCTTTTTCTCTTACGTCTTTTATACTCTTCTGAGCTTTGGTGACCTTCATGACCGAGAGTCCAGGCGCAAAAACACTGCCATAAAATACAAACTATAATCAAATAAAAAGGTTTTTTTTTTCATAAAATCCCTTAAAGCACGTCAGACCTCAACATTACAAACATTTTACATTTTTAAATGCCAGCCTTAAATATTTGTCTTAATGCATAATTTATTGACAATAAATAGAAGAATTATTATTTGCAATATAAATATAAAAGGGAAGAGTTTGTTACTGATTAGTCTTGAATCTGTCAAAGCTTGGCAGTAAATTGATCTGCCTGCTGTTTCCTAAATAATAAATATTACGGGAATGTGTCTTTGGTGGTTTTGGATAGGTCAAAGATCATTTATGTTTTTCGGTATTATCAAATATTCTGGGACCTGAGGCCAAAAATGTCCTCATGACTTTCATTTAAGCTACATACTTTAACCTCACATGCAGTCAAGTTTAAAATAATTCATTCCTTAATGTCAGCATGAATAATGCAGTTATTCCTGGTGGATGCTTGAATAAAATCTTTTTTCTTTTAACTTTCTTCTCTTTTTGTGCCAATGTGATTTTCTTCCATAACAGGAAAAAAGAAACAAAAAATAATAAAATAAATAATAAAAAAGTTCTTCTGGTATTCTAAACGGACCCAGAATGTTATGATGAAGCAATGTTCATAGATGGATAGATCTGCATTTTATCTGACGGATAATGTTCAGTTTGCTGCATTTCTGATAAAAAGTCTAGCATCTACGAACACTTTTTCAGCAGAAGCATGGTGGATGTGCTGGAAAGAATGACACTTTTTCAATTAAAAAGAAATGCAGGTGAAAGTTTAGGTGGTTGAATAAATTCCCCACTACCTGACAGACATTTTGATGTAATCTCCTGAGGGCTGAGCCCCCCTAACTCTCAGTCAGAGTGACGCCCCTGTGCTGAGCAGCGCTAGCTTGCTAGCGCTGTTTCTCTGTTAGCAAGTTGGAGGAGCTGGATGGAAGAACCAAAGTTTACTTTCATGTGACAGTTCACCCTGTCCTGGACTCAAACTCACCTGTAGTCGGACTAACAGCTGCAGCTGGACCAACTTTCAGAACCTCCTCGGTCCGGCTGTCATCATGTTCCGTCCACCAGCGAAACTTTTACCTCCTGATTTCTGCTTAAAAAACCAGGTGTTGGTAAAGACGAGCTGTTTGTTTAAAAATAAAAACTACTTCCGGCTTCAAAATGTTTTTAAACCCCAACCGGAGGTGTCGGTAACGGGAACCCTAATCGAATTGCTCTGTTTTTGTTGTTATTGGCGTTTTTCTGTGACTTTGGGCTGTGAGGTGCGCATTTTGCTGTAAGTGATCTATTTCCGGGTGCAGCGTGGAGGCTGCGGGCGGTTTGGGAGCGTGTGCACGCCCCGCCGCGCGCACTGCCTTAACCCGTTACAGCCCGAACCTGTTAAGAGTTCATCTTTTATCATCTCTTATGGCCAGTGTAACTTTGTCCATCTCTCCAGATCATTTTTGCTTTTATTCTTGTTATAAAAACGTACAAATCCTCCCAAACTAAATCTTCTCAGTTAATAAACAGTTAATTTTTATTATATTAGACGTCTATATATAGACGTAATAAACTATAGATTATTAAAATACGTCTATTTTTTAAAAAAAGTAATAATTCAGCAAATTATTCTCTTCAGCAAATCAGACTGGTAGTCTTGTGGTACTAAAGATAATCAAATTATGGTGTATTTTTTAGAAACAGCACCCAGCAGTAGGCTACACGATTAAATGTAATTAATTAATTTATTAATTAAATTTCACTTAAGGGTAAATTCTTTAAAGTTTTACATTAACTAATCACATGGAATAAAACAGACCCCTTCCATAAAAACATCAAATAGTGAAAAAATATATAACTTTTATCATTTCGTTTAGGTTTAGGTGGTAGTCACTTTGAGCTGTAGACGCCCTAGTATTACTTAATTGTGATTCCAAAATGTTATTAGATGTTCTAGCCCATCTTGTGTGTGTGTGTGTGTGTGTGGAGGGGGAAGGATGTACCCCTAAAATTTAAGAAAATTGAATTTTTAAAAATTAATTTTTATATCCTTGGAAATGTAAAAAAAAAAGTGAAAACCACACAGTACTTGGTTGAAATGTTAGCAGAAATACATCAAACCCTTAACCCACCTCAAAAATGGTTTTATCCTGGACGGTGTTATGATTAAAATAAACACCCTGCCGTGGAAAGCACGCACAGTGTACACAAGGAGCGCAGTGAATTTCACATGCACATATAAAATCAATTTCTTCCATGATTAGTCCACCAAACCTGTACAGTTGTACACAGTGTACTACTTGGACAATAACTATGAAGTACTTTTTACTGCAGACGTTTTCTGTATTCCATTGCTAAAGTCACATACACATGGAAATAAAACACCTTTCAGCTAACTTCAAACTCCACCAAATCCATTCCTTCCATAAGTCGTCCACCAAACATACAAGTACTCCAAATACTTGCACAAAAGCTATGAAGTACTTTTATTGTGTACTTTTCCTGTAATAAAGTACCTTATGGCAATAGAAATAGACTTTTTCTGATCTAAATATACATGAAGAGCCTCATGACAAAGCAAATTTGCTCAGCACAACAGCAGCCAGCCCATCATTCTGCTGCTTTCATGCATCACACGTTTAAAAATGGTTTTATATTGGCAATAATAATGTTAATACATGTTTTTAATTTAAAAAATCATGTAACATTTCATTAAACTTTAAAACAAACAACAGGCTTTCTCATTGTCATAAGCAGTTCTCACTTAATTTGATCCATTTTTGTTCCTTTTTATTGTCCCTTTGTGATGTTCAGGAGCAGCCCAGAATAAAGCTAGGATGAAGCATGCACGACATCACTAGTAGGTTTCTGAAGAGTAACAGTAAAGCTCAGTGAGGAGCTCCCATCGTTTCTGGCAGCATCACATGTGCCGTCGCTTTGGGAAATACAAAGTTCACGTTTCTGCTTTGCTTCATCCGAGTATCTGTTTCTGTGATTAAAATCATTATTCTGTCGGCTCCTGGTTGTCTCGCAGAATTGTGACCGGAGACTGAAAAGCTGAGAATTTATAATATTAAATGATCTGGTGTCATAATGTTGGCCTTCATTTTCTGAAAGTTTGCTCTGCTGCTATGTTTATGGGTCATAAAAAGCTCAATGTTTCCATCCTGCACAAACATCTGTACAACAAATAATAATTCATCTATGTAAATCATTGATTTTACCAGACTTTCTTCATCATGGTTGGAGCTCTCTGACTCCAGTTGTTACATCTTTTGGTTTTATAACTTTTACATCTTTTACAACTTTAACACACAGATATCATCCCCATGCAGACAGACGGTGAGATGATGCTGTGCTGCATTATGATGAAGAGTAGCTGGCCTGCAGGGGGAATGTAGTATATATGAAAAGAAGATAGTAGCTCTAATATTTAATAAAATATTTGAATAAAAGTAACTAACTATAATATGTCCATGTGAGGTTGATTGAATTGTCCTGTACATGAAAGGTGCTATACAAATAAACTTGCCTTGCCTAATTGTTATTTATTTAAAATGTCAAATTTTCTATCTGACTGCGTGATGAGGGAGTCAGTTCAGGTGGTCAGGACTACACATGTACACATGTTCATTAAAAACTTGTTCTGTTCATGATGTGAAATACTGAATTGGTATTAAAAGTAATTTAAAAATATATATAAATCTATGTATGTTGAAATGATGTAAGTTTAATAAAATTAGGCAAAATCTCATTATTTCCCATAAAATTTAAGCTGTTCATAATATTTTTTAAAAGATACTTCATTAAGTATAAACATCTTGATGATGTACTTGTATTTTTTGTACTAAAACATTGATTCTAGGTTATTTTACTGGTCCTGCCCACTGGAGACCACATCCAGCTGCATGTGAGCTCAAAGCCTGATCAGGACATGCTATTGTTGCTGAGCTCTGTAATCTTTATTTAATCCACAGAGCCATTTGCCCCATCAGCTCAGATAAACAAAACTTGTTTAAATGACCTTTTAGAAAAAAAAGAAAAACCTTATAAATATCTACTATAGAAACTTTGTTCAAGAACCTCAGTTTTTTTCCATTTCAGGTTCTAAAATAATGAGAAAAAGCTGATCGATCAGTTCAAAGTGCCCCACCCTGCTTCCTGCCAGACTCAGAACAGACCTGGAAAGCACATCTAACACCGACTAACAGGCTGTTCCAGAAGAAGTGCCCACTAAGGGTCAGTATTGGACCACCGAGCTGGAAACATAGCGACAGCTTTGCTTCTTATCACAGTTTATTTGCAGAAAACATATTTAAAACAAGTTGTTTAAACACAGAAGAGTCTCAGAATGAATAAAAACAAATGTGTACATTTCTCAGCAGAAATTAGGTGATTATCTAAAATGAAGGCAGAAATATGACAAATGAAGGTGAGCTGAGGAGGAAATAAGCTGTGACATGTGATTACATATAAAATCATCCACAAATACATGTGCTCATGACTGCCTGCAGCAGACGTCACTGTGCTTCTACATAAGGTCAAGCAGATAATAATACATTTGAACAGCAATGAAAGATGGAAGGAATGATTTAAGATATGTGATATTTAACAAAACAAAATATCTGTGTGTGCCAGGACGTGTTATCCTTTCCTGTAAAACATTATGATTCTCCCTCCTGTCACCTTACTTCTGATCTTATATCCCCACGTCCACAGCATATTGTTTTCTTATTGTCTTCTTGATCATGTTCACATTAACCAGTAACTCTACTCTGAATCTATGTTCAGCCTCGTAACATGATCCCACATCCGTGTAGATTTTGCTCCATTTAGTTCTTGCCATTATTCCTGCTTTGAAATATATTCAAACTTAAATTTATTGTTATATTTCATATTTTTTATCTTCTGTTTCTCACAGCAGTGTGAGAAGTAGCTCCACCTGCCATCTGCTGCTCGTCCCATGAAAACATTTTCCCTAAAAATGTAAAAGTAATCCACCAAACACGCATTTACAGCAGTGGTTCTCAAACTGGGGGTCACCACATAACTGTCAGAATTAAACCGATAACTTTGAGATACATCTGTGAAGTTAGCATCTTAATTTTTAAAATATTAAGGCATTAAAAACAATGTACACATGTCATATTTTCACAACAAGAGATGTGTATTCTGGGTGGGAGATTCTGCTTCACAGACTGGTTCTGTAAGTTTAGTTTCTGGACTTTTATCCATGTCAGAACATGTTTAGCTTGTCTTATCAGTCTTTTATAATTAATTTTGTTGGCCACATGATAAAAACAGAAGTGGGCCATCTTAACACTGAAACTTTATTAAATATAAAACAATATTATAAATCTTTTCTTTTTCATTTGTGAGTTATATTAAAGGTTTTTCTATTTGCTTGTATGAGCTCATAAATTTCCTCTCAAAACATTTGTTTACCATTGTTTATCACTATTAGTAGTAGTAAAGTTTACCGGTTGTTATAATCGTAACTAATTTATCATATTTGTTACATGCAGTGTTGGAATTCCTATTTAAAAACTACTGTATATGTGAGGCTTGCCTTCTGCCCCCTGCTGGACACCTTTTGCACAACAAATCTGACATATTTTTTACACTAAATATGTAAATAATTTTTGTGAAAGGAGTTCAGATTATTTTTAAGGAATTTTATGGACATGATTAAAACAATTTTATTGGCCAGATGAGGAAAATGTTTGGTCATGAACACTGAGCTGAGGGCTTTATCAGATTATTCAGTGTTCTAAAAGATTAATAAAGATTTCTGGTAGGTTTTTCACAATGTAAGTTAAAATGTACTCCCTGGCATAAAACAGCATTAAAGTAGAAAAGATATCAGCCAAATGAACACCTGATGTATCATATCTGACTCAAACAGCTTTTGAGACTTTTTGCATCACGTTATGGTGCAAACTGATTTATGTCTTCTGCCCTCTAGTGGACACCTTGTGAACTACAGTAATTCTGACATGTTTTAGTAAAAAAATGCTTCAGAATAAAAAAAATAATTCTTTTTGCACATTAGTTGTTGAATCACATGCTAAAGAGTAAACGTTAATGTCATTGGCCAAAAAGATATGAAAACACAAATATAGACGTGACGTAGCACCAGGGTGTAGAGCCACTAGACAACCTGCTTTCTTTCCCAAGAGTTTCTTTCAGGGGACTCCATTAATTATTTACCTAAGTTATAAGTTTGTAATCAGGTTCTGGGTAGCCAATGATGGACAGGTTTACTACAACATGAGTTGTCTCATTCTCTAATTCGGACCTGTCACACACTATTTATGTCCAGTTTGACCACAACAAATAAAAAAGATGCAGGTTGAATACATTTATGAGACACATCTACAAAGCTGGAGTTCTATGACAGATGCATATCCAGGCAAAATTGACCAGTTGTGATGCAGACTAAATGTAGACACCAGCCCACTGTATTTAACCGGTCTGCAGAGATTTTCTACAATATGGAGAACAGCAGGGAATATTTGGGGACATTTCCATGTTGTGAGAAGGTCATTTAGGGAATGTTATTGACAGTAGGAATAATGGACAAACATATGAAAACATATTATGTTGGTACTCATCAAGCCTCCAAATCTCCCCAAACTTATGTTGTTTTATAAAGAAACTGAGTAGGTACGAAGGGTTTGGTGTAAAGGTTTGCATTTAGTCGCTGTCTCTATCTCTTTCATCGTTCTCCTGCAACGCATCGTGGTTGTCTTCCTCTTCATCCTCCTCAACTTCCTCTTCATCCTCAGCTCCGTTCATCATCTCCATCTCAACCTCCACCTCCACGTCGTCTACAGGCCCTTCCACTCCCTCGAAGGGCTCAGCATCCCTCGATACTTCCACCATCTCGGTTCCCTGGACCACTTCGACAGCCCCCTCTCGGACCTTCTTGACGTGGAAGGTAAAGGGGGGCACCTTGTACACGGCCGTCTTGGACCGGGCGTAGACCACGTGGTCTGGCGTGAAGGCCTTCTTCATCTTGTCGCTGGATGTCTTCATCTTTTGTTTGCGCTCAGGATTGACACTCATGCGTGTTCCGAGCTTTCCCATTTTCTTCTCAATGTTGTGCCGAGTCTTCTCCAGGTTCTCCTTTGTCTTCTGCTTGGTCTTCTCCAGGTTCTCCTTGGTTCTCTGTCTGGTCTTCTCTAGGTTCTCCTTTGTCTTCTGCTTGGTCTTCTCCAGGTTCTCCCTAGTTTTTTGCTTGGTCTTCTCCAAGTTCTCTTTGGTCTTTGCTCTGGTCTTGTCCATCTTCTCCTTTGAGAATACAGTCTTCAGGGTTTGTACGCGTTGCAGACTGCTGCGTTTGATGCGTTCAGCTCGGGACTCCTCGATAGCCTCTTCAATCTCTAACCCCTCCTCATCCGATGAGAGGTCGACGTGTGGTTTGTCTGCCTTTTCACCTTCTTCTCCTTCTCCGGGTTCTTCCACAGCTTCTTTGAGCTCCAGCAGACTCCCTCCTCTGCTTCCTGACACAGACTCAGAAACCCTCATGGATTTAGAGATGCTCAGTTTGGAGGGGAGCTTAACTTCATCCTGCAGAGAAAAAAACATAAAGAAAGTTGATGAAACCAGCTCTCATTAGGTCTAAGATGAAGTATTAGAAGTTTCAGTACAAATCCAGAAACTTTATTTGTCTCACTGAGTATAAAATAAGTCTTATTGAAAAGAAGAGTCTGTGATGAAGATGTGTTTGCCTTAACTTACATAACTGTATGTAACTGTTTAATATACAAGGCTGGACTCGGTTTGAAAGATTGGATGCACATAATGCACAATCTATAAATCAAGTTTTTATTCAGTGTCATTTTCCCTGTATTATATTTTAAATACAGGAAATATCTATCTATCTATCTATCTATCTATCTATCTATCTATCTATCTATCTATCTATCTATCTATCTATCTAT
>JBAMHV010000023.1:18660484-18672372 GCA_037177535.1 Pseudomugil gertrudae
GGAAGTCTGGGCTTCCCTCCTTATGCTGCTGCCCCCGCGACCCGACCTCGGATAAGCGGTGGAAAATGGATGGATGGATGTAGGTGTGCTAATCTGTTTTCTCATAATCAGATTACTGCCATCAGATACATAATCAGATTATTCTGTCTACATGATTGCTTGATTCAGCTGCAAACTCCAAAAATTACATGTTCAGATTTTTAGTGTCTGTGTAAATGGTTAAATAAAGTAGAGCATAAATGTTTGGGGATAACAAAGTAGTCTAGGAGTAAGATACAAATCCATCAGTCTGACGGATGAAGCTTGTTGAAAACAATGAATCAAGGTGTGGACATGGTCCAGTTAAAGTCCACATCTCATCCTGACTGCAGGAAACAGACAAGCAAAATGAATCCAGACTGATCCCATCGTCTGGATCATTACTTGGAGTTATAAGTGATGTATGAGCATGTAGAAGCTTCTGGATGATGGGTGGACGTAGTTTTGGTTCAATATTATTGACACACTGGTATCTGTCATGTTGTTCACCTCAGGTTGAAGTCGCTGAATTTTAACTGGTGAATTTTTATGACCAGACATGTAAAGACTTGGAGGTGAAGCTGATGACTGTATCTCATGATGCAGCTTGTTAAATGTTTGTTACTAAGGTAAATGCATTCACTGTACAACACAGACTGGGCCTTTATTTGCATATCGAGCATTAGATTGATATCTGATCACCTAAATAATACCTGATGCAAGCAGGACCAGGAGGGTTTCACCATCACTGAGCACAGAAGGGCTTCCTGAGCCACATGGAATGAATCCAGTAGTAGGAAACTGGGCTGATGATAATGGAGCAGTTGAGGATTCAAGGTGAATGTGTTTGAACATCATATTAGTATTTAAGTTGTTCCCTTATCTGTAGTTCAGTCTGACAGCTCAGAGAATGAAAGGTTAATGTGCTGCTACATGAAAGAGCGGGACAGCGGAGGGAATTCTTCGCCAAAGTACATGGAAAGATTTGTGGGAAGTTCAGGCATCCACCTTGGTGTTTGACTTCCTGACCCTCCTAATTTAATGGGACATTGTTCTCTGTGAGACTGTTGCTCCAAAGACAGGAAGGTGCATGGAGTCGTGGAAAATAGATGACTGAGGTATGTAATGGTTTGTGTATGAGTGTGTGTTTGTGTGGTTGTCAAGGCAAAGCAGTGAGACAACATTTCAGCTCTTACAAAACACAGACAATTTTCATTTCTACTCTGCACTTAAATTACAAAATGACAGCTGGGAGGGATGTTTGTTGTGAAACACAGTAAACCACAATATGTGAGAGTGTGAGAGAGTCCTTATGTCCTGGAGCAATGGGAGTAGTTGTCTCTTGATCACAGTATAAAGCTGATGGATGATTACTCTTCATCTCCTCTTAATCCTGACTGGTGTGTGTGTTACCAGCAAAAGAATAACTCTCTGTCCTCAGTCTTTCCGTGACTTGGACATGTCTGCATGTTTCTTTGACCTGATGCTCCAAGACTCATTAACTGCTGGTAAACAGCTGATAAGTGCTGTTGAAATGCTATAAAACTGATAACAGCTGGTAAATGGCTGGTCGTCATCATCTTTTAGAAATAAATGGCATCTTGTAGAAAATCCCGGCCTTTTGGAGGATTTGGGTTTTTTGTTTTAGAGTTTCTGAAAGTAGCTGATGGTGAAGTAAGCCATAAAACCAGAAGCAAATCAGAACCAGATCAGATTCCTCATGAGAAATGAATGAAGTCCTCATTAGGTTTCTAACTACAGGTCTCTAAATAAAGCCTGGAAGGAAGGGGTCGACACTAAGGCAAAACACTAAGTTGTACTAGTGTCTCCATGGTAACCGTGGTGAGCCTGACTGGAACTGTAATGTTTCCAGAAGAAAGCAGAAGATGTTTCATTAAAGTGTGTGTGTGTGTGTGAGTGTGTGTGTGTGTGTGTGTGTGTGTGTGGGGGAAGCTTTCCGCCTTCACACTGCGACCACTCATCAGAGAGAGGAATCCTGCAGGAACACACCCCTCTCTGTTTTCCTTTAAACTCAAACCACCACAAACTTCCCCACTGCTATGAATACTGTACTGGGTGAGCTTCATGACTCCACATTCCACTACACGCCCACACCGACGGGAGATCCAGGAAAAAGGGGATTCCTCCTGATATAGCTGCTGATGTAGGAAAAACGGAGAGCCGACGGAGAGGAAACTCCTGAATTCACCACCATACAGTCCATCATATAATCCCCATCCAGCCATCTTCCCTCCTCCCCTTTCCAGCGTTATCTTTAGGTCTAGAGTTGCCTTCTCCAAATCAACCAATCACAAAATGTCCTAGATGAGTCCAACAAGACTCCACTTCCAGTATAACCTAATCTCTGACCAGTACAGACTGAAGTTGTTTAATAGTTTCCATCATACACCTGTTTCCTGCTCTTCTTGAACCAAATGAGTTAGTGGTTCCAATCCAATATATCCATGCTCATCTTCTCCCAGTCAACAGGGCCTCACACAAAATCATAGACCCAGTTCACCATGAAAGAATCATGATTGCACAATAAGAGAATCCAGACGGGTGAAAAAGCCTTTACCAGCACCAGCTTGGTCAAACTGGACCCTATACTGGGGAATTATAAACTATCAAACAGGGGTTTCGCCAAACATCTGCACTTACATCCAGAACTGAGACACGAGACCTGAAACCCAGATTTACCCAGGACTTTAAAAAACTGGGATAGGAATCTTGAGGGAAGTTATTGGATTGTTGTTGAAAGTCTCGATGAAAAGAAACGGGACCACGAGAACTCCTGTTGGAGATGTGAAACTGTGGGTTGTCCTCCCTTACATGCTCCATGATAGAGTCTTTGTAGCCTCACATTATGTCTTTTATTAACTGTCCTCTGCTCTTACAACATGTGTACGTGCAGCTGAATGTCCACCAGATCCCATGGTGCAGGATGGGTCTCATCACTGGATGCAGGACAGCTTTAAAGTTAGTCTAAAGAAAACAAGTCTAATTATATGCTTTGTTCCAAAAAAAAACCTAAAAGTTCATCGTCTTTCCACTCACAGCGAGGAAGAACAGGAGAAACTAACTGAAGGGCAGAAAAGATTTCAACAGTTCGGATGACTTCTGGGGGAAAGAACCAAAATTAGACACAGAAGGATTTCCTAACAGGCTGCAAAGATCAGCAGATCTCAGCCGGTGAGGGCGGACATGCACCAACACCTCCCTCAGTGTCGGTGTGCTGGACAACAGCTGGACATTAAACCCTGGAAACAGGAATGTGTTCACAAATAAGAGCGCTTTTTAGGTGCGCACAGTAATGTGGATGATCAAACACCCCAGAGCTCAGGATTCCTGCAGGACTTCTCAGAGTTTTACGTCTCTGGGAACACACACAGAGCTTCCTGAGATGAAGGAAGGGGTGCAGGATCATGCTGGACAACTAAAAAAAATCAGTGTGCATCTTTTATTTTAAAGTTTGGCTTTTAATTAAATGAAGTCACAGAAGACATGTGAGCTCTTCTAAACCCGAAGCGCTCTGCTGGGCTGAGGACATCCATTGCTCCAACCAGTCCAGCACTGCTTGTGTCTTATGGGAAAGACTGCAATGGTCCCACACAGAAAGAATCTCTGGGGATAGAACTCCTGCTCTCCTCTGGTTTCCATTCGTCCCCTTTAATCAGAGCGAGCAGGGAGGGAGACTTCTATATAAAGTGATGGCATGCTGCAGGTCCCCGAGGGCAGCAGGAGGACGATGAGTCACCAGGCTGAAGCTCAGCACAGGACCAGCCTTCTTTCTTCTCTTTTCTTTGCTTGTTTATATTCTTCCTACTGTTCTTTTTTAACAGCCGGAGAGAAAATGTGGGCTGTTGGAGCTCGGAGTAATGACCCAGATTGGCGTCACAACTCCGTAGCAACAGAACAAACAGTCATGTATGGTTTCTGTGCCAGATAACACATTCACATCTACCGTATTTGTAGTTAGTGACACAACACCAAGCTGTTGCTTGGCCGCAGTGGAGAAGTGAACTGGTAAAATGAGCTTTTCTACTATGATCATCAGAAAAAGGAACCTCCATTCTTTGAGACCTACTGTAAGTCCTCTGAAACTTTGTGAATTTGCATTCAACACAAACGAACATGATTGTTTCTCAGGCTGCAGACATGTGAGTGTAAAGTATCTCTGTATTGCATTCAGTGACCTTGTGAGACACAGCCATCACATATTGTTATGGCTCCGGTTCCTTTGACAGTGTGGAACATCACCATCAAGAGCCAACATCATAGGTGTACCCCAGGCTTCTATTTTACCCCCATTTTTACTTTTTCTATGAACAATAAACTTGTGGTTTGTGAAGATGAAGTAAAATGTAGATGTAATCAGATTGTCTATAAGCATGAGGAGGATGAAAATCAGTTGTTTTGGACCATACTCTAAATCAGTGGTGCCCAAGTCTTGCCCCAGAGACCTACTTTTATGCAACTTTAAATGCATTCTCCCTCTAACACACCTGAAGTGAATGGCTGAATTCCCTCCTGTGCGTGTGCATGTTAGCTCTGCACACCTGGTAACAAGACTTTGTTTGCATTCTGGAGAAGAGGTGCATCTAAAAGCTACAGGACTGTAGATCTCGAGCATTGGACTTGGCCAATCCTGCTCTGAACATAAGAAAAGGCCTGCTTTCCATTTCGTCAAACTCATGAAACCAATCAATAGTTCACACAGGGAAAATATAGAAAAGCCACATTTTCCCATGATGCTTGGATATCTGGACGTCTGCGCATCAGAGTTAAAGGCACATGAAACATAATTTGCACTCGGATGTCCAGTCTTGCATCAGAAACTCATACTGGTAGCATCTGGAACCTCTCAGATACCATGATTTTATCACATTTCATTCATTCACTTTCTATACAGCTTAATCCAATTCAGGTTCGCGAGGTTAGCTGGAAGAGGTGGGATACACCATGGACAGGTCCCTGGTCATTATCACGTTTCTCTTGTACAACTAAGACCGCTTTTAAGGCTCTCGTATAAAAACAAGCTGTCACATTTCAGGATGAGAAAACTTGTGGTGTCACTATTGACATGAACATAACAGACATAAGATGCTACGTTTTGCTCAGATTTTTATGCTTCTACATGACATCACCTCTGAAGAACTACCTGTAGATGGTGCATAGCTTTCCTATATGAACACTCTTTTAGATAATCTGCTTTTTAGCATAAATGACAGAATTTTTTGCCAGAGAAACAAACACAACAGGATTATAATAAGTCAAACATTAACTTCTTTATGTCTCAATGACACCTTATTCCCTCCTTTGCCTTTCTGAGCTTTTACAAACTGCACTTTAAGATTGTAATTTATGTTAAGTTTGGGCAGAACTTCTCCTCTCAGTCTGCTTTGAGTTTAACGTGTTTACAGAACAAATAAACTATTAAAAAATTAAAAATCAATATTCGAATCAATAATATTATGTGAATAATGAAAGCAAAGTGGATCCAGTCTGGAGCGTTTCAACATTCACAAGCAGTCTCTCCGCTCTTCACACTTGACTAACTCGGATGTAGACAGTGATGGATAGCGGTGGCCATCACCATGGCAACCCTGTGATACTCTTTCCAAAAACAATGAAGAGGCTGATGTTTACTGAGAGATTTATGAAGCTGCAGAAGAGGTGGCCTCTTCCTGACCTGCATATTGGAGTGAAACCATTAACTGGTTTATTTTCCAGCAGAAATAAACAAGCTCCTGTTTTCCTGTTTCATCTGTGAGGTTGCCATGTTGGAGCTGGAAATGTGACACTGAAGTGTTGGAAAAGATAAACAGCTGCAAAAAGCAGCGAGAAGAAACTAAATGAAACATTTCAGTGAGTTAGCGTCACATTTGTCTTCTTCCATGTGAGTGTAGAGAAGGCAAACTGGACCTTTTCACAAACTGGAAGCACATCGCCTAAACCCAAAGTTCAGTCCACATCCGTTTGTTACAATACAAACATAATCTGGATCGTGCTCACATACAGCTTCTTTGCACGATGGAGCTATAAGCTGCAGGTTTCTGGATGAACTGTGTTCACACACACAGATTTGTCTTCCTGTGTAATTTAGTTTCCATGTCTGCTTTTAATGCAGAACCCAGCATTGCCCTGGTATTCAGGGATTCCTCCTGATTCTCTGGACCTGTAAATGCATTACACACTAGATGATGGCAGCTTCAAAGTCTGAGGAACCTTACTGAACCGTTGATAATGAAATTAATTGTTAAATGCACCTCCAGTTCTTTCTGATTTGTACCAGTTACTGCATTTTGTTGCTCCTGTTCTAACATTTTACAGATGTGCTGCTGCATTAGATTCACATCAGCTCCGATTTTCCATTAAATGATAAAATGTCTCAGTTTCATCATCTCACATGTTGTTTATCTTTTACTGGGAATAAAATACAACCAGAAGAGATCCTGTTTTTGTTTATATGTAGCAGGGAAACCCAGCCTTTTTATATTCAGGCTGTTATAACTCTTATTCAAACCAACAAGTCAAACTTTAATCAGTAAAATCTGGTAGTTGTGGGAGCAGAGTCCCATGTGGAGTCCCAGATATTTATTTTAAAGGTTTTTTCTTCCTGTGGAGCTCAGTCTTCTGTTTATAAAAAGAAAAGAGAGTAAATGGAAGAGAGGGAAGAATGTGTTGATAAAACATGATGATGAGTCTAACATGAAGATGTTTGAAGAAACTTGGTAACTCTTCACAAGTGTTCTTCTGTTTGGGGACAATAATGTGACTGCATCCAAAGCTGGCATCACATGATGGAGCCGATCATATGAGGAAACAGCCGAATGTTTTCAATAAACCTCTGTGACTCACTCACTTCTGACTCATGTGGAAATTCTTTTCACTGAGAAATAAAACATTAAATCAGAGATCTGAAAGAAAGTTCCTCTGTTGATGTCAGAAACTGGAAGTATGCAGCTCACAGATACGAGGACATTTGAAATGGATCAAACATTACTCAGTGGTCACCTCTTTGTTTCCACAGCTGATGAGATAACCTGCAGGTTTAACCAAAGTGCTCTTCATTTACATCCTCTGAAAAGTCTCTCTGATCCACCCACCGTTGTTCTGATGAAGATCATCATCAGATATGTTTTATCTTCTCTTCATCATTTTCCGGTTCAATCCAGAATACAATCCTTTTCCATAAAGCTCTTTGTGACAAAGATCCACTGCAGCTTAAATATCTCACAGTTCCAGATTTCCAGTTCTGGTTCTGACGGAGATTTTCTTATCTGGGTCTTTATTTTATGTCCTGGGTTATATGAACCCATATAAACTGGACTGATTGGGTAATTAATTGGATCCTAACTGGACTGCAATGAACTGATTTTGTTTGGACTGTGTGTGTAAAAGTGACGTGAACTATCCAAACCTTTAAAGCTCTCAAACACATCATATTCTTCTCATTCATCTTGTAGTATTATTGTTATGAGGCAAATAAAATAGTGATGTAGTCCGGATTTGCAGTTCCAGACTGCAGATGAAGCGGGAAGAGTTATGGGCTCCACCATAGACTGTTCATGAAGAATGAACGGAGGCTCCTAGTGGTATTTCTGGAGAGGAACAGTGAAACTTGTTGAGCGGTTCCTACTATCTCCATCTTGGCAGTGTCACGCCAGCTGTTGCTCCCGGAAAATACAAAAAATGTTAAAGAAGTGGAACTGAGAGAGGGCCTATGAGCATGGAGGTGGATGCTTGTTGCTGCCTGCCTGCAGCAAAGAGTTAACTGAGCTGACTGGGATCTAGCAGGAGCTAACCGGCTAATGGAAATAGGTGGGTTAAAACTAAGAGGTGCTGTTAGCCGGCTAAAAGCCGTGTTTGAGCTACAATCTACCTCGTGGATATTGAACACCTGTCAATCAAAATGACACACCTTTGCATAATTATGCATATTCTTATTTAAAGATTAAATAACATCTAAACGGATGAGTTATATAAGAAAAAAAATCAGCAGCACAAACCGACAGTGTCCAGCATCACACTCTTGACTTATTACAATACTGGAGGGTGTTTTTGGACACTTGGTGTGGCGTTTTTGGTTTCATGTTTAGCTTCGTTTTATGTTCATTGATTTCACCTGTTTATTCTGTTGTGTTTCTGTTTAGCTTCATGTTCATGTTCCACCTGTGTTCATTTTTTTTATTGTGTTCACCTGGTTCTTGCTTAGTTCAGTTAGTTCAGAAGAATTGACCTCTTTCCTGATGATGCTGCATGTGTCAGTCTAATTAATAAAAATCTAATTCAATGTAAAGCACTTTGAGCTGTCCTGTACATGAAAGGTGCTATATAAATAAACTTGCCTTGCCTAATAAAAAATAAAGCAAAGTAAACACAGGAGATCTGAGCTGAAGATTTCAGACAACAAATGAAGTAGATGTTTATAGTGATGCTGCTTTAACTCCAGCAGGTCTGATCATGTCATTAGGAAAATGCTTTCCATGTTTACTCTGGACAGTAAAAGGCAGCCAGGCGTGTGACGGCACGTTGTAAACTAACTGGGAATAAACCATCTCGAGAGAGGAGTGGATGAATAATACACTGGGGAAAAGTCGACACAACAACCAGATTTTTACAGACACGTGCATACAGCAGAAAAACCGAGCTCTGCAGTCTCTGTAGAGGATCAAACCAAACAGTCCAACTGGATCACAAAGCAGTGACCTACACCACCATCCTCATAGATGCAGGGTGGAAGCCTGCAAACGTCCGGCTAACAGAAACAGAGCTTCCCCAGAACCCTCTGAAGACATTAAACCCAAATCCACAGCACAAAAAAACACAGATTAATTTAGAATATTCTGAGTGGGAACATGTGCAGATGCCCAAATCAGAGAGAAATGTCCGAAACTCTCCCACCACCAGCCTCAAATCTTCCAAAAACAGGAACATTGTCTCCTAAAAGCCTTTCCCTTCTCACAATCAAACATGTGATACTTTCTATTTATAGGTCCTTCTGTCCTCCTCCCTCTCTCTGTTTCACTTCCTCTGTGTTTTGTCAATAAGTGAATGTTTCTACCATCATACAGTCTGAGCTCCTCGTACGCAGCCTGCCTTTTTAAAGGCAATGAATGTGGTCCATGTGGTCCATGTGGTCCAGTTCCATATGGCCCAGTTCCATGTGGTCCAGTTCCATGTGGGCTAGGTGTATGTGGTCCAGTTCCATGTGGGCTAGGTGTATGTGGTCCAGATCCATGTGGGCTAGTTGTATGTGGTCCAGATCCATGTGGGCTAGGTGTATGTGGTCCAGTTCCATGTGGGCTAGGTGTATGTGGTCCAGTAATCTTAGATTATTGAAAATTAACTCCACTCTCACTAATTCTTCTCCTAACCACGGCATGAATCCAACTGGTCTGGGGGGCTCAGAAGAAGTGAGCAAGGTCTGTGGTTATGTGAGGTGTCAGCAGGCCTGCTTGGGTCAGTAGGTCTGAGTGGGTTCAGTGGATATGGGTGGACCTAGGTGGGTCTGTGTAGGATCAGTGGGTCTGGGTGGGTTCGGTGGGTCTGGATTGGTTTGGTGGGTCTGGATGGGTTAGATGGGTCTGCGTAGGATCAGTGGGTCGGGATAGGATCTGTGGGTCTGTGTAGGATCAGTGGGTCTGGGTGGGTTTAGTGGGTCTGTGTAGGATCAGTGGGTCTGGGTGGGTTTATTGGGTCTAGTAGGGTTCAGTGGAAATGGGTGGGTCATCAGATTGATTGAGATCAGCGCTGAGAGAATTCAGTAAGTCTGGATTAATTCTAGGGCAGGTTCTGGTGGTTCTGTCATCTGGGCCTCATCAGAACCTGTTTGTCTTGTAACGGTCACTGGTTCTGGTTTCTGAGGTCTTACTGGTTGAGTTGAGGACACATCAGCCAGTAAATCTGAGCTTTCTCCACCTGAGCTGCTCTGGTAACAGGACTGTGCAACAGGACCATGGGGAGTAAATGAAGCTGATGAGTCACTGAGTTTGATGGATGTCACTGTGATCTACAGCCGCATGAGAAAACTCCAGGACGACCTTCAGCGTCCATGAACAGTTACAGAGATGAAGAGTAAGCGATGAAGGCAACTGTAACTTAAATCAGAGATCACTGCAGCGTTTCAGGTGTTTGTTGGGAATCTTTCAGGATGAAATTCATCATTTTCTCATCAGCTTGGAGCCAAACTTTCTGTTTCTGAGAGGTTGAAGTTTAAGCTGCTGCGTGAAAACGCTGGAGTGGAGGGAGGGAGGGAGTGAGGGAGGCGAGGTGAGGACACAGTGTGAGGTATAGCATGGAGGAGGGTGGAAGGAGGAGCTCCATGTGAGCAGGAGGAGGAGGTCAGAGGAGGTTAGAGGAGCTGGGGATGCCTTTGCCATGAATCAGCTGTCTAAATATGGTCCCTGCTCTTCATCATAACTCAGCCATCCACTCCCTGTATGAAGCTAATCTGATCTTCCTCCTGATGATGAGGGATTAGCTAAGATAGATGACCATGACATGTTTTCCTCTCAAGAATTCTCCCAGTCTCTCGTAAAGTTTACATTCACTGTTCTCCACCTTCAAATAATCCCAAACCATCATCCCCTAACACAACATGGTATCCATAGGAACCAGACATCCAGCGTGCTCTGTGGTGTCTGGGATGTTTGGGTTCTGTGGGCTGCAGTGAACCAGATTATTCCAGCCAGAACAAGATTTGGGAAGTTAAGGAGCTGAATTAACTCTTTGGCCCGTTATGGAGAAGGAGCAGTGTGTTTGGGAAAGCTGCTGCTATGAGTAGAAGAACATGTCTGGTCTGAAGATGATGGCAGGTTTAACGTCTGCTGTGAGAAGGCTGAGGAACACTCCTGGCTGGACTCACATTTGGAGCAGTAAGCTCTGACCTTTGGCAGCTCCCGGCCTCAGCTGTCCAGGAACCAAACGCAGATGTAAGAGAGTACATCCTAGATCTTCAGGAGGAGCAAAGCCACTTATCATGAAGGATTCATACACCATCCTGTTAGGAACATTGATTAAGGCTCACATTTCCAACATGTGGGAGAAGAAAACACCTTCATACCTCGTCTAATGATGGGTACAAATAATCTATTTTTACTCCTACATACCTGGAATCCATCCATCATATTGCAGAAAAGGATGTGGTGAATGTTTCTCAGTTTGAACAAAGCTGATGGTTCATGCCACACCTCAAATTCCTGAGTTAAACACAAGCTCGGGAGGCTACGAAGGAAGAATGAGCAAAACCAGATCATTGCTTACGAGCGAAAGCTGATGATTACAACCAAAACTCCCAAAAGCTTCCAATTCGCCGAGGGAATCGGAGTGAATCTGACTCTAATTCGACTGCAGTTATCTCACAGGAAGATTGAACCTGGATGTGTATAACTGGATTCCTGATGGAGTTTGGCTGAAACTATTTGAATCAAATTAGCCTGCAGCCACGTTCCAGCTGGGTTTAATGAAACCGTGTCTAACTGGATTTCACTTTCATTTTTTTAAAGAGTTTTCCTGTAAACTGGTACCATTAGATAAAGTGTAATTAACTTTGGAGCCTAAGTCATGTTCCTAAGTCTGAGTAAATTTATTGTCTAAATCCACCCGGAAATGCCGATGCCCGATATCAGCTGGGATTAGCTCCAGCCCCCAGTTCAGGGAATAAGCGGTAGATAATGGCGGGTTGATGGGTGGATGGGTGGATGGATGGATGGATGGATGGATGGATGGGTGGGTGGATGGATGGATGGATGGATGGATGGATGGTGGATGGGTGGATGGGTGGGTGGATGGGTGGGTGGATGGATGGATGGATGGATGGATGGATGGATGGATGGATGGATGGATGGATGGATGGGTGGGTGGAT
>JBAMHV010000023.1:18685947-18720859 GCA_037177535.1 Pseudomugil gertrudae
GATGTGAAGCGCCCTGAGATGACACCGTCATGAAGTGGCGCTATACAAATAAAGTTGAATTGAATTGAATTGAATTAATGTGCTTACATCACATATCACATGATATACTTACACCTCTCTAGTTAATCAGTCCAACAGGATAAATAAGTATTGCAGTGGTTAAATCCTTATTTGCATCTTTTTATTGTAAAAAGCCAATTTAATATGTGTGCTATTTATGAGTCAAAAGGTTAGTTGGATGCAAGAGCCTTGTAGTTGCACAACAAGATACAGCATATTCAGCATGAATTGAGATTAAATTAGAAAGGAACTATATATGGAAATGCTGTATGATGTAGAAATTCTTTCCAAATCTGAACAAGATATATTTTCCTTCGTTAATACAGCCTTTTGATGATATTTAGGAGCTGTTCATATGACTTGTCGCCAGTGAGCCAGTCTGAAAGGACTGAGTCTAATGTACTTTTGTATGAATGGATGGAAGTGGGGGGCTTTCTTTGTCGCATTCACTCAGTAATTACAAATTACTCCACAGATTTCTGCTACAAAAAAGAAGCACTACATGGCATTTGGGAATTTATTGGATTTTTTACTTATTTAATTTCTTTTAACAAACCCAAACTCCACATATTAAAAGCATTTTGAAGCTAAGATCCCTATCTTTAAATTAAAGAGATGCTTATCAATGCGCCACAAGTAAAAAGCTATTCAGACAAAATCAACAGCTTTCTAGAATTGAATTAAATTCTACGTATTTCTTTGCATTTCTTTAATTAATTCAAATAATTTTCCTATAAAGTGTCAGTCTGTGGACTCCTCTTTATTCACATACACATACAAGCACTCTTAAATACATCCAGATGAAGAACCTTCACTCATCCCATTAGTATGTGTACGGTGAGACTCATTCACATCCATGCATTCATTACGGTCCACCAGCCAGGTTGCTCTGACGTTTGTGTTGTTGCTTACAGCTTCATGGAGGATGAGATAAAGCCCTGCAGCCATTAGGTACATCACTGAGGTGTAGCAGCTGTTACATCAGTTCTGATCCTTTGATTATATTTTGACATGCAAACATGATCAGAAAGGATCAAATTGCATCTGACAGTACTCTCTTTTCATATTACTCTTCAGACTTTTTCTTTTTCTTTTTACTATAAATAAAATGTCAATCAAATTTATCTGAAATTATTTATTTTGTGCTTTTTCCCTTTAAGGTTCATTTATTTCTGCTATGTACATCAAAACAGCAGGGTGATACATCTCACAGTAGCTTTTGCCTCGAGCATCTATAGCACATTTTACTTTCTTAAACATTTTTCCTTTAGATGTAATATTCATTATGCTCACTTAACTAATAGACACTAAATAAAACTTTTAGGGTATTGGTTTATATGATCAGTTTTGTAAAATAGGACTCAGATATGTTTTTATGCTTATATTGTAACACAACTTACTGCGATGCATTTCCAAAGCACAGCACATCTTAAACTTAGTTCTTTGTTGAAAATCTATCCATGTTCTTCTTCAGCATCACAGCCAGTCAACCAAACACATTCAGAAATCGAAGTCGACTCGATTGTGAATCTTTTTCTGTATTAATTTTTTATTCACACACTGTCCTTTGTTGTCTCGTCTCCCATCAAGTCCATTCTGTAACCGTAGAAGATCTGTCCTCCTTATCATGTCATATAAAATTATCTTCTTTGATGCAACACATCTGTCTTTCTGGCTGCCTATCATAGCCCCATCTCTATTCAGCTACTTCTGCCATTTCCTCCTGCAGTCCAATTATCGGTTTTTTACCCTCTCCGAGTTGAATTCTTTTTTTTTTCCCCTCAATTTTTCATAGTTTCTCCCTCAGCTGCACACATACGGTCTTATACCAAAACGTCAGAATCATCTCACACCTGCCTTTAAAAGTCATAACATGCCTGCATTTATGGATCACATGAAAATGTTATGAACGTTCAAAAAGGTCAAATCACCACATTAAGGATTTAGCAAATTGTGGCAAGCTTGTGTTTTTTTTTAATCACTTAAAACTTTCACAAATATAATATTTTGCAATTATTAGATGTTCCAAAGTGCTTATAAAGATGGTGGGTGTTGACATTGCAGAGAGATGCAAAACAATCAAATAGGAAGGATAAAGTAAGCACGGTTGCATATCGATTGAGATATGCTTTAAAGGTTTTAGTTGCTTATAGATATTATAACATCCACAATCTCCTCTTGACTTGCCACATCGCTGTACAGAGTTTATACACTTGTGTGTGACCTGGTAGCACTTTGAGGCAGCCTCCAGCCTGCATCACCACCCGTCACATAAAGGATTTGATCAGGCAAGAAGAGAAGACTTAAGACCGAACTGTTCCTCCACAGATGACGTCGACTTTGTGCTTGCCGAGGGTGTCACTTGCAGAAAGGCAAATCAGCCCCGATCACCGCCCCTTGTCACCTCATAGACACTGTCACTCCTGCATACAAGTTGATCAGATGTGTCACTGCCACTCTTGCTAACATGCATGTGGACTGTCTCCAATGAACACCTGGCAGGTCTGAGTGACAGCAGCATACACTGAACAAACACTGCAGACACGGCTGAGTGACAGCAACGTCGCTTCCACAACAATGCAATTAAAAGCTACAATAATTGCCTACATGGAGTGAATGAGGCTATTATGTTGTCAGGAAACTGAAGGATTTAAGACAGCAGTATTGTAAAGGCTCCAACTCGATGATGTAAAATCCCAATTTTAATCTCTACAGGACAAACCCGAGCTTCCGCTTACCCCCTCCTCTTCATGCATATTAAACAATGCATTCATTGTGCCGTGCACTATGGTGCTTCCTTCTTATAAAAAATTTTAACAGCTGTCTATGACATGTTTACAAGGCCGCTCATTTGAAATCATGGCATCAGAAATGATCCTCAGAACAGAGGACCTCTTCCCCCTGGTGGCCAGACTGAGTAATGCAGTTAATGCTATTTCCTAAATGGCAGAAAGAAGCATGGTTGTGCATCACTGAGCTCTTTGGCTCGGATTCACACGAATGATACGGTTTCCAGCGTCCTCTTTTCAAGTTCCCTTTCAGCAAATGCTGAATAATGATAAAACTGCAAAACATCCAAAATGCACCTTAATTGCAAAGAGAATATGAAATTAGGTTTTACGGCTTAAGTCACTGGTGTGTAGTGAATCCATGCACTTGTTGGCAAGATTACTCATTGTGCAGCTTGATCATACATATGCAAATAGTCTCTCATGATCCCAGCACAGTGAAAGAATTACAGCAAGCATCCGTCACAGTGAAAGACACTGTACTGGCCCATATAATCACTCAGCTGAATTGGGGGCAAGAGGGAAAGAAAGGAAGTGTTTTTCTTTTGCTCCCTATCATCATTCAAAGACTGGAGAGAGAAAGAGCTCCCATGTACTGCAGCACAGATGCTTTGAATCACTTTCAAAGACCTTTTCTTACTAAACACCACAGCATCACCCTACATCCCCTACCCCCTCTGCACACAGTATTCGGGTACAGCTTTTTGGTAAATATTTGATAGTCTGGCCCTGTGTCTTTGAGACACAGAGAATGTCCACGAGGAGTTGTTTTTAGGTCATATCCAAAACTGCTCGTCTTCCTCTTTTCCTTTTTCTTCTTCTTTTTCTTCCGCCTTCTTCCTTGCTTCCAGTGAAAACTGCAAAAGGACAGGATGTGATAGGCAGAGGGGATTTGTTTGAAATTTGCCCCAGTTCAGAGAAAAAAGCAATGAGCATGTTGCGCATAAGTGTGTCAGGAGATAACAGGGGAGCCCCCCTGCTTCTCGCTTTCCTCCCGAAGGGGACACAACCGATTCGGGGCTAAACAATTAGCCACCGTCTGAGAGAAGCAGGAAAACAGAGATAACTTTGAGAGAAATCCGGAAATTACGTTGGGTCATTTGGATTTGTCTAAAAAAAACATCAATGTTACAAAATGACAGTTTGTATTGGAGCCTTATTACATCATGTCAGACACTTAACGTGCCTGTATGGAAAAGAAGCAGCCTGTAAACATCCATTTTCAGAAAAGGGTTGGGATGCAATGTAAAACACGCAAACAAACAGAAAATATTATTCAAAATGTTTATTAAACCCTTAAAACTTTTGCCCAGTTTGATTATAACTGCTGGTAATGTCTAATGGTACAGCCAAATAAAGAAGTGATAAACATAAAATCTTTAGTGAATGGAGTAAGGTGAAGAATTGTTTCTCATACAGTGCTGCCAAAACCAAGCTGAGCTGCAGGTGCTGAGCATAAACACCTGTTTATAGCAAAAAAAATGTAAACGTGGAAATATTGTCTGTTTCAATACCAATATTTTGGACTTTATAGACTGATATACAAATAAGAAAAGCATGTTTTGTTGTTATGACATCATAGAACAAAGTTTTCAGTTTTGGATTAAATCTAACACCTTCACTGTGAAAGATGCCACGGCCACCAGCTTTCCCCAACTTCAGGATAAGCCCATGACCCCCTTCATTTCTCTGTTTCATTTCACGTGTCACACCACCTCCTACTTTGATCCTGGAGGATCAAGGCAGCACCTCCCCTTCCCCAGGCTCAGTAGCTCTGCTTTCCCCTCCAGGCCTCCAGGCCTTGCTAGAGGACAAAGCTTGCAGTAGCCCCGAATCTGGAATCCTCTCAAACAAAGGAAAGTTTCCCTGTAGGAGTACCACTTGGTTGGCCTTCCTGTTAATCTCTCCAACTCCCAATTAAACATCACTGAGACCCAACTGGATATAGCTGGATAAAAGGTCCCTCTCCAGCTTTTTTTTTCTATAACTACCTGAAGCTGAGGTTCTAAATTAATTTTGACATTTAAAAAAAAAATATGCAGACTGGAGTTTTAAAACTTATCAGTGCACAGATCCACCCTGTGAGGGACTGTCAGCTTGTCCAGGGTGTATCAAGCCTCTCACCCACTGATTGCTTCTCAGACTTGGAGTTGAACTGAATTAAATGACATAAACAATGAATGACTGAATGGTGCATGAATCTATTGTTTGTGTCTTTTTCAAGTCTCCCATACAAGAAAACAAATGCAATCTCCACAGAGAAAGGTCTCTTGGTGAGACTTGAACCAAGAACCTTCTGATTGTGAGCCAATGGTTCTAAATCTGTTGTGCACTCTGCATCTCATTATTATAAAAAAAACCCAGTATAGTCCAAGTTCTTAACTGGATTAAATAGACATGCAGGAATATGCAATGAGAAGGAGGAAGATATAGATTTGCTTTTCCAAACTAAACTATTTTTATTGGCTTCCCATATCTTTATATTTAAAGCATTGTGTTTGTGCTATTGTTAAATTATACCAATATAAACTGGTTTATTATTTGTACTATTTATCGTTATCCTCATAAGCAAACCAACCTTCTGTTGGTCTTTAACAACACTCTGAGGTTAAGTAGACGTACATCTCATCATGAGGTTTCATTCCTAAGTCAAATAATGAGTCATTTCCAGGATTTAACCTAATAAATTGCTGACCGCACCTCTACTTTCAAGGAACACTCCTATGGGACACAATCTCTGAATTTCACATGAGGTGGTCATTAAAATTCATTCATGCAGCTTCTGTTCAAAACAGACATTTAAGCTGGATGACTTAACACCTCTTGACAGCATTTTCATGCAGCAGTACTATCAGACCTGGTGTGTAAGTGTTACTGCTTCTCGCCACCGACACCTAAAGCAATGGCAAGAGAGGTGGAGTATGTGTGTGTGTGTGTGTGTGTGGCACTACGGAAATTAGTTGGCACTAGGTTAATGGGAACATCATTATGTAAATCACCAAATAGATATGAGACTTGAGAACCACACCAGACAAATTTAACATAAGGAGAGAAGAGATGCTAAACTTAGAGTAATTTGCATAACCTAGTTCACCATTATGGACCTTTACACAGTTTTTCATCGCACTCCTCTCAGGTTGCGTCTCTGAGTGAATCCAAACAAATAAATAAGCCGTTACTGGTCTTGCATGTGCACATCTCAGACTTATAAGAATCAATCCACACTTTTTTGTTATGGCTTAACATGGACCATCCTAACATGACTTAGCATGGAGTCAGCATCTCTCCGATAACGCATAGGCCTGCATCAGTCGACTTAAACCACAGAAAAGCACAGCAACACTGCATCGCTCTGTTTAGGAATCAGTACAGGCAGCAGCAGCGACGTGAGGGGGGTTAAGAAGGTGGCATCTCACCTGATGACACGGCAAACTTACCCTACTTGTCAAGATAAACCTAATGACTTGCATGTAAGAGAGAACTCCAAGCCTTTTCTTTTAACCTGTGATTTCAGTGCCTTAGTCATGTGATTAGGAGATTTAGCACCTTAACACTACAACATGGCAACTCTAAGCCTGTGTAGGTGTAATGTAAAGTTTGTGCATGTGGAAAGACAAGAGAGGCAGAGCTTTTAATGAATCCTTTTTTATTTAATGCAACTCCAGACCAATTAGGATTATCAGGTGTATTTTCTTTTCTATACTCTATTTATAATTCTAACAAATGAGGTCAAATTAATGACATATATTTAAACATTTGATGAGAATTTTCACGCTTGTTGCACATTAAGAAAAGATGAACGGTTATAATATTATGGTACATGGCCAGGAGAAAAATCTGAAGACGTGAAGAAGAAAAGGGATTCCTTCCATAGAAGTAAATAAAACCAGAGTGTTGTGGAGCTGGGATCATGTTGATTTGATAAGACAGGAAAACAATATGTGTCACCAAAAAATGAAATATGAGCCCGTCTGAGAGGCAGCTGAGGAGAAAAAAGACATTGTGGTAATCTAAATTGGTTTCTCTCTCGTATTTATAACAAAGGACCAGGTGGGGAACTAATGGTATAACCACTATAATCCTTTATGTGACAAAAAATGAAAAATGAAATGGTCACAATCATTTTAAAAGTTTTTTTTTCTTTTAAATCAGTCAAGCAGGTCACATCAAAAAGTTAGTTAACTAAAGGTTAAGCAATAAAACTTATTTGCACCACAAGAAACCTTTTTTTTATCAGAAATAAACAACTATATTGTCTTTTTTAAAAAAAAAAGTAAGGAGTTTAAATGGAAATGTCTTAAAATGACTTGTGTGAAATTAGTTTTTTTAACAGTGTTTCATTTAATGTTATTTGGATGAATGTGTGGAGGTTTTGTCTTTATCTACAGAACATGAAAATGTACAGTACATTTTAAATTGTGTGTTTTCTTTTAGCTACTTGTAGACATGCATACCACCAGTCAATGAAAAGTTTTGTCTGTGTGGAGTTTATGTCTTATTTAATCTGTCTATAAACATGTGAGAAATCTGTCTTCCAACATTATAGGTTCAGTCATCATTCTTGAATTTGCAGTTAGACAGGGGTGTTGATGTTTGTCTGTAGCTGTTGGTTGGCACTTTTTTATATCCTGCAATCATAGTAAAGCAGTAGTTTGACACTGGATAATAAAAATATTTTTTACCAACGGAAACAAGAAAGCATGAACATGTCTGAAAAAGAGACTAAAAAGTGATACAAAGGAAAAAGAAAGGACACAGAGAAGGGAGGTGAGAAAGAAAAACTTCACATAGAAAAAAAACAACTGGACAACCTAAAAAAAATGGATTTCAGTTCAAACTAAAAACACACAAATAAAATCAACTGAAGATGTTTGTTGGTGAGCAAACCTATAGAATAACTCAGTGAGTGTGTGAGTAAAAACCCCTGACCCTGTGCAGAAGAGCGAGAAGGCCAATGCGGCCCTACCTTCACAGAGGTCACAGGCAGGCCCACAGGACCCGAGACACGGATGATTGGCAGCCAGACTCAAGCGCAGACCTTAGCCATCCTGCCCTGGAGCCAACTCTGCATCCAGGAGGTGGCAGCGAGCCCAGCCAAACCCCCCCTGCAGTGAGAGGGAACCCCACTGGGCGCCTGGGACAGATCAGTCTCATCTTAAATAGCTCAGTTTCAGCAGGATAATATTTCATTAGTATACTTGTGCACTTAGCCAATCCTAACTACTATAGCCCACTTATTTTACTAGTGCTGACCAACGAAACATCAGTAAGATGTGGCAAGTGGAAGTCATCCCATAGAAACATGCAGAAGTATGTTGGATACATTCTGTGGACAAATGCATATGTTTTATTTTCTGTCCCATTCTCTTAAAGACATTTAGGAATTTTGTATGTACTGTGTAAACAAAATGTTTGTGCCAAGTGAGATGAAGCGTAAACAAATATTGTTAGTTTCAGGGCGACACACCAGGTAAGTATTGATGATAAACTAGTTACATTCACCCCATACTGTTATAGATCAATATATATTTTGCTTTCTTACATCACACCATCCCTCAGTACACAAATCCATATTTCCTGACAATGAATAATTCCAAAAAGCATTCAAAGAAAAATTAAAGCTGAAATAATTAGGTGCTTTATGATTTTTTCTTTTAGATAACTTTAAATTGGCATTTTAGTTTGGGAGTGTGGAGTTTTTATTTCTAAATGGCAGCACGAACGCAGTCACACACATCATTTTGTTCATTTGACTCTGATCAAGTCTTTGAAGACTCTGACCGGAAGCAGCAAATCAGATATGAAAATTTATCAGTGGTATCATAAAGCGACCATTTCTGAACTGCATTTTCAATGCATATTTAGATCCCCCATCTAGAAAGTAAACAAAGTCATGTTTGTATATGATTGATGTCGACATGTCCAAACCATTAAACTGGCTTAACAATCTTCTGAAGAGTCTTCCCTTTTCTGTTTTCTTTGAACTTCAGAGCACCTGCAGCATCCAAAGTGGTGGTCAGAGGCTATTTGTACTGTAAACAGGGTCTTAACAAGCTAGCACAAAATAGTCCCGTATCTTTCCATCTATTTTTCCAACACTGAGTTTATACTTGCAAGAGACAATACTGCATATGCATTGTGTATGTTACTTATCTACAGGGGACTGTTAAGCTTATGCAGAACAGTGCTGTGGGACAGTATCAGGTTACCCCACCTCATTGTGCACAGACAGCTGCAGAACAGTTATTTTTGATCATAGAACAAAGCGGTGTGAATTCCTATCTCAGCAAATCTTTTGTGTGTGCACATGCACAATATACTGGAGTGTGTGTTCTCAGCGTGCACGTGTGTATGCTGTGGGAGCAGTCTTCTCAAGCTCGTCTGTTGTTGTGTGTTGTATTTGCAGGGGGAACAGCATGTCCCCATCCTCTCTGATGTCTGTTTGTGTTCAGGCGGCAAGGTCGGCCTGGCTCAGACAGGCAAGCAGAAAGCTTTAGATGCACCTCTTCCCCCTCGAGGCAGCACACACGTTGAGCAGATGTGCAAGGCCCACTGTGAGCTAATATCCACCTGTGATTAACCCTGCATTACCAAACCCAATGTGTTATCGCCTGGTATTCAGCGCCTTCAGGCTGCAGTGACTCACAATGTCGCCTCATAAAACACACCATTAAACAATTATGAGGCTTTACGACTGCACCACCTGACCGTAAGCCCATTCACAGCCACTGTTGTCTTTGGGGGTGAATTTGATCAGGGTAGTTCATGTGTTATGTGGTGTGGGCTGATAATTACCAAAAGATTATTGACCCATAATGCTTTCTGGATCTGCTTTTATGTTGAGAATGCTGGTGTGACACACTTACAAGTTTCAGATATGAGTAGAAAGGAGAAGCAGTACAAGTTGCAATGGAATACACAAATTAACGTCATTTAAATCAAGCATGGACTGGAAGGCTTTTCGTGGTTAGTTTTTAGGTAGGGGAAATCAACTATTTGCAAACTCAAAAGGTTCTCTTAGATATTTACCTTCTCAGGTTGTTTTTTGTTTAAGTATAAGTATGGTAGATATAAAAGGTTAAAATATGAAAACTAACTTAGGCTTGCTCATTGTGTAAAGTCAATCAAGTATGTCTAAAATCACAAGTAAACTAAAAGGATGAGTCATCTGACCTAATAATTCATTAAATACCCCTATCCAATGTTTTAAAGTGAGATATCCAGATTACTAAGTTTTAATATACTTTAGTTAGAGATGTTTGGCACAACATGTGTGACATCATCAAAGTGTGCCGTCACTTGCAGTATAAGGAGCTTGTAAGCAGACTCAGGCTGTGCACCCTATGTCCCACATAGTGCACTATATAGTGGACATGCCATTTTGTAGGGGTGTCCTAATGTACATTCAGGAAAAAGTAGTGCCCTCAAAATTACCCACAAAGCATCTTGAAAAGTAGTGAGCATCGATGGTCACTAGAAGGCTTAATATAGACCACAATGCATTGCGGGAGGCAGCTTATAATGGCGGATTTACAAAGAACATTAAAAAAAGTTAACAAAACACTATAGTGTTTTTATTAAGTAGATATAGTACAAAGAAAGATTTAAATATAAAGTGAAGAAATAAAATGTTTTCTGACAACTTTGGATTGTATTTGCAAATACGTCTTCGAGTGCGCTGTCGTCATGCAATGTCCGACAGCGTGGAAGTAGTGAGCTTCCTGTCCGAATGAGGAATGAGGGCCCGGTGTAGGGTGCTGTGTAGTGCAGCCATATGTAGTGAATGAGGGGTTAGGGCATAGGGTGCACATTCAGAAACAGCCTCAGTCTTGAATTTGCAGTTATTTCAAAGAGTTTTCAGGCATCAAATTTGCCACAAAGTAAAGGTTATGTATTGGTTACTTGAAATGGTTAGGGTTTGTTTTTTATCCAGGAAGAGGAACAAAAAGTTGGGGTATAAAATATATTGGTAAATATTGGTATCAGACATATGCAAAATTGGACAAATTGGTACAACAGACACCGGTAAAAAGCCAATATTGAACATCCCTAATTTCAAGTTGTATTCTAGGAAGACCAATGGCAACATAATAAGCAGATCTTTGTGTTTTCATGGTCTCTGTGGTTTGACTTGATATCAGACTTTATTGGAGCAAAAGCCAAAGTAAAATAAAATACACAAAAAAATATCATTATTCTCAAATATCTCTCTAAAAAAGGGAGTGAGAGGAAACCAAGTGGAGGTAATCCCACCCCTTCTCCATGCTCTAATGAATTAAATCAACAAAACTCAGTTAAAGGATTCACTTGGCTGTTTTTGGAAACTTTTTTTTATACTTTAACAACGTGTCTATAAGCGTAACAAGTATTGAATTACTGAAACTGAAAAGTGTCTGAAAAACATGTAGTTGGAAAAACTTTATTCCCCTCAAACATTTGAACCTTTAAACTTGAAATGTTTCATTTTTACAAACAAAAATAAAAGATATGTTTTGTCAGTGTGAGTTTAGGATTTTTTTATTCAGGGATTTAAATTTTAGCAAGAAATTTTAAATGAGCTAAAGTTGCCTTTTCAAAATGTTGTATTTTGTTACATTATTTTGTAATTAAGCTAGCATAATGTCCTTTACCTAGTTTTACAAAAACCAAACAGTTACCTTAAATTATTTACTAGTAAATAAATTTTCTGTCAAACCACATTCAGTGTCTGGACACCGCAACAGGCTACTCTCAGTTCATCTCAGGATGATCAAACGCATCATGTTCTGCAGCTGGTAATGAAACAGTGTGTCAGGCAACATGGGGGTAAAAAAAATCACCAGTTTTCTACATTAAAATTTTACATTCTTACAAATATTTAAAGCAAACAAAAAACATAAAATTTTGGTAAGAAAATAAACAGAAAGCACCAGCATCAAGGCTTGATTGTTCGCCAGGTTCTCATCACCTGAACTTTTTACACAATCTCTTTTCAGATTGGATATAGAATGAGGTTTTTCTCTCTGCATTTGCTACTGGTGCAGCCGGTTTGTCTGCTCCAAAAGGATAAAAGCCTGCATTCTAGCATCAGATTGTGACACCATTTTCACAAATAAAAAACAGAAGCTAAAAAGAGAGAAAAAATATTCCCTTCCTAAATACTTAGCAATACACCAAAATGGTGTGTTTCAACCATAGACTGTATAAAAAAGGTTTCAACGTGGGGTTTCTGGTTCATGTGAATCAACCATATGGACATGGATGTCCATGATTCCCAGTTTTAATGGCCAAACATGGAAAATTCAGTTTAGAAACATATTAAGAAAGCCAGTCACTGATAAGTAGCTACTGAGAGAATATGAAGGATTTACATAACATCCAGTTTTCTTTCCCACTAACGTCCCATTAAGATTAAGCCCAATGACTTTATTTCTCCACACTACTCAGACACTCCTGAAGCTCCTTTTCACAGCAGTCAGTATCTGTCCACAAATCATTACTCTGATATAATCGGCCTTTTCTTGTAGCCACTTTCACACTCCCGCTGAATAAAACCACTTCTGTAAAGTAAGTTATTAGGTAATGAAACCCCATTAAACCTGATGTAATTATTGTTAAAAAGTTTAGTTTTGTGTGGTGGTTTTGCATTAATCCAAAATTAGCATAATTTGGGTTTAATTATTGCAAGTTAATTGTCACTTAAGAGAAATGAGCAGCGATGAGTTGTTGCCATTCGGCTGATCGTTGTCTTTATTTGTGTTCATGTTTCATGTTACTGTTGCAGCACCTTTCATGATCTCTCAGGGGCTATGGAACATCATTTTCTTCATTACTGAAACTCATAACTCTCCCAGTAACGTTGCATTTTACTGGCATCAGATTGCTTAGCTGTAAAATGGTGCAGTGGCTTCATCCCCCTCCTGTTTTCCTGATCTTTATTCATTTGCAACCAGAGTTGCTTCCATGTGTGTTTCTCTGCTGAGAAAACATCCTTGCTAAGAGGCTTTTTATGATGTATTTTACCTTCTAATAAAGCTACATCCTGCTTGGTGACATAATATACAACATCTACATGTGTACGGTTGTGACTGTGTTCTAATTTAAAGGTTACCAGAACCAGCAGAACAATGTGTCATAATGAAAATAAGTTCAGTCCACACATGTAAGTCACACTGGTAACATGAAAGTAGATGGCCTCTTAGCTCTGTTGCCACGTGTAAGTCTTTGGTAAAGCACACACCATGACTGAGACACTAATATGCTCCCTAAGCCGCAATTACAGCATGACATCTTATCTCCCACAAGTTAATGTTCTCCTTCAAAAACATCTGAAGGGCAATCGGCCACACAAGCAGGAGAGATGAAGATGAAATCAAAGAGTGATGGAAATCAAAAACTCTTTTTAAAAAACTTTTTCACCTTCATTTTTTTTGTTTGTATCATACAGATGATTCCATCCAAGGACCTTATTAACCCATGGGATGAACTTTTGTCACCCACTCAGGTACCTTCATCTCAGCGTGTGATGAGGGATATGGGGTCAGGTGTTGCTACTGAGAGCTGAGCCTGTAAGAACCTAGTCGATCTGGTCCCTGGTGAGGTGGCTGTAATAGAATTTTTCAGGAGAAATCATAGGACAAAATATAGCCGAGGGGTCAGGGTCAGCTTGTAGGATAGGAGACCATTATGGTCACGAGACTCAGACACAGTTATTCCCTAATAATTAAGGCTGCACTGGCCAATCTGTGTGATGGATGTTGAATTACAGCTGCTAGTAAACATTAATGAGGAGCACATGTCTTGATATTAACAGTTAGAAGATCAATGCGCTGTTATAAAAGGTACTGATAGAAGACAAAGCAGTTATAGTTCTGCATATTAACTTTAACATATTACTCCAAGTATTAATTTTGCATAATGAGATGACAAAAACACTAATACTGAGCCTATTATTGTCTTTGTAACATAAATGATCTCATACAGCTGTGATCATGTATCACAATGCAAATAATTTATGACAAGTAATCTAATCATTTCAAATCAAATCCCATGATCTTGTAATGCTCACCATATGGTGCCTGGTAAGACATGCCACAGCTGTGAATGTAGGCCAACCAATTCCTTAAGTAGGAAAACCAAACAAGGACAACCACAAGGGGTGACTGTCTCCCTGTCATACTGTCCTGCATTTCAATCTGTCATCTCATTAATAATATTCATTACTTGTGACAGTTGGGAATAGATTAGCATGCTCTTGATGATTTTGTTTGATTCTACACCCTGTCTCTGAGCATGTTTGGGGGGGAAATGATTGTTCTTGATGTGTTAGTTGTGCTGTGAATGTGGTGTTTTACTTTCAGACAGGGTGAAGCAGCATTCCTCTTCTAGCTCTGGGATCTGGTCACTTCTATTCCTAAACATTTACAGAAGATTTGTCATTCATTTATTTTACATTGGGGTTGTTAAAAAGAAAACATAGCTTGGTTTTGCACTGACATTGTTCAATTGCTGACTTGGGCTTGCTGGGGCCTTTTTCCCGCCTCCTGGGCAGATGCTCGATTGGCTTCGGGGTAAAGGGGCTGGGGTCCTTGTTCGAGACCGACTGCCATTTGCCCTGGTCTCTGGGTCATCCTGGCCTGCCTCTGACCTTTGGGTACAGGGGGTTACCTTAGCATGATCACTTTTCTGTGAGCACTTTTCACCCCGTATGTTCTGCATGACGCCGTCACTAAGCTCTTCTTTAAATTTATTCATGAACACTCATTTTCCTTATGTTTGTGTGTGCTTCAGATGTGAGTAAATATATAGTTCTTTTCATTTTTATGTATTTATTTACTTATATTGTGCTTGTTTATCTCTGGCACTCCTGGTATTTGCAGATTTTGTCTGCCTGCGGGGCCCCATGAGATAATCTTTGTTTCTGTACAGGTGTGGAAGACAGTATGGTGTCTACGATGTTTTTCTGTCCTCTGTTTGTTTTCCCTTTATTTTCAGTTGTCTTTCCACCATTTTCTGTCTTCTCCAATCAGGTCCAACAACATAAGTAAATTCTGTTGAACAAATATTTATTTGAAATAAAGAAATGTTACGACCCGGCTCGCAGGGGGAAAAGGACGTAACATAAAATAAGAATGTACCAGATGGAAGATGGAGTTAAAGGGGTTTTTATTGTCTTAAAAGACAATTGACAAATAAAGGTGGGAAAGGCAGGTGGTGCTGCTTAAAGCAAAAGACAAACAGACCAAAATAAAATTCAAACCACAGAAAGCTTCACCCTTATCTAATACAACAGAAACACTAAACATAAGCCCAATCTCCACACAAAGTTCAAGCCTTAACAGGCATCAAAATTCTCAAATCTGAGACCAAAGTGAGCCAACTGTCTTCACAAAACAGTTGCCCCTGAATGAAGTGCTGCAGCTCCTTTTATACTGTAGAGTTGATGTGTTGAGCAGCCATTGGTCAGGATGACAGCGAATCAGGAGAGCAGATGAAGTTGTGGTGAAGTGGAGCCAATCCCAGCTAGGTGACAGTGGTTTTCATCCTGAATGGAGGGAGATCAGGCAGATGAAATTAATGGCAGCCGTAACACATGGTAATATCCTGTCAGCTGGAAAAATACTGCCAGGACACCAGAACATAGGACGACATAATAAATATTAAATATTCATAGTTAAAATAGTGATTTTATTGCAATTTTATAGAGGATTCTTGTGTTATGTCAGTTTGCAATGTAATGAAACATCACTGAATAAATATTTTACTTCAAATTTACTTTGATGATGACCTAATTCAGGATTAAATACCATATAAAATAACAGTAATGTAGCACTTTATTTGAAAATAAAAAGTATTGAAGTTATAATAAATGTGAAAATAACAGGACTGAAAACTAAGACTGGAATAAAAGATTTCCCAGTAATGTCACAGATATTTTACAGTGGAAGTGAATCTTGTGTTTTCTTGGAAGGCCACGTTTGAGAAGCTGGAGAACGAGCTGAAGGAGATCAACACCAACCAGGAAGCCCTGAAGAAGAACTTCCTGGAGCTGACTGAGCTTAAACACATCCTGCATCGAACACAGCAGTTCTTTGATGAGGTTCGTTCTCATCAGCCAACACAAAGTTTTAGTTTCAGCTTGTCAACCAATCACACGACCATCAGCTGCAACCTCAAACTCAGTGGATCCTCATTTGGAGTTCATCTCTGAAAAACAGCGGTAACTTCTATCCTGCATCCTTCTGTTTCCCTGCTGCAACACACCTGGCTTACATTAGAAAGTTCTCCACAGCTTGTTTTAACCTTCTGCCTGTTAATGAGCTGCTGTTGCAGCATGTGTTGCAGCAGGGAAACATCTAAAACCTGCAGGATGGTGGATCTGCAGGACTGGAGCTGGTGTTCAGCAGGGCTCTGAGCTCTCTGTTCAGAGCCAGAGTGATTTAAATGAAAACACAGAGGAAGAAAACATGCTGTGACAGATAAAAACTATCTCTGACAGATGGAGGATCCAAACCTGCTGGAGGAGTCCTCGGCTCTGATGGAGGGCAGTGAGGGGGGCCGGGGCGCCCCACTCAGACTCGGGTAAAACAGATTTTATTATTCTTTTGTCATAAAGTGTTTGAACAGGTTACATTACAGCTCTCAGCTGTTAACCTGTAAACATTGCATGTAGATAAATGAGAGCTGGCTCAGGGGAACTGTCCCACATCAGCCCTAACAGGCTCACCGGGGACTGAAAAGTACTGAAAACCCAGCAGCAGGCTGGTGCATGGACCTGGTCCAGGCTCAGAGGAGGCCATGATGCTGCTGCATGGACCTGGTCCAGGCTCAGAGGAGGCCATGATGCTGCTGCATGGACCTGGTCCAGGCTCAGAGGAGGCCATGATGCTGCTGCATGGACCTGCTTCTGGTTTTTATGCTTCTGTGTCCATCATCTGGCTACGTGGCATTAAGCAGTGCACAGAACCTCCTGGCTTTTCCACATTATTGGAAAAAAAAACAAATGATGCCGTTTTTATTTAGTTTTTTAAAAGAAAAAAATTTAAAGCTGCTTTATAAATTCTACTTTTTAAAAAGAAAAATTGGCCCTAATGTAAATGTGTGGTTATATTGTGTAGGTGCAGGTAGAAAGGCTCTCGGTTGTGAACAATGAAGATGGCTTATTTTTACCTGAACAAGTCTCTTTTTGTAGCGAGCACAGCAGGACAACCAGACAGCATCATGGGAAGCGGATCAGTTCACCAGAAAACACAGTTCAGCATCAAATTTCTTCCTTAGTTTCCAAAATGATATATCAAAATGTTTACTCGATGTCCTCTTATAGAAGCAGCATCTTTAAAGAGTTTGAAGCTCTTTCAGCTTCGTCTCATTAGTGCAGCTTGCATCTGTGTTTTTATGTGTAATAAGTAACTTTAGAGTTATTTTTGTAAACATTACGTCACTGATTTGATATTTTTTAGCTGGACTCAGAGTTTCTATGCTGTGTTTGCAGGTTTGTGGCCGGGGTGATCAGCAGGGAGAGGATTCCCACCTTCGAGAGGATGCTGTGGAGGGTCTGTCGGGGTAATGTCTTCTTAAGGAAAGCCGAGATTGAAGACCCTCTGGAGGACCCAACCACGGTCAGCACAGTTTGCTTCACAGAGCAAACAAACAAATAACATATTTGTAAGTGTAAATTTCACACTAAAATAAATCTGTATTTATTTATCTTCTCCTCTTTGTGGCAGGGAGACCAAGTCCACAAATCAGTCTTCATCATCTTCTTCCAGGGTGACCAGCTGAAGAACAGGGTGAAGAAAATCTGTGAGGGGTGAGTGTCACATTATCACGTCGTACCATAATTATTCATCACTCCGGTTTCAGTTTTACTCAATAATTCCAAGCTGCTCTACCAAATTCATTTAAACGAGGTTTCTAGAATATAAAAATTATTAAATCCTCCATTTTTTTAGGACACAAACAAAAAAGAAACAAGCTGTTTTCATTTTCATCTTTAATGTTTATAGAAAATGCAAACAAATCTAAAATCTAATGTAGCAAAATAAAATAAAAATAAAATAAAGGTTATTTAATTATTAGCAGTTAAATACAACACAGAGACTATTTTTAAATGACCAATCAACATAAAATGCACGTCTTTACCCAGAAAGAACCCACACTTCTATTTCTTATAGGTTTTACCCTTTAAGGCTATCACCCTGTGCAGGCATGAAGCATGCAGTCCATACCCCCCTACTGGTGGGCCTCATCGCAGCCTTGAGTATAAATTCGGCTGAGCTCTGACAATTAGCTCCCAATTTTTCTTTGGCACTGAAGCTTTAAAAGCTCAAGAGCAAGAAGAATGTCTTCTACCAGCAGCATCCATCTGTCCCTGGTCTTCCAGACTGGTGGCTCCTCAGGCTATACCTGCTAATGCTTCCTGGAGAAGAAGCAATGGCGTGAGGAGTTCTTCACCATAGCCGTCGAGGAAATATATAAATATATTCTACTGCGGAGTATCCACTGGAGGAATATGGCTTTCAGCTGCATTAAAACACACCCCGTGACTATTTCATCTTATCATGAAGGTTTTGCTGACAGAACCCTGTTCAGCCATCCCCTGGTCAAACCTTTTTATGAAAGGCAGGCGGAGACACTAACCGATGTCATGCACCCTGGCACCTCAGTGGGATGCATCTAGCCTCTGTGGCTCCTTCCTGCATCAGAATAAAGGGGGACAACAGTTCAGCTCTACTGCGTCCTAACCAGGCTTACATCTCCAAAAGCATCACCAGCTCCTTCAGATCTAAAGTGATCACGCTGGATGGTTTCATCCGACCTCACCATTCAGAGGAAGCCGCTTGTTCTCTGCTTTATCCTCCAGAGGGTCTGAGAGCTCATTCCATCAGAGGGATTTCATCCTCTGCAGCTTTGCTTGGAGGTATGACAGTGGAGTGTAATGCTGTAATGGGCATCGCCATTCCCTTTTTTAAGTTTCTATCTACAGGATGTCTCCAGTTCTTCTTGAACCACTGTTCTGAGCACCTCATTGGAGAACTGTTAGGCATTATGTCCACTCCTCTGCCTGGCAGAGATACACGTCACTGCTGTCCCTCTCTTCCTGCATGGGTCATCACTGCACCTGCACCTGAAGTCTGGCCACAGTGGGCTGTTTTTGCTGTTCCCAGTCCTTCCCTGGTGGAGCTCTCTGCTATTCTGGTGCTGTTGCACTGCACCATGATGCATGACGCTGGGGCTAGACCTGTGTGTTCTTAACCTCTGCATGGGTATGTGTTTATGCTTGTGGTACTGAGCAGACTCAGTGAGGCATGGACTACATCCCGCTTTGCCTTTCCCACTAGCGATAGCCTTAAAAGGCAAAGCCTAAGAAAACATTGGTACTGTAACCCCAGATTCTATGAGTATAGGTGCAGCCCTTTAAGCTGTGGGCCTCACTGGCTCCTTAATGGCTGAAGAAAAAGCTGTTATTAGGGAGCCGACTGTCAGGGCTCAGCCCAATTTATACTGAAGGTCGAGGTAAGGCCCACTCAGTAGGTGGGTGTGGAGATTTTCAGTGTTACACGCATGCGTGTGTGGGATACATCCAGTAGCAATAGCCTTACAGGGCTGCACCTATACTCATACCAGTTACCTTCTCACTGTGAGGCTACAGAACTAACCACCACACAACGTGCAGCCTGCTACATGATTCAGTTTCACTTAAAAAGGAGGATGCTAGTTGGTTTTAATGCAGCTAAAGCATGTGGAAAAATGTTTCCTTTAAATACTCTGAGTGTTTATTAAAGAGGAAGGACACAGATCAGGTGAGACGGATCCCAGATCCAGTATCTAAAGCCCCACAGCTCCCAGACTACCACCAGTCTACCACCTCCATCAGACAGTAAACCTGAATTGATTGCTCCACTAGCGTGTTTCTCGTGTCTCTCTAATGAGACCAGAGTTATCACAGCAGTGTGAGGGAGGAATGCACTGTCTTCCTTCATTAGTATATAAACACTGATCAGTAACCAACAAATATTATTGACACAAGATAAATCACTTCTTCAGACTAATACATGAGAAATAAAGGTGCAATGATCATTAATGGTGATAAACTTTAATGTTTAAGGTATTTCACTCTAATTATAGAAAGGTCCTGGTTCTAAGACCTGCACATCTGTTTTAGAAACAGCTGGAAAAAATGTTTGATCCTAATTATTTACATTTAAATTGAAATAAAATAAAGGGTCCTAATTGGGAATAGATGAACAACCATTAATAAGAAACTCGTGATAAATAATACAAAAGCTGAAATAAAATTCCTTTGGGTAACAATAGATATGAAAATGTGAGCTATGAGGTGAAAAAACATTTAAACTGAAATAAATTAAAAATAAAAAAAATTTGTAGATGCTCTTTACATAATTAAAGTTTAAATTAGTCATTTTTATTCATATTCCACTGTTACTTCATACAATTCAGAATTTATGGTGTGGAGAAACACATATAAGTCTCATTCAGGGTCCATCAAAGGAATTAGCAAGCAAGAGGCAAGGCAAGTTTATTTATATAGCATCTTTCATGTACAGGACTGCATCGTATAACTCACATATTAAGCCTTATTTCCTTTTAATAAAAACCCAAAACATAAAAATAACTAAATCCCCTCATAAAACCAACAAACTGCTGAACTAATGAAATGAAACTCAGAGTTAAAAAAATGAGTTAAAAATTAACAATAACATCAAAGACCAAAATGAGCTTCAGTTAGAAAACCATGAACACATGTCCAACAATAGGTAGATTCAGGCAAATTTAATAAATGAAATCATTAAAAGATGAAAGAATAAGTGAAAACAATGTACATTGTGTGTTATGAGTCAGTGTGTTGGCTTTGTATGGGCTTCATCAGTCACATGATCATCCTGAACTCAGAGATGCATCCGTGATGTGTTTCTCCAGGTTCCGTGCTTCTCTGTATCCATGTCCGGAGACTCCTCAGGAGCGGAAGGAGATGCTGGCAGGCGTCAACAGTCGCATTGACGACCTTCAGATGGTGAGTTCCTCCAGGCCTTTCATCCAAGTCACATGATGCAGTGGAGAGGAAGCACAGTCAGCTTTGCAGGGCTCTGTTTGTGGGTTTATTTATTGTTTAAACTACAGTACTGTTAGTCCTGCAGCTCTGTATTCATTAACCCTCAGAGAGGCTCTCGCCGCTCTTTTTTCTACCTAACAAAAGGGAAACTTATCAGAAACGCTGCACTCCAGGATGCCTTTGTTCAGGCTGCTGCTCATTGTTTCCTGTATGACATTCATTTCCAATCACATTTCTGAAGATGGAAATCTTTCCTCTGGAAGACCTCCTTCCTGTCCCACAGCTCTGTGGTTCCCTCCATGAAGACTGGTGAGGGTTTGGTTCCTGACCAGCACAGAACCAGTGTACAAATAAACCCTAACATAATAACTAATAATTTACACATCATCACATCCTGCTGACGCTCTGATCCAGCAGCCGGCGTGAGACCAACCTCTAAAAGGTTTCTATGGAAACCATTATCAGACATCCAACCCTGACCTGTAACCTCCACCTCGGTCGTGCAGGTGCTGAACCAAACCGAGGACCACCGTCAGCGGGTGCTGCAGGCGGCCTCTAAAAGTATGAGGGTATGGTTCATCAAGGTGAGGAAGATGAAGGCCATATACCACACGCTCAACCTCTGCAACATCGACGTCACCCAGAAGTGTCTGATCGCCGAGGTGTGGTGTCCGGTGTCGGACCTGGACTCCATCCAGTTCGCTCTGCGCAGAGGAACCGTGAGTTCTTTCCTGTTGCTTGTTTGTGTATGTGAGGTAAATAAAGACACGCTCCACACAGAACCAGCAACCTTTCGACCTCTTTTTATCCTGCTTCTATAAAACCCACCTGTCTGAACACAACAGAGAGCTTTATTTTACCTCTCATCAGAGACTTTTTGTCTTTTCAGGTCAGTTTTCCGGCAGTTTCTGGCCTCTAATCTGCTCGCTCTCCTTACACGAGAGGCTTGTAGTTTAATTACAATACAGTTTCCATTAAATGCCTTTCTGGAGTTTTATTTAAAGATTTTTATCATTTTCAGTTCATTCCAGCACTTTTACATGAGACATATCCAGAACTGAGTTATTAATCAGCACTGCTCTCAACAGTGTTGTAGATGAAAGCTATCATCAATCACAGGAACAATATGGAGACAGTTAACTCACATTATTACCTTAGATCACATGTGTAAAGCTCCTCGAGGGCCGGTATCCAACAGGTTTAGCTGTTTCCCAACACACATGATGCAAATCAAATAGATCCAACAGCTTCTTGACAACCTATTAAGGTTTTCCAGTCTGCTGTGTTGGTGCATGGAGACAACAAAAACCTGTTGGATACCGGCCCTCTGGGACTTGAGTTTGACACCGCTGCCTTAGATACTTAACCTGGATAACTAACACATAGCAGGCTGTGGATAAACCACACAGCAAGCAGCTTTATCTGTAATTTTAACCAGCTTTCTCTTCCTTCCTACGGGTGGCATTAAGGCTGTAGAAGCCTGGTGGTTTTCTTACTGTACACATCCGCTCCTGCTTTTATCAGCTGCTGATACCAAAGGCTGGTTTAATGGTGTTGTGCAACAGGTTTAATCTAAACAGACAGCCTGCATGCACCTGATGCTGAAGAATGGCCTCAGTCAGGGTGTTTGCTCCTGTTTTAGGGGAGCATTAGTCACATCCATCATCCTGGAGTTATGAAGCACGAGCTGTAAACAAACCTACGATTCATGTCATGTGACTTTATGTTAGGAATGCTTTATTTACAAAGCATGATGAACACCTGGATAAAAGTCAGCATCTGTAAATTCACTCAAATTCAGTCCAGATCATCACGTTCTGATGCTGTTCTCTCTTTTTAATATGAACAAACAGCTGTTTCACCAAACCTGAAGCCCGCTTTCATCATGAAGAGCAGCCTGAGGATGTGGGAATGAAACACAGAGCCTGGGAATACAATAAGAAACAGCAGGGATAAGACTGTGTTTTCCTGCAGAGCATGCCACTAATGAGGACGCTTCGTTTGACAGGAGAGAAGCGGTTCCACAGTGCCGTCCATCCTGAACCGGATGCAGACCAAACAGACACCGCCAACGTTCAACAAGACCAACAAGTTCACAACTGGTTTCCAGAACATCGTGGATGCCTACGGCATCGGGAACTACCGGGAAATCAATCCAGGTTATTCAGGAATTCTTTATTCCTCTTGTGATGAAGCCAGCAGGAGATATAATTGCTTTGTTAGCAGCGTTAACTTTTACAAACAGATTTTAGTTTTGGTCTTTTTCTTTCTTCTTCTTTAACAAACGTGTTTTACAGAGAACATCCTCCTTCCTGCAGTGTTTTCTTCTTATTCTGTTTTTGTTGTTCAGAAACAGAGCTGGGACTATTCCTGTACGTTTACATGTAAATATGCACGGTTTATCTGTAATGCAGAGAAGCCAGCTAATCAGCTGTAAACAACCACCCACAAAACATCCTGTGGAAGAAAACACACATTATTAGCAGCTGCAGGAAGACGAGATGCTGTCTTCTCCTGGAAAAGTCCGAACGTAGTCTGAGGAAGCCTGCAGCAGGAAACCACGCTGAGAGAAAAAGGCTTCCTCTTAGATTTAGATCAAACCTCTGGAGCTGGCCTTTACTCATTTTATTTCTTTCTTTATTTACTAATTAGGGAAAAAGAAAATAAATACAAATATTGTATTAATCTCAGCGGGATGTTGCATTTTTTATTAAATTTAATAACCATATTTATTGTTATTATTTAATTATTTTAGTATTAAATTGTACCTTACTTTATTTCAGACTCTTTTTTTTTCTTGTGGTTACTTTGTGACAATGTAAGAAAATTTAGGTGTTAGAGGTCACAATTGTTTAGATCACCTATGATAAGGTATACTTTCAGGTGTTATCTGCAACATCTCCTGTTGTGTAGAGTTTATCCACGATGTCAACAATGATTCGTTTCCATATAATAACCTAAAGCTGCTTTTACTAAATGGGTTAGTGCTTTTCTCCAGGGCTTTTTCTTTAACCCAGAGCAAATGTGTGTTTATTTCTATATTTGTTTAACCAGAAAATCCAACACAACATTGACAGTTTCAACGTTTCTCTCATGTTTGTCGCCTCCTGCAGCTCCATACACCATCATCACCTTCCCTTTCCTTTTCGCGGTGATGTTTGGCGACATGGGTCACGGCCTGTTGATGACATGCGCTGCCCTGTACCTGGTTATCCGAGAGAGTCGCCTCCTCTCTCAGAAGAGCGACAACGAGGTACGGCCCCACAGAAACAACCCCATCATAAGCCCGTTAAACCACACTGAAGCTGTTTGTGTTTGTAGATGTTCAACATGGTTTTCGCCGGTCGCTACATCATCCTGCTGATGGGGGTGTTTTCCGTCTACACTGGCATCATTTACAATGACTGCTTCTCCAAGTCCCTGAACATGTTTGGTTCTGGTTGGAGTGTCCGACCCATGTTCGGCTCTAAAGGGGCTAACTGGACGTAAGTCAGTAAGCGATCAACTCTCCAGAGAAGCAGAGGAATGATAAACTGTTTCAGCCTGTAGATCAGCCAGACCCAGCTCCAGTTTCTCAGAGCAGTAACATCAATGGGTTAAATCTGTCCTAGGTTTCAGACACTGGATGAAAATGCTGTACTGCAGCTGGATCCTGCTGTTGCTGGTGTATTCAACGGACCGTATCCCATTGGAATTGACCCGGTAAAATGCTCATGCTTTGGTCTCCTATGTAGCTAAAGGCTACTGAGATTAGCTCAGAAATGTTCCTGCAGATGTAACAAACATATCATTCAGAATATAACATGACTGTCTAACTTCTGCGTGGTTATGGCGCTACATGTGGATAAGAAGGACTTGATGCTTAGCGGTCTGGATGGTCTCAAACCTTTGACCTGGTATCTTGTTTCTGCAGATCTGGAATGTGGCCACCAACAAGCTCACGTTCCTGAACTCATTTAAGATGAAGATGTCTGTGATTCTCGGTGTCATCCACATGCTGTTTGGAGTTTCTCTCAGTCTCTTCAACCACCTGTATGTAACTCTACACACTAATGATGATGTTAACACGCTACAGTAATACTTTTCTTCCCATACGATGACATGGGACACTCCTAGCCAGCCATGCAGCTTGTAGCACACACACATTTCATTCTTTATGCTCAGAGAAAAGTAATCTGTTACTCAGGTCACAGTGTGAGAGCATTATTGTGATCTTTCCAGCAGATGTTTGGTTCCTCCGCTGGTATTTTAACACATCTGTTAACACCCAGTTTACAGCAACAATATGCTGAGGAACAAGATTATCTCTAACAGAGACATTGTACCATAGTGTTTGTGGTGGTTCACCTTCAAACTCTGGATGCAACGTGTGTAGCTGGATCTGAGGTGTTGAATATTTTCCATCTGTCTTGGCTGAATTATGTCCTTGTCTCCCTCTCCTTGTCTCCCTCTCCTTGTCTCCCTCTCCTTGTCTCCCTGTCCTTGTCTCCCTCTCCTTGTCTAACTGCAGGTACTTCAAGAAGCCCCTAAACATCTTCCTGAGCTTCATCCCAGAGATCGTCTTCATGGCCAGCCTGTTTGGTTACCTCATCCTGCTCATCTTCTACAAGTGGACTGCCTATGATGCTACAACCTCCAAGGATGCTCCCAGCCTGCTCATCCACTTCATCAACATGTGTCTCTTTAACTACAACGATCCCACCAGCAAACCCCTCTACAGGGGACAGGTGCTCCTCCCCCACCCACCTGCTCCCCATACCTGTCTTTCCCTCACTAACCTGTGAACTGTACCAGAGCTGTGATGATTTAACACAGAGTGGTTGGTTGAGATGATGGAGCCACATTTTTTATATGTAACATCTTTCAATTCAATTCAATTCATTACTTGCTCCACATTAGTCCAGTTTATGGAAACTACATTTATACAAACCAGTTAATAAAAAAATGACCTCGCTAAGGAAACCAGGGAATTGGTTCAAATCTTCTCTTTAATTCAACCCTTATCCTGAGCTGCATCAGAGATGTCCATTAATCAGAAATTACAGTCGTCCAATCAGGAGGGAACAAATACCGTATATTGGAGCCTAAGTTGAGTTTCTACAGAAGCCAGCAGTGGCCGTGCTCGACTATTTAATTGTAATAACAAGAAAACAAGTTATTTTTGTATGTTTTCTCAAGATGAGGAGGATCATTTTCTCATGATAACAGGATTATTTTTCTCATTTTCTTAAAAAAAACATTGTTTTCTAGAGATCACGACATAAATGAGATAGGTTCAGTACGTTACTGTGTTACACCTGATTTCACTGAACATAATGGACCCGTGAAGAAGCGGCTACAATCAATGTGTAATGCAAAAAATTCATGTGGCAGAGGCTTTTATCCAAAGCGACTTACATATGATACGCAGTCATTTTAACCATAGCTATTAACTTAACATGCATGTGTTGTGGGTGGAAGGAAGCCGGAGAACCCAGAGAGAACCCACACATACATGGGGAGAACATGCAAACTCCACACAGAAAGGTCACTGGACAAACCTCACCAGCCTGGGCTCAAACCAGAGACTTTCTTGCTGTGAGGCCACAGTGCTAACCACTGTTCCACCATGCTGCCTGTAACAGCGATATCAAAAACTGAATTAAAATTAGAATCAGGTGTAGACAGACAGGTTTTTCTGGGATGTTTCGGTGCAATCAAGCCAAGCTGACATCAGATGTTGTTAGAGAAGGTAAAGGCTAAGCTCTCATCCATGTTGTTTTTCTCTGTGTTGGTTCTGATGGGCTATGAACAGCTAGAGCCTCCCTGCAAGCTTCTGTTAGAAAAATCCGTTATCTCGAGAAAACAGTGCCAAAAAAACATGTGAGCACGATCGCTGTCGGCTTCCACAAGTAACATGTGCAAAGCAATGAATATTTATACCATGCAATAATATGTTTAGATGCTATGCTGCTAAACACATTACCTAGAGAAAGCATGAGCAGGAGGAAAACTATTGGTTCAGTTACAGAACCCTGAGGAACTCCTTGACTTACTCTGCTCTTTGAGGAAGACTCATTATTTACTCAAATAAACCTGAATATATCCTCTCTCTACCCTCTCCACCAAACAGGATCATTTATAAATACATAGTTCATCTACTGCAGCTCAGAATGATTAAGGTTGTTGCTGTTTGCTTGTTGTTTCTACACATCCCTTCATCCTTACATCCAAAACAATACGCTACCTCAACCAACCTCTTATGTGCCTGTTTTGGAAAATAATGAGCTAAGTAAGGATTAAACAACCCGGACCATGCATTGCTGCATGGTTAGAGATGTTCAATCCACTTATACATGGTATATAAATACTTTATAACAAATGTTTATTTATTTTTACAATAATTAGTAAAATTTTGCTTAAGTATAGGATCTGATTTATATTGGCCTCATGCATTTTGATGCTGAACAACCTGGCTGACGAAAGCCAGCTGATCCTGGTTACTGTGTTGCTATGACGACGCCTGTAGCGGCGATTCTGCAGCTTTAAGAACTGTCACATCGAATAGCCTGAAAGACCAGCAGCTTCATTATGATCTCCTTTCTGATCTCCCTAACTTCTCTCTATTTAACTCTTTAGATGGGGATCCAGGTTTTGTTGGTGCTGATTGCCCTTGCATGTGTTCCCTGTATGCTGATTGTGAAAACTATGGTGCTTCGGCGTCAGCACCTGTGGAAAAAGCATATGGTATGTGGATCTGATCCCACCAATAACCTTCCTTTGACTATAAAATGATTGCAACCTTTCATATAACCTATTTTTACTCCTCTTCTGCCATCCATTTCAATATGCATTGTATATGTGATGCCATGAAAACTGCTTAAAGCCAGCCTTGGAAATATCAGATCTTTGATTGGAAATGTAACGGTAAAAAACAAACCGTTCTCTGATGAGCAGCTGTGTTTGTTTTAAGCTAAGCTATCCTGCTCACAGCAAACGTTATTTTAACCGTGAAGCGTATAGTTTGCAGGCTCCAGATACCATTTCTCTCACTGGTTTTGTTAAACCTCTAAGAAATGTATTTCCATCACACAACAGTGATCCTGTTCAGTCACTTTATGTGAAAAACAGTGAAAACTTTGATCAGCTTTTAGATTTTCTCCATGAAGTTTGAAGAGTTTGAACACTTTCTTCAGTCCATATGTTGCTGTTAGATGATGAGACATTTCCTCTGTTTCATTTTTATTCCATTCATTTAGTTTCCATACGTGTGTCTGTGTGTGTTGGTCCTGTGATGGACTGGCGACCTGTCCAGGTGTACCCCGCCTCTCGCCCCCTGTGAGCTGGGATTGGCTCCAGCCCCCCTGCGACCCCGTTCAGGGAAAAGCGGTAGAAAATGGATGGATGGATAGTTTCCATACACCTAAGTCCAATTCCCGATCACAGGAGTTTCAGCAGTTATTAGACAAGCACCAGCAGACCACCAGTCCATCGCAGGACAACACAGAGAAATTACCAATCATGCTCACACTCACTCCCAGGTATAATGTAGTGATCATTTAACCCAACATGCATGTGTTTGCGTGGTGGAAGGAAGCCAGAGATAATCAGAGAAAACCCATAAATACTCAGGGAGAACATGCAACACCCACACAGAAAGGCCACTGTTAAAACTTTAAGGCTCACACCACATCACACCAGTGACTGTCCCGCTGTGGGAATGTGGTGATTACCACCACACTACCATGCAGATCTTTATGTACTGACTTTGTTCTCCGAAAATAGACTCAATGGGAGACATATTGTCCACATCATTATTCTGATTCATTAAGTTTGTATATTTTATAGCTCATTTCATAGCCATTAGATCTCTGCACAGAGTAGTTTACGATACAATATGATGCAATACGATGCATTGTGAGATGGTCCAGTGTGATACGATACCACACAATGCAATTCAGTGTGATGCAAACACAGCAGGGGGATACGATCAAAAACTTGCATGGTGAACAGGACGTTTACATAAAACCACGCTTAAACAGCACACACGAAATGTGCTCACTTATACACAATGTATCCTTTACCATACACACACACACACACACTGTATTCCTCAAAGTTAAAGGTTTGGTTTTAACATTGAATGATGCAGAAAATAATTTTCCCCTCTTACTTTACTGAAATTTGGAAGCCAGCATCCTCTTTAGTTCCAGCTGATTGTAGCACAGTGGACTCATCCTTCCTCATCTGTCTTCAGCTTGGGGGTTTAACTCAACCAATGAGACCCTTTACCCTTTCTGCAGGTCTGGTCAGTTATTTTGCTTTGTAGTGCTGTTCTCCACGTCGGTCTTCGGTCACTTTCAGCATCCTTTTTTATGTGAAACATGACGTAAACTGAGCACGAAGAGTTCACTCTAAGGCTCGCTTTAAGCTAGACACAGCTCTTGTGGCTTTTGTATCTAGTCACAGAAGAGGGAAGAAACCCCTGCAGAGAATCTAGAGCAGTCTTTAGAGCAAACAGGTGTGTCCTCATCATGCACCGGACTCACCCAACAGGGCACGCAGAAGTTTGGAGGGGTGCGGGTGGGTAACGGACCCACGGAGGACGAGGCTGGCATCATGGACCACGACCAGCTCTCCCAGCACTCAGAGGATGGAGATGAGGTGAGAACGTATAGCATCACAAAACCTCTGAAATATTCATTAGAATAAATTGTCTTTACTGAACTTTGACCTTCTGGGTGAGTTTAGTGGGACATCCTGCAAGCTTAGAGTCCTACACTGTCCCATCACCATACAGATCCACTGATCCCTGTTTCCTGTGATGAATGTGTGTGTTTGTGCTCTGTTGTGTTTCTGTTGTCTCTTCATAATAATTTGACCTGCTGATCAGTGGCTGGCAGGGCATATGGATTAGACATGCCATCATATGTTGCTAATGCTACAGAAGCAGAGGTCACAGTCTGACTGTTAGCATAAATATAAAGCTCCAGTCCAGATCTACAATCCTGATCCAGTCTCTGACTTTATGAAACTCTTTTATAGTAGTCATGCTGAATGGTTCTCCGGCTCTCTGAAGGTCTTTCCATTTTGGGGGGATTTTCAGCTTTTTCCTTATTGACCCATTGAGTCGGGACTAAAAACAGAAGAAAACTGATATTCCATTTAGTGTTGTTCATGTGTTCATTGATTGACATCCCTACACAGTCATGATAATAAATCATAATAAATATGACAGATATCATTCAGTAGCAAAGGGTCAGCATGAGTAAACACCTGGAGACTCGTGCTCCTAAACCTACCAATGAAGTCTGTAACCTTGTAGTGCTGATGAACCCAGATGTGACTTTTAGCATCAAATCTGCTTTTTATCATCAGAAATATCAACAGAATGAAAAGTTTATTCTCTCAGAAAGACCAGGATCCATTACACCATTACAGGATTACTGTAATGGTGTTTTAACCCCGTAATGCCTGAAATAATGACTGAGTTTAAGAAAATCTGAAAAAACATAGTTGTTTACTGTATATTTAATATTTATTACCATGTACTAGGTCATAATGATTATAGTGTAATCTCCTGCTTTCCGGTGTTCACCAGAGTGTAGGAAACCAGTATCACAAGGTGAACAACAGGGTTTGAGTAAAGTTTCTGCCATAAAGTGATGCAACATGTCTCAAAAACAGTATGAATGGAATATGATACGTTAGGCCACGAGGGGTGAACGGGACCTCTGAAGATTGTTCCTGAAGACTTTGAGGATCGGTGGGAACTAGCAGTTAATCATGGATAGCTGTGGATTCAATAGATTCCCACTGGAGGGAATTAATGACGACACATTGGGACCAGTGACAAAGGTCTGTTAGGCTGTGTTTGATACTGGAGGAAATCCCAGAGCTTTGGAAAATCCTTCAGTGAGTCTGGAGAACTATCCCTGAAGACTACAGACAGAAGGGTCAGGGTCAGACTGGAGCTGCCGGACCTCTTTCCAGCTGCACCCACTGGTTCTGACTCAGATACTGAGTTTAGATTAATGTTAGAATAATAAGAAATAAATGTGTGCCTCTGTTTTCATAAAGCATCATGTATCCTCTCTGGCCACGGTTACCTATCTTAACTCCATCTCGTCTTCATCCTGGTGAAATGCAGTCTGAGCTACTGCCTCCTGGGTTCGGGTCGGGGAGTATCTGAGGCTAGTGGATTTGTGTTGTCCTGAAAATCTTCTGCTAACCTTTGACCTTTGCTTACTTTCAAGCACTCAGAAGAAGAGCCGGTAAGAGTCTGCGTTCATCATCTCCAGCATGTGTGTTCAGTGTGTCTGCTCTGAAGATGCTCAGTGTTTTAAGCATCTGCATGTGTGGGTGTTTGTTTAACTGTGTGTTCAGTGAGAAGACATGTCCTCAGTCAACCGATTTGTACACGCAGCGAGGGGAAGTCTTCTCAGCTTTTACAAATCGGGATATATTAGACCCATCTGCTCTTCATCCGGTCATAAAATTCTCTTCATCACATCGTGGTTCTTTCCTTTTCCAGCTGTAGATCTGCTGCTGTGTTTGGATCTCTGTCCTGATGCATGAAAGCGTGTCAGGCAAGCTGTGGGCGCTAAATGTATTTTCTATATATTTAAGTAAATGTGAAATTCCAGCTGATACGTTAACGCTAAATGAAGTGGTCCCACCAGTTTCTGTGTTTACACGATGGACAGATTTAATGCACTTGCAATGCTTTTTGACGTGCAGTGTGGAGTAGTTTGAAGAAAGGCTTTTTAAACTCTGGACTCAATAATCCTGAAGTGTTTCTCACAAAGACGTTGTATCTGCCACAATCTCGACACAACCTCCCCCACAGAAAGCCCTGGAATGATGCACACTACAAAAACTGAAATCTAAGTAAGGTTAAACATCCTAAATCAAAGACACATGCTTATTTTTTAAAGATTTGTGAATTCTTGACAGGCTAAATTTTCTTGTTTTGTTGGCAGATCATTTATCTTATTTCATAAGTCACGTTTTTGTAGTGCAGGGATGCATATTTCATACTGTCCAGATCATCATCCCTCCACCACCGTGCTGACAGCTGCTATGAGACGTTTCAGGACCAAACACGTCCATGTTTGTCTGCTCTGTCCAGAGGACATTGTTCCACACGTCTGGTAGTGTGTTCAGGTGCAGCTGCATGCTTGTCTCTTCTCCTGCAGCCCTTCCAAACAAGTCGTACTGGTTACGTCTTTTACTGACTGAGACCTGGACAGTCTGAGATGGATCTCAGGTTTTGCCACCTGACCTTGGACTGGACCTGCTGGGACTTTTTTATGTAATATATCCAGTTATGTTCAACCATAGAAGGGAAAAATGTTTAAAATGACCTGAAGTCCAACCTAATCTATGTTTTTCTCTGTTGGTTCTGAGGGGTAGTCATGCCATTTTCTGTCAGTCTTACCAGCTTCATCGTAGATTTAATGTCTGTCTGTGACTGCAGACTGTGACCCAACAGGACTCCACTCTAGGTGTTTATCACAGCATCATCATATCATGTCATTGAGCTGTTACAGCTGTGTTCAGTAGTCATTTCCATTGTGCGTCCTTTGTGTAGCAGCAATGAGTCTCGGAAATGTTTTAATTGTCAAAGGAAAAGAAAAGTTTGGTAAAAGGAAACAAAACAAGTTCGGAGCCAAACCCAACAATGTGATGGAGAGCGATACGCTCCACATTTCCTCCGTCGTGCTTCTGATGCAGGGAGCAGGACTGTGTTGGTTTAACACAAACAGAGAAGATGGTTCTGACCCAACCAGGATGGACATATTAGTCCAATTATAATCCAGCTAAAGCCAATCCCTTCTATGATCCACATTAGGCCAGGTAATAACTATATTCATATAAAGTAGTTTATAAATAATGACCTAGGTATGGAAACCAGTGGACTGGATCAAATCTTCTTGGACTGGTTTGGTTGGACAGAACAGTGAAAGGGTCAACAAGCAGCATGGGACGTTCCACTATATCTTCACCAGTAACATCACCAGTACAGTTTCTCCTGAGAACTGGATTTGAAACATTTGGTTAAATGTCACAAGTGTGTCATTAAAAGTATTCAATCACACCTTGATGGTTGCAGAGGTATAGTTAGTCATTTCGTATCCATTTCCGGGTCGTGGGGAAACTGGGGCCATCCCAGCAATCAGCAGGCGGCCAGCAGGGCACAGCCCAGCAGGTCACCAGTTAAATCACAGGCTCAGAGATCATTTCATTAGACTAAGCACAGCCTGGTCTAGTCCTACGTATTTAATGTAAACACTGATTCCAGTAGTGGTGCTATATTGTGTTTATATAACATACTGTACGTCTGCATGTTTAATAACGTGTTATTGTTCCTGAACAGGAAGTGGAAATGATTACCAGCAAACAGAAAAAAGCTTTTCTCATATCCCGCTAACATCTTGTCTTTGCAAACAGTTTGATTTTGGTGACGTAGCCGTCCACCAGGCCATCCACACCATCGAGTACTGCCTGGGCTGCATCTCTAACACAGCATCTTACCTGCGACTCTGGGCCCTCAGCCTGGCCCACGCACGTAAGTACACGTGCAAATGAAGAGCCAGGATGTGTAGATGTCCCGCTGCATTTTGGTGTAAAACATCTGGTCTTGTTGCTGTTGCAGAGCTGTCTGAGGTGCTCTGGTCCATGGTGATGCACCTGGGTCTGTCCTCCAGAAGCGGAGGCGGCTTCTTTGGCTTGTCAATCATCTTTTCTGCCTTCGCTACCCTCACTGTTGCCATCCTGCTCATCATGGAGGGGCTGTCTGCGTTCCTGCATGCTCTGCGTCTGCACTGGTTCGAAACACACACACACACACACACAAAGTATTTTATGGAGTTGTGCAGCAGTTTTAATGTAATTTTTTCTTTCTCCTCCCAGCTGCTTTTACATTTTAACGTTTATCTGCTGGGCCTAGCATTCTCAGAGAAGCCCTCAGTAGCTATCATAATCTTTTTTAAAATATGCAGAAATAAAATGTCTGTCATCCTTAATTGAGACCATTTCACTGCTGGTAGTTTATTTTATTATTACTGTCCAAATAAAAAGTGCAAACTAAGTGATCTTGGAGTTTACTGAGTTTCTGTAGAGACCTTTTGGCTCTTAGACAAAGTTTCTGACCTTAGAATAGTACAACTTGCATCTTCGGTAAATGAGGAGTGTATAAAGACCTTTACACAGAACTATAAACATCCATGCGTGTGTGTGTACGACTTTACGTTCCCACTCTGACACAACGTATGAACACCTGCTCACCAGTTGCTGCCAGTTCCTCGTACATGCACACGAGGAATGTTTGCAGTTTAAAACATTCCCATATTAGTTTAATGATTTTCCATGCTGAACTCCAGATAAGCTCACGGAGCCAGGCTCCATCAGCTCCCGGCTTTATCTCCTCATGATGCAGTACAACAACAGAGACGGTACATGATGATCAGATGTTGTGCACATGGAGCCACTCGGAGATGATGGTGTCCTGCACAGCAGACGTTCAGGACGGTATCCCATCATTTACAGAGGATTTTAGCAAACTGGCAGCAAATTGGGGGCTGCACGGTGGGACAGTTGGTTAGCTCTGTGGCCTCACAGCAAGAAGGTTGCCGGTTCGAGCCTGAGACGGGGCAGGGGGTTGAACCGGAAATCTTTCTGTGAGGGGTTTGCATGTTCTCCCCGTGTTAGCGTGGGTTCTCTCCCTGTTAACGTGGGTTCTCTCCGTGTTAGCGTGGGTTCTCTCCCTGTTAGCGTGGGTTCTCTCCGTGTTAGGGTGGGTTCTCTCCCTGTTAACGTGGGTTCTCTCCGTGTTAGGGTGGGTTCTCTCCCTGTTAGCGTGGGTTCTCTCCGTGTTAACGTGGGTTCTCTCCGTGTTAGCATGGGTTCTCTCCGTGTTAACGTGGGTTCTCTCCCTGTTAGCGTGGGTTCTGTCCGTGTTAGCGTGGGTTCTCTCCGTGTTAGCGTGGGTTCTCTCCGTGTTAGCGTGAGTTCTCTCCGTGTTAGCGTG
>JBAMHV010000023.1:18736847-18755549 GCA_037177535.1 Pseudomugil gertrudae
TGTGGACGGCACCATCCCAACAAGAACAGTGAAGACCCTTCATTAACTATTTATGTATTTATAAAACTACTACAATTTGAATTTCCCTCTGGGATCAATAAAGTATTTTCATTAATTCAGGATGAATGAAAAGAAAGAACGCTGCTAGCGTAGTTAGCAGCGTTCCACAGGGCTCTTAAAGTAAACGAGGAGGGCTGTAAGTCCTTCACAGAGACACCTGTAGGCTGGCGCGTGGGAAGGTGCTGTCTGACCTGTGAGAGGAGCATCTTTTAGGGCGTTCACTCTAACTGGTTCCTCAGCAGAACCCAGCAGAGCTCAGTGACATGTTGCTGGAAGTCAGTGAACCCAGTAAGCACCTCCCGCATCTGGCATATACGTCACATGATTCATCAGAAAAAAGGAGCCGATGGAAACGTGGGCTCATTTCAGAACGGGTGGAGCTGATATGTGCACGTTGAGCCGTCTTTAATGTCTCGTTTCTCTTGTGCAGTGATGATCTGGGATGACCTGAAAAAGAAGACGGTCATAGAGATCGAGTTCTCAACAGAAGTGAAAGCGGTGAAGCTCCGGCGTGACAGGTAAAAGTCTCCTCTGGCTGGGTTGGATGCTGATGGAGCAGAGAGGGGGTTTGAGTCATGTATACAAGAAAAACCTGCTTCACATGTATCCGGTAACTATCCGGTCCTTGTAAGGTTTTAAAATGAAGCTGAAACAGCAGCACATCATGTATTTAATCACAATACATGCCCTCCTGAGCCTGAGGTTTTGTCTTCCTCTTATAAGGGAGTTTTCCTTCCCACTGTCACCTCATGCAGCTCAGGCTGGGGATTGGATCAAAGTCAATATTAGATCTTATGGTTTCCCTTATCGAGGATATTTGATGAATTGGCTCAAATAAGATGTGAAGCGTCCTGAGATGACACTGTCATGAAGTGGTGCTATATAAATAAAGTTGAATTGAATTGAACAATGAGGCCAAAACGCAGAGCCAGTGTGAAAGCCTGAGTCTGCCGTGTCACTGGGAGGGTCAACAATGATGCCTGTTAGCGGTCCGGCCCAACGTATTTGATTTGAAGGACCTCGTAATGTAGCTACCAAGTAACCCCCCACCACCACCACCACCACCACCACACACACACACACCTTTCCCCAATTTCTGCTTATTAAAGCTGGTATTTATTAATCTAAGAAGAAAGACACAATAATATACAAACATGTTCATGAATGTGAAACAAACCTCGTATAGAAGATTCATAAGATGATTTGTTACTGCTGAGAGGGAGGTGATATATGTTTTATAACTTCTTTGTTTGGGTGTGTTATCTGCTATCCAGCAGGAAGAAGGTAGCACAACCCCATGCTTTAGCCCAACTACCTCCGTTAGCCAGTTAGCTTCTGTTAGATCTGGGTTAGCTTGGTTAGCTTAGCTACAGGAAGCTGTGTTTGATAGTATGTCATTCACCCACCCCCCACCCCACCCCCCATGCCCACAGTTACCTCTAAGCTCCACCTTTTAGCCCATATGTCTATTTTCCAGCAGCACTTGTGATGCTACCAACATAGTGACAGTAGGAACTGCCCACCACGCTTAACCTCAGCTCTTCAGAAACCTTCTGGTGAAGTTGAACAGTCTATGGAGTAAACTGTGGAAGTTTTATTTTCACCTGGTTTCATCCTTGTAAATAAACAAAAGCTCAGCATCAGGAACTGCAGCCTGATTGTAGCCCGTCCCAACATTTTGTCTGTGGGGGATTTGGTTATTAGATAAGTGGGACATTGTCTCAGAAAAGCTCTGCTCTAACTGGACCTTATAAAAAAGCTTTACATGAACCACTGCTGGAAACCTGAATGAACTAAAGAAGAGGAGGTTTGAGTAATAACCTGTGTTACCAGTCTGACCTTCATGAATATGAGCGACTGATCGCATCGTAGCTACAGGAGCCTCTGCAAGCTGCTGAGTCATTGGTTGGACTGGGTCTTTCATACTCTGCTTCTGCTCTTCATCATATTGACCTACAGTAGTTACTGTGCTGTAAAACTTGGTTGGAACATTATTGATTTGTTCTTGACTCTCAGGATTGTGGTGGTCCTGGACTCCATGATCAAAGTGTTCACCTTTACCCATAATCCTCATCAGCTGCACGTGTTTGAAACCTGCTATAACCCCAAAGGTCAGTCCACTCCCAGTCATCTTGATTGACTTGTTATTCGCCTCCCGCATCACACCTGACCTCCCTCTCCTTCCACCACCTTCAGGTCTTTGCGTGCTGTGTCCCAACAGCAACAACTCCCTGCTGGCATTCCCCGGGACTCATTCAGGCCACGTGCAGATTGTCGACCTCGCCAGTACGGAGAAGCCGCCAGTGGACATCCCCGCCCACGAGGGGGCACTGTGCTGCATCGCGCTCAACCTTCAGGGCACGAGGATAGCCACGGCGTCAGAGAAGGTACTGAAACCGGGTCAGGGCGATGACGGTGCCATGTTACTAACGCTGCTCTCTGTCCTCAGGGGACTCTCATCCGAATCTTCGACACGTCTGCGGGTCAGCTAATACAGGAGCTAAGACGAGGTTCGCAGGCAGCCAACATCTACTGGTGGGTGGAAAACGAGCATTAAGCGTTAGCTGCTGGTCCCTGCACTGATCCGCGTGTTTCATCTGTTTCAGTATAAACTTTAATCAGGATGCGTCGCTCATCTGCGTGTCCAGCGACCACGGTACCGTGCACATCTTTGCTGCAGAGGATCCCAAAAGAAACAAGCAGTCCAGGTCTGTTTGCATTGATTTCACACTCCAGAGACACGAGGACAAAAGCTATAAACCGTCTCTGTATCCTCGTCTCTGCAGCTTGGCGTCCGCCAGCTTTCTACCCAAGTACTTCAGCTCTAAGTGGAGCTTCTCCAAGTTCCAGGTGCCGTCGGGCTCTCCCTGTGTGTGTGCCTTCGGAACAGAGCCCAACGCCGTCATAGGTGGGTTCAGGTGTGATGTTTCCGACAGGCGTGACTCCCGCGGTCAGCGTGAGACCCGGACACATCGTTTAGCTGCTTCCTGGTTGGTGCAGTGGACATTCTTAGCAGACAGACGTCCTTGTAATCTAATAGTTGCTTTACATCAACAAAGAAGCCATTTTAAATGAAATCATAATAATATGTTACTCTTTCTTATGGTTTTATCCTCTTTGTGCATAAAAATGTTTAAAAAAAACAGTTTTAGACAGAAAATGGTATTTATGCACCAACATGGTGATGTTAGTCGCAGTGCAGCATCATCTGGACAGAACAACATCCAGGAGTCTTCCTGTTATCCTTCTGCAGCATTAAAGCCTGAATCAGCATCTTGCTGGTAAAAAGTAGCATCTGTACCGGGGACATCCCAAATCTATCCCTGTTCCATCACACCGGGCTTACATTAAGTGCATCGAGTTCTACACAATGATTTATGATTTAGATTCAGGTGGAGCAGGGCTACGTGGAAAAGCTACAGGTTAATGTGTTTCACATCAGTCCCTATAGAAAAACTCTGGAGCACAGGAGTGGATAATGATTTAAGGGAAATCCTTTTAGTTCATAGGAGTCTAAAGTTTCATTTCCTTACTTATAAACATTGTAAAATGTAGATCTGAACTTTGTACGTCAAGCCGTAAAACACCTGGATAACAGCTATTTTATTTCCACTAGACCATAAACAACACATCAGATAAGGAAACATTTACCATTCATTCGGTTTTATACCTCTTGTTCCAGTTCAGTGGTGAAACTGGAGTCAGTCCCAGCAGCTACTGGTTGAGACAGGTGCAGCCATCATAGGACCAATGCAGGGAGACCAGTCCCACTCACTCCCAGGGACCAAATAACCACACATGTAACGTAACATGGAGCCGGAGAACCCAGAAAGAACCCACATATACACGCAGAGAAGATGTAAAGTCCAGCTTCTGTTAAACTGGTTTTAATGCAGCATGATCACCAGCATTCACGTCCCCAGTACACAGAGACTCCCTACCATTCTCTGAATCTACACTGTTAATGGTGGAATCATACTGGTGACGCTCTGGCCATCTTTCCATCTGAGAGACTCTGCTTCTCTGATGTCATGTTACTGACCTGTTACCAGTCAAACCAGTCATGTTACTGACCTGTTACCAGTCATGTTACTGACCTGTTACCAGTCAAACCAGTCATGTTACTTCATCATTCAGGAATGAAGGCTTGATGAGCATCACATTGTTTTATTTATCAGCTTTTACTCTGAAATCAAACATCAGCTTTGTCATGTGACCTTCTTCTTCTTCTTCTTTGCTTCCTCTTCGCAGCCATTTGCGCTGACGGCAGCTATTACAAGTTTCTGTTCAACCAAAAGGGAGAGTGTTCCCGAGACGTGTACGCCCAGTTTCTGGAGATGACCGACGACAAAATATGACCCCGGACCCCCCACCCCCCCTTTCTGCTCACTTCCTGTTGAGCAACCAGTTTGTTTCCGTTTAAAATGAGAGGAGGTATGAGACTTCCCATGATGCACTTCACCTAATCTTGACAGACTTGACAGAGAGAGCATCGTATCAAGGGAAGGACGAGCAGAAGCACAGACTGGGGGAAACCCTGCACTCAGAGATGGAAGCGCCACGCAGACTTTACGGCGACTCCCAAACCAACCTGAAAAAGAGGGAAAATTATTTTTGTGAACAAACAACTCGCCGCTTTTTAAGATGTCTTCCGAGGAGTTTACAAAGGAGGGATATTTTTAACCATATAAAAGATTCTGATTGATGAGAATATTGAGATTTTTGTCAACTAACACCACCTAACCTAACCGTAGGGAGTGCCTCTGAGACGTGTGCAGTAATGCTCTGTATACATACATGTGCTCGTGTATATATCCGTGTACCATATTAGATGTTTGCACACGTAATCGAAGCCAAACATCTGGAGTTTGGGAGCCGACTCTGATCCTGCTTTGGAGTTTCACACTAGTGTTCTAGATTTTCTCAAGTCACTGTAAATACACAGCTCACCAGACTGAACTAACAGAAATATACAGAATAATAGCAAAAAACATGTATTTTTGTTTTCATTTCTTATGTTGTGCAATACATGGTTTCCCTGAACAGTTAGTTTCATGTTAGACACAGGTAAAAGGAGTTAAAGCGCACGAACGAACATTAAGACGACCTTCAGAATAAAAGAATACGGGGTTAAATGTAGGGAAGTGCAGGTGAATGAAGGAAAATTTGAAGGCGTGAAACCGTTACCGTTCATCCGCATCACGTTAAGCCGGGACGAACATGTTTTACAGCTTCAAACGTAGCTCACACAGATGAGAATGTGTTTGCTGAGGCTCCACAGTAAAGACCACCCAGGCTGAGCTCAGACCAGTGTGGGTGTATTAAGTCTGATTTCAGTCACATTGACACGTTTACAATGTGTCTTAGAGGATAAACAAAGATGTGAGTCTTGTTTTGTTTGTCCCGAGTGTTACAGGAGTATTTTAGGTTTGTGTCTGAGCGCTCTCATGCTGGAGAATGCAGCAACAGGTCATTTAAAGCGGTGGATTTTTACACCTGAATCTGGTCTGCGTTGCATCATGGATGTTCTCCAGCTGTGCCAAAGTAAATGATGCTGGAGCGAGGCGGTGTTAAACCCACCAGTTAGCTGCTGCTTCCTGGTTCCAGTCTGAGAGCGCTCAGGCTCCTGCAGGGGAAAACATTCATGCACATTACACCTCACAGAACAAATGTAAACCCATTAAAGGTGCAGTTACATAGACTGTTGCCCAAATAAGGAGCCTTGAATGAAGCAAAAACTCATCTTCCTGCTGAAATCCTACAGATTCAGGGTGTGTTTGGTCTCACTGGGCCAGATGAGATGTAACATCTGGACAGTCGGTTCAGTCTGCACGGCGTAACGCTCACATGATTGTAGTCAGAGAGGCTCTGCAGCCTCACCATCCTGACTGCTGTGTGTGTGTGTGTGTTATTTTTTGCATCACGCTGCCAGTTCAGCTCGTGCATCAGGGACTCCAAGGTGCTTTGTTGAACCACCATAAACAGGAGATGTCTGTGTGGAGCCGATGGAAGCAAACTGGATTTTATCTGTCGGGCTGCATTAGAGACACACGTGTTGCTTTCTGCCTCAGAGCGTACACCACGCAGGACGGATGCTGCACAAACACACACTATGATTGTAAATGCATTAAATTTGTGAATAAAGTTTAACATCTGCTTTTCCAACGGATCTCCGTGAACTCTGTTACTGTAAGGATTTTTATTGGCTCAAACTCCACCCAAAACCAGATTAAAGGAGCCATTTTTATCATTTAGATGATTTTACTATGATACTGTATTGTTCAGTTAATCATCCATCAGTCCAAACGCAACAGGATGATCCCAAACACATGCTGATTGTAAATGCATCAGGACGAGTCCAGATGTTGACCTGGTTGTTCTGGTTTGACCTTCACTGAGCTGCAGATACCAGCACTGTAATGGTGCAGAGGGGACCAAAACTCCTCCACATACAGAGAGAGAGACGGCAAACCTCATCCAGAAAACCATTTCTTCTGGGACTTCCTCTGTTGCTTTAGCATTTTGACTTGTTTTTATTCAAGCTGGGACAGAGGTTGTACAAGTAAAAAATAAACCTGCAAGTACACATTCATTCTAGAAATCACTTTTACAAGTCTCACTTCACACACCAGAGAACCATCCCGTGTCTGTAAGCTTTACCTTTAAAAAAGTCTCGCCATGACTGCCTGACCAGGGCTAGCTCCATCCCCACGGAGAAACTCGTACCAGCAGCTCACAACAGAATGCCATCCTTATTTTATAGTTTAAATAAGTAAAATAAGATCACTGTTTAATAATGGCTGTGGGGGCATTTGCACCGGCTTCTCTGCCCCATCAGGGTCTGTGTATTATTGTTCATGATGCCCTGCTGCTCCACCACATCCCACCCAGCACAGAACAGGTTTTTTTAACCAGTCCATGCAGGCCTGAGCCTTCCTCTATGCAAACTTTTACCTTTCAGATGGGTAAACTAGTAATTCTCACACATGTAAACGTGTATTTTCAGACCTGTAGAAGAAATTTATTTTTGTACCATTCAGACTTTCAGTGACACAAAGCTGAAGATACCAGTCATAAAACCAGTCCCACACCATGTTTACTTTACCCAGCATCATTTACCCGGACATGTGAAGGGACGTGCTTTGTTTTTACAGTCTGAACTCTTTCTATGCAGAGTTTCCATGACTGGAAATGTGAATTCATTTAGGAAACAGATGTTTACGGAGCGGCTCCCTTCCAGCTGCCATTTCCTCAAACCCTTCATCCATCCAAGAAGAAATTACAGAAATGTAGGTGTTTACTCAAAGAAATACAAACTAAAAAGTAGTTTTAAATAAATTTATAAAAAAAGAAAAAGACATTTATCCACTGAAGCAGAACAAACAGCTTATTATTTTTATGGTTTAACACAGAATACAATCTGAATAGACTCGTTTTTAAGTTGCCTGAACAGAACAAAATCCAGCTAAACTTCAACACAAAGGGAACAACCAACCGATGTTGACAAGGAAAACAACGTGTAAAAATGCAAAACAACAACAATAATAATTAAAAAGAGAACTAAGGTTAAGTGCAGCACTGGTCAGAATCATTTAGTGTAGATTCAGTCTAAGTTTTCTTCAGTTCCATATTCAGATAATCTGCTCTGGTACGCGCTGTTCTACATCTGTAACATGCAAGCTCCATGACTCTATGCTCAAATACACATGGGAATATACTTCTTATCTCTTAGGATATTTGTAAAATATGAGAAAAATCTGTTGATGTACAGTGATAAATTCATTTGCATCACCGAGCAGAGAGCATCCACTCCATAGTGTTTTCTTTAAAGGAACAAACAAAAAGACTACATTCATGTCACCCAACACGGTCCACGTACAAAAAACAATGAAAAGATTCCCAAAAATACCACGTTGAGATGTTTTAAATGTTCTCAAAGAGCCCACTTACAGTGTTTCCTTATTTAATTATTACTAGATAGTATCTGTTGCCTTAGAAACGGAGTAACACTCAAAAAGGTACGACGGAATACTGCATATCTACTCACGACTGGGTTAGGTAGGTCAACGTGGAGGCTAGCTGCCAAAGATGGGAACGTCCACATGTCCACACACACTTCCCTTTGTGGAATACACTACTGGTGATGTCATTTGGTTGCTTTTTCCAATCCGACACAGCTAAGTGCTCGTCTGTAATGCTACCAGGATGAAACTCCTCCTCCTCCTCCTCTCTGTGCTCCTTCCTGCTTCGCAGTCATCTCCTCCATTTTTAATTTGGTCTTTTAGATTTTGCTTTTATTGTTCGTGGTCGCGCGCATGTGGAAGAGGAGGCGGGGAGGAGAGGTTTGCACATTCTCTAGTCCTTTTTCTTTTTGGCACCTTGGAGAAAATGATGACACTGAGTGGGATGGGATGTGGGTGGGGCAAGGCTTAATGTCGGCAGGTGAGTGGGCGGGGCTACTTGTTGCCGACGTCTCCGGTTCGGTCCATGGTGCCGTTATTGCTGCTGCCGGTGTCTTCGTCCTCCGTTTTCACTCGCTTGGACTCGGGCGGATCCTGCAGCTCTCCATTCTGCCTCTTGGTGGGGAGGGAAGCTGAGGCCGAGGCGTGAGTCGCCAGGAGGTGGAGAGGGTTTGCTGGTGAGACAAAGAGTTCAGGACTGATTTAGCTTAACGAGTATCAGGAATGCATTTATATATAACTTAGTAGTTATTCCTCTCATCCAGGTGTTTATTTGCTCCAAACTGACACAGTAAGGTGATAAAGACAAGTCATGGCCGCCTGCTCAGATTCAAAGCTGCTGATCTTAACTAAAAAACCTTTTAAACATGACCTGGACCAGTTAAAGATCTGAAGATCAACCCTGATCTGCTGGAAAGAGACATTCAGCTAAACACACACCTGAAACCCAGATAGAGGCTGTACTTCCTGCACCATGATGATGTTTGACTGCTCAGTAGCACCACCTCCTGGTGTGGAAGAGGCACTTCACATGAACACAGTGAGGTGTGCATGAGTTCACCTCCATGATGGGGTCATTATTTCTTCACTTTACCTGAAGTATCTTAGGCTCAGTTTGTGACAGACCTGATCACCTGAACGGTAAGTGTGGTTTTACGTTGAGGCTGTGAAAAGCTGAATGAGGCATCGATTAACTAAATACTGGACAACCTGTAGACTCACCTGAGCTGGCAGCCGTGCTGACAGGCACCAGATGAGTCCCGTTCTGTGTGATGGCCTTCACTGGAAGCTGATGCTGACCCAGCGGGGCTTGTTGCACGATGGTGACGGTGGTCAGCGGAGCAGCCTGAGAGCTCTGAATGATGTGGCTGAGTCCACCTATGGAGGAGGCTGTGATGGATGGGACTGGCTCCACTTTTACTACACATAGAAAATAAACACACATGATCCTTCTGTTTAATAGCAGCTTATCTGACATATCGGCCCCAGAAAGGGAAAGATTTAGCACAAGTTAAAACAGTAACACCAGGAAAAGTGGCTGAAGGGTTAGTCTGAGGTCTGGAAAATAAACAAATACCTGCACTGTGTAAATGAATTTACAAGCTCTAAAAATCAGTAATAATTCAAGTCTTCAAAGATCTGTAAGCATTTCTTCATCCGCTCATCACTTCCTATCAAACTTTGCTCCAATCAGAGAGCTTAAATGAAAAGCGATGTCCAATCAGGAACAGCCAAAGATCAACAAGCGAGCAGAAGATGATCCTGTATGGCTGAAATAAAGCCAAGCAGACATTCTGGATGCATCGTGGCATCAAAAAGCAGCTGCGCTGAGTTGGTTTTCTCAGGTTAGGAGGTAAATAGTGGCATAAATGAGGAAACATTGTAAATATGTAAACAGTTCCTGTTGTGTTTCAGTGGCAATAATATGCTGTGGCCTACAGCCTGACTTTTCCAGGCCCTGCTCCACTTCTGATTGGTTAGTAATGTGTCGCTGGGAGATGAACTCAACACGACGATAGCTCCCATTAGCGAACATGCTTCTATCTGGAGTCACCTTTCAGCTCTGGGTGTTCCCCTCCTCCATTCTCCTGAGGTTTTGAGCTCGCTGCTGGAGTGGTCTGCCCGCCGACCGTCGCCATGGTGACGGCTGGGATCTGGTGGACCACGTGCACCGTCTGCATGACAGGGGCGGGGCTGCCGGTTGTTGTGACGATGGCTGGCGTTGCCATGGTGTAGGTCACAGGCTTCATGGTTGTTTGAGGCATCTGGCGTTGCACGGCGATCAGCACTGGCTGGTTGCCGAGGGGAGAGCCTGACAGAGGGGACAAAATATAGAACTATTCAGTCAGAGCACCAAGAACTTCCCATTTCAACCAGTAGCAGAGCCGGGGCTCTGACTGGACCGGTGTTGTACCTGGGGAGGTCTGTGCAAAGCGGGCCTCCTGAATGACGGCGAGTTTGGGCTGGATAGTTGTGGGGGGTGGTGGGGTTTGCTCCGGCTCTACAGGGACTGGGGAACCCTCCCTGGACAGACTGTCTGGTGTCTGGATCCCACTGGAGTGGGCAGACAGCGCCCCCGTGTGGTTGGGAGAAGCCGGTGCACTCCTGGGACATGAAGGGAAGAGCATCAGTACCACGTAAAACCTGCCTCACAGCTGTGCAGCTACCACGGTAGAGGTTACCTGGACGACAGAGGCCCCACAGGAGTCCGGAAACAGGGCACCCCTCTCGGCCTACGCTTCCTGAAGGCTTGTTCTATCAGCTTGCCCTCCGAGGCGGGGTCAATTCTCCAGAACGAACCTTTGCCCGGCTCCTCCTGGGAGCGGGCCACTTTGATGAAGTACCGGTTCAGGGACAGATTGTGGCGGATTGAGTTCTAACAGGAAGAATGAAGACATGTTTACAACAGACGTTTTGTTTATTTACATCTATAAACACAAACTTCCCTGATTTTTTGAGTTTGACCAGAACCTGGTAGAAATGCTTAATAATGTGGGATTATCTCGTCTTATTCATCTTACTTTCTGCTCATCCTGGCCAGCACACCTCTGTATAGCCACCCTTACTAGTGGAGTTCCACAAGGATCCGTTTTAGGTCCGTTTCCATTTTCTGCATGTTGCCACCAATAAGCAAGATATTTTTATATGTTCTGATTTATGTGCTTCTGTAAGTAAAATGCTTCATTGTTAACAGGATCTTAAAAACTAAGAACTTTCCAAAACTAAATAACATGTAATGATTAGCTAATAATTAGATTAATGTTGATAATATAATGGATTTGATCAGCTGATGAAGTAAGTTTAATAATAGAACAAATAAAACAAATTAAACCAACACAATGATGAAATCTGAACATTTTGTACTGCTGTGGTTAAAAAGCTGCTGTTTTTGTGGGGTCTGCTGCTGCTTGGAGGGGCAGTTTGCAGAAGTGTAAATTGCAGGATGCAGGACTGTGTTACTAATGCAGCATCACACTGCACAACACAAACCAGACCTGCGTAAGGAGGCGCTTTGAAGTTTGGTTTCCTTAAACCAGCATCAGTTACAGGTGGAGTTTTACAACAAACAAACAAAGCCCGTCCCACCTTCACCACCTTTACCATGCAGGTCTACTCAGCACACCTTTGACCCGTGTTTGGCTTCATTAGTCACACATAACACATCTTGTGTTTGCAGTATAATTTAGAGAAAAAAGAGCTCGATCATTTCAGCAGAAAGTAAACACTTGAATATTTAAAGACATAAAAATCCATATAAACACCAACCTGCCAGCCTTTATCGGCTGTTCTGTAGTAGGGATAGTTCTTGGTGATGTGGGTATATATTCCATTCAGAGTGAGCTGTTTATCTGGAGCCATGGTGATAGCTTGGACTATTAGCTGTGCATATGAATATGGTGGTTTGGAGTCATCCTGCGGAAGAAAAGAAATTAAACATATGTGCATAATCCCAGACAAGTTGTCCAACCTTCCTTCTGCAGATATACAAAAGGATTTTAATATTTTACACCTACATGGAGTACAAGCCTCATGTATTATACATGTTGTATGAAAGGAATATTGTGTACTGGCATCATATTCTCTCGTGTCTTATAATAAACTGTATACACATTCACATCTATATTCCCTCCTGCTGTTTTTCAACTTATGCTACTTATTTACCTACAATCCTCATTAAACCAACTCCACCACAGCTGCTTGTTGTGCCACAGAGCTTTAAAAGAATCATGTAACTCCAGCCATAGAGGAGCATCATTTCTCTCATTTTGTGGCCAACTTGTTGATCTTTGGCTGCTCCTGATTGGATTAAACCATCAATATAAGCACTCTGATTGGTGGGAAATAAAGAGGCTTCATCATCATTTCCAGATCACAACAGAAGTCAAGCAAGATATTAGCGATAGTCTTTATTTGTATAATAATGGCGTTATCAAGGATAACTCATAGTGAAATTATCATATATAGTCTTTGTTTTGTGGCTTAATTACAAACCTGGACGGGATGTAAATGCTGGAAAACTTTTGTAAATCTATCCATCAGACCTATCTTAGTTACACATTACTGTTCCAGAGAGCTGTAGTGGAGTCTTCTTATGTGGGCTTGCATCCAGAGGAACCAGGTGACAGTTCTTATACATTTCATACATGAAAAATGTAATAATTATATAGTTTATACACAGCTGATGATGAAATCTGACTTTAATTTAAATGAAAAAACTGTTTCCTGCTTTTTGTTTTTATATCTGATTCGTGTTACTCAGGCTCTCACCTTCGGGCTGTCTTCACCCGACGCTTCCTTGTCGTTTTCTGATTGGGAGTTGTCTCCTATGAGGTCAGAGGCGAGAACCCGGCTCGTCCTGTAGCTGGAGAGTCCCGCTCCCCGTGGACTCGACGGGCAGGAGTTTGCAGCGCTGCAGGCATGGATGGAAAACGGGACATAAAACAGTTAAAAAAAATACGATGAAGATCATGGAGAAAAAAGTCAAACTGCTCCCACCTGATGGTGCCGGTGGGTGAGGGCAGTGGGCTCATGAGGTGGGCGATGTTGTCAGGGATGTTAATGGTCAGTGGGGAGATCTGGGGCTGCACGGGCTTGACCGGTGATTCCGGCATGTTCCTCGGCTCCCTCTTGTCATTAGACAGGGCTGTAAACGTGATCTTTATGCACGTGCTGGGGAAGCGGAAGCAGCACCTGAAACAACAAAACAAAAACAGCTCATTTCAGTTCCTGTAGCGACTAACCTGCCTGGCAACAGGCATGCCAGGGCGGTCCAAATGAAGCCAGAGAGTCAGCTTCATGGTTAAATATGGACACACAGCATTATGCAACACATGGCTAACATGTCTAATTCACTATTAATGTGGCTGGTTATGTTCGGACTACAAGCCGATACCTAAACACGACCCATTACAGCAATATGGATATTAATAGTTACTTTATTACCATTTATTTTTTTACATTTACCACAAAAAATCAGCTAAAGTTTGTCATTAAAAATGTAACTGAAAATGTGCAATCATTCAAATTTTATTTGGTTAAATTCCTGATATTTAATATTTTGTCCAATCACCTTCAGTTATTTGATAATCCACACTTTTTATTTAATATTCTCTATTTTTTAAAGGGCATCCAATTTTGCCAAACTCTTTATTTCCAATACTGATATTAAAAAAAAAAGAAAAGTTAAATTATTTCAGCGAAATATAAAATCATTCCTTCCTTTCTCAGTTAACCAGAAGAAAAATGGATAAAATCCAATGAAAAAAGGTTTTATCTCTACAATAAATTGCAATCTGTCACAAATCGACTGCAGACCAGTGGTCAGAAGCAGTAGACACGGTTTAATCCAGCTTAAAATTCTTCACAGATTCTATCCAAACCGTTTCCAGGACTGGACACAACGTTGTGCTCCAGCCTCGTTGTCCCATACCATTACCTACTGGACAAAATGTTTAAGGTTTTTAAGGTTAAGGTCTCACTGGATGCTGGAAACGTAGTGGTTCAGCCCCGGTTCACAGAGATAGCTAAAAGCCAGATTAAAAAACTACAAGTATGTCCGGACTATAGACAGGGGTACACAATACGGTCCTACAAGGGCCACAATCCAGCTGGTTTTCCATATATTCTTAGTCCAAATCAGCAGACTGGTAAGCCGTTACATCCATTTATGTGATTCAGGTGTGCTGAAGCAGGAACACATGGAAAACCAGTTGGATTTTGACCCGTGTAGGACTGGATTGAGTACCACTGCCATAGACTGTTTATAAAAAGATGACGTCACCTGTAGGTTAGTGAAGAGCTGAAGCTCAGGAAGCAGTTCCTACTAACACCATCTTTGCTCCATCACATCTCAGATGATCCGACATCACATCAAACAGGAGCTAAGTGGCTAACAGAGGTAGCTGGGCTAAAGGTAAGGCACGTCGTTAGCCGGCTAAAAACTGCGTTTGTGCCTTTTTGCTGCGGATATCGAATACCCGTCAGTCAATGAAAAGGACATGGTGGTAATTATGCAGAATTTTAAGCTGATATCTAAATGGATAAGTTGTCAAAATAATAACTTGACCTAATAAAGCTAAAATGTTAGTTTATATCAGGCTGTAAAAATGTTTATTTATGTCATTTTAACATAGGAGTCTATGTGGATTTGCTGTTTTAAAGCCCCTAGTGGATGAGGGGGGAACTGCAACTTCTGGCGCTTTCACAGTGCCTTCACTTTTAACCCACCTGCTGCTTGGAGAGGACAATATTAGAGTAATAATTGAGTTAATTTGAAGTGTCATGATGTTCAGGCTTGGGTCTTTATTTACACTAATTAGGCAAGGCAAGTTTATTTATATAGCACCTTTCATGTACAGGACAGCTCAAAGTGCTTTACCTTTACTTGCTGTGAATTTGTGCTCAGTAGTTTCTTCAAGGATTAGATGAAAACATTAAAAACATTACATTTTGTAATGAAAAAATGCACAAAAATAAACCTCTTATGACCAAAAAATACATAAAAAAGTTTATGCCAGTAGGCAAACCACTCATAAATAAATCTCTAAGTGAAAGTAAATAAAGAGTCAAGAGAACAAATGAAAAAAGACTCTTTCTGTGATGGTGTTCTGGATCCTGGCACCACATTTACATTTCTGTGATGGTAGCAATAATGCAGAAGAGCATGTTGAGATGGCTGAGGAAGAGGAAGGTACAGCTACAGGCTACAGGCCCAGGTCCAACAGAAACAGTACATGGTACTCATTCTGGTAACAGGTCTACTGGTCAGGTCATCTGGGATTAAATCTGTGTTTTCCCAACAATCCAAACTTCCTTTTTCTCTTTTTTTTTCAAAAACAAAGAACTTATTAGTTTGAGTAACGTGAAAGATAAAGTGAAAAGAGTAATGTAAACATAGAGAACATGTGTGATATACAGAGCCATAACAATTCAGGTGAAACCCAAATAAAGCTTTGTAGATACATAACTTGGATACCACCTAATTAAGTTTTGGATTTAATAACACTACATTATCTTTAATTTAATACACTTTCTTTAATTTAGTCTAATTTAAAAACTTTTCCGAGGTTGCGCTGAACAGGGAGCGTTGCTAGCATGTACACTAGTGTTTTAAGCTAGCAACGTTAGCTTAATCATGGACTACAAAGTGTTAAAAAGAACTGCAAAATCCAAGTTTATCAATGAAGTTCATTATGTTTGTGTATATGCTAAGGAGCGGCCGCATTGTTAGGCAGCATGTCTGTCGTGGACAGTTCATGTGACGTTGTTGGTACACACACACGAGCCGTACGTATCACGCTTGGTGCTGGTTGACACAGCACGTGCATCGCCGCTGCGGGCGAACAAAACAATAACAACACAATAAACACATGAATGCACACGTAATCGGATTTCTTTTCACATCGAGCAAATGTTAAACTTACATTCGCGGAAGCTGGAGAGGTGGAGCCCCTCTTCTCTGGAACACTCCATCAACAAACACCCCGTTTTTACCGAGACACCGGAGGTAGAATTCCCCCGTGCCCGTGCCATCTTCTCCGGCGGTGAATATTTCGAGGTGACGCCGGGATATGAAGCTAGAGTGGCCCATGCTGACATCCACCGACCCCTGAGAAGAGTTCCGGCCGATGGTCACCGACCTTTTCTTCATCAGATACTCGAATTCTCGGCCCTCAAGCCGGGCTACAGCCGACCCCGACATTCCGCTTACCACCGCCATCTTTCAAGGTATCTGATAAGATTTGGAGGTGTGTGCTAAACGCAAATGTAGAGTCCGATGCAGGGATTTAATGAGGTGATACGTTGTGGGGGGAGGGGGTTAGTTAAATGGGAAGGGGGATTCAATCTTACTCCGTGGACAATTTAGCTAGGAGCGTGCCAGACCGGGAGAGAACGGATCCGACCCACCACGGTGAAAAGGAGGGGGCGAAAAAAACCGGAGTAGCAGTAGCCAATCAGAAGTGGCCAAACGGGCGGAAGTCCTGTGACAGATAATTCTGTCCACCAATCAGAGACTTGGTTGCGTTAGCAGCTGTACGGTGTTTACCAATGACAACAATAATAAAAAAAATAGGTGTATGAAATAGAGGTTGGTTGGAGTGCAGGCGGACACGCAGACCACGCAGGGATACAAACTAGGGCGGCAAAGTATAAGGTGTGGGTTTACTAATGCATAGGTCCACAAGATTTAAACAGCAGGCCTGCTGTTTTCTTTCATTTCAATACGCATAATAAAACAAATGTCTCTCCTAAAAAAGATGAAAAAAGATTTTCAAGATTAAGTCTTTTTTTCTCAGTTAATTTTTCTTATACTTTACATAAGATCATTTATAAAACATATTTTAACCACAAGGGAGGATATAACCTGAGAAGAAAAAAGGCTTTATTATGAAGATTACAATGTGAACTGCTGTAAATAAACAGATGCATTGACAGGATGCATAAATGTACAAGAAAAATGCCAAAAAGAAGTCAATATACAAACGTCCAGTTGAAGATAGATATCACAATGGCTCAATACCGTAGTGCGTAGTGCACACTAACGTGGAAATGAATCTAACTTACTGACGGCAATGCGGACCAAGCTCTGACACCAGTCGTACAAAGACCAGACAGCTTGTACAAGGGGGTCCGGTACTCCATGCTCTCGGAGCACCCGCTCACAGGAGTCCCCAAAGAACATTATCAAACACCTTCTCCAAGTCCACAAAACACATGTAGACTGGTTGGGCAAACTCCCATGCTACCCTGAAGAGGGTATAGAGCTTATGATCCCCCTGTAGTTAAAGCACACCCTCTGATCCCCCCCTTTTTGAAGAAGGGGACAACCAGATGTACACGTGATGCTGAAGCCAGGACAGCCCCACAGCATCCAGAGCCTTATGTCCACCCTGGGCCCTGCCACCAAGGAGCTCTTTAACCCCCTCAGCGACCCCTGTCCCGGAGACGGGACCCACCCCAGAATTCCCAGCTATCCTTCACTGGAAGACGTGTTGGTCGGTTTGAGGAGGTCTTTGAAGAATTCCCTACAGTGTCCCATAATGTCCTGGGTTGAGGTCAGCAGCCCACATCCTCAAAGTAGACAGTGATACGTATCAAAGCCTTCCGAAACTCCTTCTTCATGGCCTCTACAACTTCCTGGTGATCGCCAAGGCTATAACCCCCTTAGCCCGTTGCTACCTATCAGCTGCCTCCGGAGTCCCACAGGTCAAAAAGGCCCGATAGGTTTGACAGCACAGAGGTCCAGTAACAGAACACCACTCTGATTCAGATCGGGGACACATCACACCCCTCCAGGTCTCACTGTCACCCATGTGAGCATTGATATTATCATCAGCTTTACTGTGAAGCTGTTTAAACAGTTTAGTTTTACTGTTGTTATTGCTTAGTTTTAAAATTAACAAAGATCATTTACTCAGCTCAGTTTTAGTTATTTGTCAGTTATTGTAGAAAGGTTCAATAAAAATAAAAAGTATGTATTAATGTATTTTTTAGTGCGTCTCTAAGTGAGTTTTATTCACTGATAAATGTATTTGTATTGGTTTGTATTGCGTGGCTGCGTGGTGGTCAGACTGTGAGGCACCATGCAGCGCACATATTGAGAATTAACTAGGACTCTCAGTATTTCATCATAGTGCTGTATTTGTTTTGCATTGAGTAAGAAACCCTTCATTTCTTTGTGTTGCAGATAAGCTTAAGTGGAGGATTGTTTCATTTCAAAATGAGTTTTGTTTCTATGCATTAAAATAGTTGACAAACAGTGGTAGAAGTGTCTAATGTGATGAATTTAAAATAAAACAGAAGTAGATAGATGCAACTCTAGTTCAATAAGTCCACGAGTTCCTCTGAGAAAGAATAAAAGATGTATTAGTATTATTAAACAGCTGTTCAGAACTAATACAGCAGTATGATCAGACTGCTGCAGTGAAACTGGTCTTCTGCTGCCATCTGCTGTTTCTCTCTTAAAGTCCCAAAGTCATTCAATATGTGACTATTTGTTATTTATGTTTGCTGAAACCCTATTATATATATATATATATATATATATATATATATTCCATATATATTCCATTGGAACGTCACCTCTCTGGCCGGGGAAGGAGCCTGAGTGGGTTCTCTCCGTGTTAGCGTGGGTTCTCTCCGTGTTAGCGTGGGTTCTCTCCGTGTTAGCGTGGGTTCTCTC
>JBAMHV010000023.1:18790727-18811707 GCA_037177535.1 Pseudomugil gertrudae
ATTTGAACAGGTGTAAACAGTCAATATTACGGATGTCAGGTGGGAGTGTGTTCCAGAGATGTGAATGCTCTCCTCCCTATGGTGCTGAGACGGCTAGAGGGAACAATGAGGTGGATGGAGGACGATGACCTGAGGGAGCGCCCTGTGATGGACTGGTGACCTGTCCAGGGTCTTGCCTGTTGTGAGCTGGAATTGACTCCAGCCCCCCCAGGACCCCGTTCAGGGAAAAGCGATAGAAGATGGATGGATGTATGAAATATAAGAATAAAGAGAAAGAGAGACATTTTTTATTTTTTATGAATTAGGACGGACACATACCAGGTTAAGACAGACCCCCAAATCCAGTGCTGACAGCCCCAAAGCTCCTAATGTGGAGCTAGCCAGACAAGGCTAGGACCACTTTGTGTCTGTTGAGCTCACCACCAGCTCCACCTGGACTGATCTTCATACATCAAGCTCCACATACTGCACCCAAAAACACACTCTCTGAAATGACCACACAGTGGTATAAATCTACCTCTGCCACTACAAACCAATCACATGGCAGCAACTCGGTATATCTAGTCATATAAACATTGTGATAACTACTTACTGAACATTAGAATGATGAAAGGATTATATTTAGGTGACTTTGAATCTGGCATGGTTGTTGGCCTGAGAATCGTTCACACACAACCATCTCTAAGACTTATTCGTCTTTATGGCAGCGATTCCATACAAGCCCCCCCACAGTAAAAAAAACAGGGGAACACATCCAATCATGTTGCCCTGTGTGGTTGAAGAGACAAACCTTAGACAGGAACACTGCCTTTAATAATTATGAAGGAGAACATTTCACAAAAGATGATTTATAATGATCCCACTGTTTCCGTGGAACGGTGGGGAAAAGTGCAGCCTTGTTTCATGAGCTAAGATCACAGCGATAATGAATCCCACCTGGTGTGGAAGCTGCTGTGGATTCCAGAGAAGATGGGAAGGTTTGAGTGTCACTGCTTTATCTGATGCTATGGCAAACATAAAATGTAACGGTTCATATTTGAGGTGATATCTGTAAGAAGGAGATGTCATCTTCACCAGCCTCCATGAAGTTTGCCTTACCGCTGACGAGGTGAGGCGTAGAGAAACCAGCTTCTCTTGAAGCCAAAGCTACAAACGATGTTCTCATAAATGTTCCAGGAGGATGTCAGAGGTACAGAAAGTTTCTCAGCTGATTAATGTTGACTCTCCAGCCTGGAGGCTGAGGACTGATGTGTTTATACAGCTTAAATAACATCTGCTTCACTAAAATAATTACTTCACTTAACATTGTTCTATTGATTTAAATAATACTTAGTATTTCAATAGTTTTAAATCCTCATAGCTTAATAAATTATGATGAGATTGGCTGATTATATATATATATATATATATATATATATATATATATACTGTATATATATATATATACACATATAGATAAAAAGAGAGATAGATATACATGCTAGTAAACAGACGTATAGTCATACATAAAAAGTTTTCCCTTATTTAAGAGTTGCTGCAGCACACTGACAGCTCACTGGAGGAATTTGCTTAACGAGTCATCATCATCCTCCTTTCCTCCCCCTTTTGACAAACCTGCAGGAATTTGACTAATAAGAAAACAATTTAGCTAAATCCTTTAAAAGGAGGACTTCCTCCATGGAAGCGCTCCATTATTCTGACATAATTACAGTCTGCTAAGCTAATCTCAGGATATGATTAAGAATGGAATTACTCCCACACTTACCTGTGTCCTAAACTTTTTACAGGATCGTACTAAAGGGTACATCAGTGAATTCAGACTGCAGAATATAAAAACAAGCTTGCATAATGTTTGTAGTTGTACAAAATCACCTATAATCGACCTAGTCCCGTTTTCTTTGCTACACCTCTGCTGGTCTCATGACATCGTGCTGATTTTCTAACTGAAGACAAGTTAAGTGAAATAGTCATCATTTTATTTTGCATGAATATTTGAAAAGAAATGAAAATAAAATGTCTTTTTTATGAGCCTTTCTAATCTATCATTTAATTTGTTTCCCCAGTCTTGCCACGCTCACTGATGCATCTGCTCAGGAAAATCCTAATAAACATAATCACTTAGTGACAAACTCCTTTTCTGTCCTTGAATTCATTTCTGGAGGATTTACGCTGAGGGTATGTGAAACTCACTCAGTTGCAAAATGTGATGTCAGCTTACATCTGGGACAGTGACATGATTTATAGTGTTTATTTTCGCTCCACAATAAGCCTGCTGCATCAGAGTGAAAATCAGACTTTATCCAGGTCTAACTGGAGCTCTCCCTTCCAAGCAGCATTCATTTGTGCTTCCCATTAATAATCCAATTTTGCATTCTGGCTCCTGCCACCGATATAACTGATTGTTTCTAAGCCTTCCCACTTGTTTCTTTCAAATCGGCTACATACATAGTTATATGGAGCACACATAAAAGACTGAACTGGTAACTAATTACTGGGCAGGAAGTGATGCTCCCTGAGCTCCGAGCTTCCTCTGGCTACCTGCTGTGGAAGTTACTTACGAGATGGTTAGAAACCGACACCCCATTGTCACAAATAAGGTCAATCTTTAAATACTCGGCTGAGTTAGAGCACAAACGTTTAGTGGAAGGTGGAGAAGCAGACCTGGCAGCGAAAGAAACTGCACTCGATGTGGAATCTGTCTTTACTTTCTGTGGGAGTCAATATTCCTAGAACCTCCCTAGGGCGTTGAAAGTGTTGGAAATTGTGAGAAATGTTGACAAATAGATAATCAGTTAGAGGCTAGATGAAGCAAGCCTCACATGCCTCTATGCCAGGTGAGATAAAGATCCTCAAAGTGTAACTGCCGTGAAAGATAAGAGAGTCTCATCTTTTTCCCATCTTCTCTCTCACAAACCTGCCACCGGCATCCATCTTTTCTCTCTTCCCCCTTTCTTGGTCTCGATCACACTCTTCAATAAGCCTCTCCTATGAGGCGGCATCCCTTTAAATCTGTAGCCAAAACAAGTTTAATAGTCCTAAAATCATCTGAATGAGACAAAAGACATCAGAGAGTAACAGGCATTAAGGGGTCAGCAGGTTGGACGCCCCAGCTAGAGAACGTGTACCTGAAGCTTAGAAAGAATATATGTTGCTCCTCGGGGGTCATGAGTGGTGTGGGGATAAACCCTGTTAAAACTAATCAGAGACACAGTGGATGGAAGCTTGTGATCAACCAGTGGCTTCGCTTTTCCTCTTAAAAAAATGAATGAGGACGTCTACTGCAAAACAAACAAATACATCCAAAATAAGTCTTATTCAGGATCAATAACGGTGCATTAACCCAGGTATTCTTAGAAACTACATATTCAATGCATTTTCACCTCTGTAACAGTTAAAAAATTCAGCATTTTCACAGGATAAAACAATTATGTGTCAACATTATTGCCTACAGCTAATAAAAGGGACTTTTCACCAGGCTTGTCAACAACAGTTTCTTTCATTTGACCACACAGTAAATAATGGCTCTTTAGCCACGTATAGGGTATAAGTTAAGCAAAAATATTAACCGTGCCTGCCTCACAGCAGACATGTGAGCACATCTGGTACCAGGTACCAGCGTGGAGGTGTCCTGTTTGTGTCCACGCTGGTACCTGGTACCAGATGTGCTCAGGTAGTCCAATCTGCACCTGCCGATGATGTAACTCTACATTATGCTCTTACGAATGGAATAAGATGCTCAGTGTTTCTTATATTTTTTATTGTGTTTCACATTTTCTTTGGCAACATAAACCAAAAAAGTCCTTTTAAATCTGAACATGTATTGATTTTATGGTCATGATAACTTTTTATTACTTAACAAACATCAAGCGTGTTCATCTACAGAAAGAAAAACGACCATTTAAAGTGTACATATAGTAACTGGTTTAATGCTAACATTACATTCAGTATGTTACAATTTAATTGCGTCATTTTTTGATGCCTTCTGAATGGTGATCTTTCTGCTTGAGCCACACACAGACATAATTTATGGTCTGGTCTAGTTCCTTTTGGACTGTTAGTCCTGATCTGAGGTTAACTATCGCACTCATTCTTATTTCCTAATCTTGTTGTTTTAAGTTCTTCCTTGTTTTAATTTGTTATTTTGTTGAATTGATTTTGTTGTGTTTACTGTTTATCTTACTTTCTGTTCCCTCATTCTGGTTCTTCATGGTTACACCTGGTTTCTCCTGCTAATTACCTCACCTGCTGCTCATTTTATAATTAGCTCTCTGGGTTTTCAGTTGATTATTGTTGGATCAGTTTCACGTAACTCTGCGTTTGTTTTATTCTTTGTTTCTTTTGTTTTATTATAATAACTTTAGATACCACTTGGGTTCTTTAAAACCTTTGGTTCTTGTTCCCAAAGGGTTTCTCCTTTACCTCTGCTTCCACTTCCTGTCTCCGAGTGAACCCTGCTAGACTCCATCCCCTCTGGTCCACACTTGTGTGTGTGGGGAAATTGCTGCTGTCCAGGCATCCTACGGCTTGCCAGAACTGTCTCCTGTGTCTCCTGGTCTTCACATATCCACCCATGGGGTCCTTACCTCACTTGACCACTTTGACCCCATGCCCCTGGATCCCAAAAAGGTCTCTCTTTCACTGGCCTCCTGCTCTGTTGGCCCAGTTTACTCCTCTTCTCAGTCTGGTTCTGGTGGAGTTTTTCCTCTCGTCTGTCTCCTGATGCCTGTTCAGGATGGATGGTTGAACCACAGAGTTGAAGCAAACTGTTGGTTACATTAGCTAGGACATTTTTCTTATGACTGAAAAAACATATTTTAAATGGGACTAAATTAGATTATGTAAGTTTGCTTTAATTGGATAATGATTGGATTACAGTGAAATGGATTGAATTAGACTTTGTCTATCACCACTATGTTTGTCCTATACAAATAAATCTGAACTGAATAAGATGTAATTCTTTTCAACCCACTGTGGTGGAACGGTAACAGCTTGTCAGAGGTGAATGATGCCTGAAATAAGCTGGTCTTAAATTTATGTGAGCAAGAATTTTGTCAATGAAAACACAAGCTGTTTTAGGTGGCAGCTTATGTGTTTAGGGACTGGATAGACCTAAATACCCTTTCTCCAAGTGTATTCTCATATCAACTGGACTATTTCTGCTGTTGTTTCCTTTTCTTTTTTAGACTTTGAGCCTAAATGAGGAGATCTGTCTCCCGTCCCTCAGATTTGCTGCACCCGCAGGCAGTAATAAGCTATGGACATGTTTCTTTGGCTCAAACTCCACCTTCACTGCCCCCTTTCTGCGACAAAGGCCATATCATTATCCTCACAAGCAACAAAAATGCCTCTGCAATCTCAGTATTGGAGGTATTTCCCCTCCTGCCTCCTGTCAGCTTCACCTATCAAACATTTGAGACTCTTACTGAATGCACAAAACAAAAATCGGAGAAAATCCACACTTGTGATGAAGGTGTCGGGGATTTTGTTGCTCCCTAAGATTAAGAATAAAAGGAGGGACATGTGGGGGATTTACTTGAAGCTGACTGACACCTCAAAGCTGCTTGAGAGTGTTTGTGTTGTGAGAAATCCTGTCGTCTAATAAGAAAATGCAGCCTAACCTGGTAGTGAACCCCTCTGTTAACATGAGTAAAGTGTCACAGGTTGTGAGTGCAGGAAACAAGTGTTTCTGGCTGTGGTCCCAGACATGCATTGATCCTAGGCGTTCAGTGCCATGAGTCTGAATTCCTGCAGAGCTCGTGTGCATCTGTTTGCCTGGCAGTGGACCAGATAAGGAGGCAGAGGAGCAGAGCTTGAGATGAGGTGAAGCATTTCAAAGGCGTTTCCGCCACAGGCTCACTCACAAACAACACTAGATGGCGCTGTTTATTTCCTCTAGCCATCTAACAATCACCAATCACCCACATTCATATTAAGTTCAGCTCAGATGCGGATTTTCCTTCACATCCACAATGCACTCGTTTACTTCTGGAGATAAGACTTTCTCAGGTATTGATTTTAAATTAGTCTTTGCTGGAAAACTTTGCTGTTTTTTTCTCATTTCTTACTTATATGTTGCTCCATTTGATCACCAGTCTCAGTTTCTTCTATTTACCCCCTGAGGAAACAATTCTCAGTGATGCTCTGAGCCATCCAAACAGCACAGTCTTTTCTTAGCGAATGACAAAGCTTCTAACGCTGCCATTAGACCGGCAGAGGAATGCAGACCTGGCTCACCGTGCCAAGTTAAGCGAAGCATCGATATGCTATTGCCTGGCAATAATGATTCGCCCGGCATAATGTGAAAATTGGATTGCAGGGCTCATGATGAGAGTCTCTCTCTGTTCCTGCTATCACTAAGGTGTTACCGAGCATGTTTATGCTCCCAGTGTTGCTGTGCTTGTTGGAATTATTGGAGCAAACTCTGCACAGCTAGACCACTTATATCCATATCTGTGGGATTGTTTATGCCAAAGCTTATGTGCATGAAATTCTAATTTACCACGGGGGAAAGAGGAAGAAGAGATTTTACTGTTAGAGCTATAACTCTTGCATAGATATGATTACTGGACAATAGGAGACAGGAAGCCACAGAAGGAGGAAGTGTCCCTCTCTTTTGCCTCTTGTGAAATTTCCTGAATGCCACGGACACCAGATGAAGGCCCCGCACAGGCTGTGGAATATTCTAGAACATAAATGAAATGATGGAGGCAGGGGCGGTTTTTGCTATGGGCAGGGTAGGCAACTGCCCAGGGCACAATCTATTTGGTGATGCACGGGCGCCCAAACGAGCTAATCCAAAACTAATCAACAGGAAATAAAGTTTGATGCAGACACAAGGAAAAGCTAAAAAAAAAAATTAAACAAGAAACCAAACTAAATACACAAAAAGGACCAAACTACGACAGATTTTTCAACTCGGGTCTTTTACTCTGTTCACACCTGCCATTAAAACTGTGTTTTTGGTGATTGCTATCAGGCAGTGCTTGACCACATGAAAATACACGTATCAAGTGCAATTTAAAACCTGACCTTTCTGGCCTTCTTTGTTGAAAAATCATTAATGACATCATCATACTAAATCTGCTGTGCAATTGTATGATTGATGCTAATGATGGCAAGTCCAGAGGGACACTCTGTGACATATTAGACCTTAAGTATGTTTTTATAAGCTTCAGCGACTGTTACTAGAAGGGTCAGACATAGACTGTATAAAAAGATGGACGGAGTCTCCGTGACGTAACACATAGGTTACCAAAGAGCTGCATTGAAGCTCATTGGGCGGTTCCCATCATGCCCATCATTCCCTCATGCCGGAGTTTCAAACGACCTCACTGGTCGGCCATCTTGAAACAGGCAGACTCTCTCATAGGATCTGTGGAATCTCAATGAAAGTCAGTGATCTGCACAAAACGCAAATACAAAGAGTTTTTATTAAAGACAGCAATGAACTACAAGTGGCACTGGGTGCAGCCATCTTGACCCTTATAATTTTGGGGTCCAATGCAACTTAGAAACTGACATTTTGCGGAAAAAAAGATCATCGTCATTCCAGGAAATGAGCAGAATTCCGAGTTCAAGGGAGAAGGAATGCAAGATAAAACACAAACACTGTAATTCAGCTGAAATAATCATTTAATTACATCACAGCAAAATAAAAATAGATTGTGGTACATGCAGTGAGCTTGCGCCAGTTGTTACATTAGGACTGTCACACATTGGGCATGAGGCGCATGCATCTCTGCTGGTTAACATGCCGGACATCGTATTTACACTGAGAAATCAGGACAATGTGAAAAGTCCAGCACTGACATTTTAAACAGGAAATTTTCGTGGGAAGTTGATACATGCCTTACACAGCTACTAAACAGCCAGTTAATAATAATAGATACTTTATGAGATGGTGCTTCCAGACAGCAGACTGGAGTGTCCTCTGTGGTCCTCATGGAGAGGACATCAACAGCTTGACAGTGTGTGACGGATTATATGGACTCCTGTGTGGACGGCACCATCCCAACAAGAACAGTGAAGATCCTTCATTAAATATTTATGTATTTAAAAAACTACTACAATTAGAATTTCCCTCTGGGATCAATAAAATATTTTCATTTAATTTCTTTTCATTTATTCATCCCTGGAGAGAAATTCAGGTTTCTAGAACCTTCTAAAGTGTTGCCAGCCTAAAGCAGCGCGCCTTTAAGAAAGAATGGTTGTATTTAGGTGGAATGTGGTCATTTTGCGTAGTGTTGCATACAAACATAACTATACAGCACTTTATCAGGAGAGAGACATGCCGACAGACCGGCTATCTTTGTACGCTGCTAGTAACAGTCTCAGTGAATACGTGCCTATCAACTCTAGTAGAATGAAAAATCAAACTTCAAGAACAATTGGTTTATTGAAAACATTACCTGTATTTGACAGAAATAAATGTTTGTTTGGCAGTGAATATAAAATGCTATAGCACCTTTGGATTGGATTTATGTCAGTATCAACAAGTTTGGGTTCAAAATAATAGTCTAAATAAAAACATAAATGTAGGGCCAATCCTAGTGAAGGTCATTTTACAAGTGGGTTGTAGGATTTTTAATATGTAGGGTCATTGTTTAATACGTAACTAATATGAGCTAATAGATTGTGAATACCACTAAATGTGACTCCTTTAGGACTATACTTCCCAAAGAATTAAAGGGAAAAACCCAATAGGGCAAACTGTATGTACTAAGTCTTATGCTCTCTGAAACTAAGGCTCTGAAAGTCTTTGTTAATGAAATGAAAAAATAAAACTTTGGTTTTAACTAAACCAAATACATGGTAAGGTCTTCATATAGAGAATAACACATGACAGTGTGAACACTCTACATTGAAAAACTGACCTTTGAACCATGATTTTGGTGCATGTTTGAAGCGTCAAAGGCAGCAGGAGTTTTTACACCCTTACATGCTATTTATATTTTCCCATGTGTATGACTGTTATAAGCTGATTTGAATGGTTTGTGTGTGCCTAACATACAAATATGTGATACACTGTGACACTGTAGTACACCTAACATGCATCACAGTGAAGGTTATATGACCGGAGATTTCCCTCCTGACCACTGCATGTGCCAGGTTCAACAGCCACTTTGATTGATGGGTGGTGCAGTGCCCTTTAAAAGCAGGTGTGTTTGGCCTACTGGGCCCTTCTCCCATCATCTGTGGTGGCTACCTGGCGTAGTGCCAGTGAGGTGCTGCATCTCCGTGCAGGTAAGGTGTTCCCTTGTCCGCCATGTGTGTATTTCGGAGGGGTATCAGGACATCATATCGTAAATAAAGGAAATGACTGTGTTCTCTTTAGTCTGACGCCGTTGTGAGAACTGTGGTCACGTTACAGAGACATCCATCCATCTTCTACAGCTTTTCCCTGAACGGGGTCGCAGGGGGGCTGGAGCCAATCCCAGCTCACAACGGGCGAGAGACGGGGTACACCCTGGACAGGTCGCCAGTCCATCACAGGGCCCGTTACAGAGACGTGAAAAATAAAACATCTTTACAATAATAAACAGAAAAATCTGCCAATAGAATGAAAAAAGTCCATAGAAAGGTAAGTTGGTTGTTTGGGGGTTCAGGATGTGAAGCTTGATGCGGTAGTAGAAGGATCAGTTAGATTAGATTAGATTATTTTTATTTAAAGGGGACAATGCAATTTCATAAAACACAGGATACATGAGTAAAAAAAAAGCCAGAATTAGCCAAAAGGCAATTTTTCATCGTCCCCTGGCCATGATGTTAAAAAAGCAGTAAAATACATGTATAGGAAAACTCAGACATACACAGTAGACTAAGAGCTAAACAAGTTCATGACACAACACAAACAACAATAGAAATACACGATAAGAGCAATAAAAACATATAAAAAGTACAGAATGCAGAAATATGTAGGTTTAGTGTTGACAGGTGTGTGTGTATTGATGAGCCACTGTTTTAAATGTTTAGTGAAGACGTAAGTTAGCAACTGTTTAGTTCTAGTTTACTGTATGGTGGTAGACTGGATCTTTGGGTGGTTAGCTTCATACTGGGAACTGTTGAGCTGCTAATACTGGGGCTGGGTCTGTTCTGACCTGATCTGTGTAAAAATATTTCTCTTTGCTTTTAAATCTTCCTGTTTAAAATTTGGCTATATCGCCACTGTTTCCTGCTGTTAAACCAACTAATTTGTAGATCTGCGATGATGCAATTTCTGTTAATATCCCCGTTGTGTTTGAAGTTGCTTTCTCCTGTACTGATTTTAAATCTGGCGGTCTTGCTCAGTGTCGTAGGATTTTAACCAGCTCTCTGCTCACACAGAGGAGCTCTGCTCCTGGTTCGCCATTAAAAACTGTGAAACCTAGGGCTAAATCTGAGCCCTGGTTCAATGAGGACACGTGAGCAGTCAGACAAGAGTGCCACTAAGCTGAGCGGAAGTGGAAGAAGTACAAGCTGCAGGTTTTCTTCCTCATCTTAAAGGATTGTTGATGCTGTTACCAGGACACTGTAAAGGAGTCCAAAAGAAAATGTCTGACAAACCTCATTGAATTTATTCACCATAACTCGTGTATTATTCAAAACTGACACTGACATGTCAGCTTGGAGGCATCTTCTGAGACTTGCAGCAGCTTCCTGCACTTTTATATTGATAAGGTTGATACTGCAAGGACTCTTGTCTCTGCTCACCCCTCTGTTCCTTGTTCTGCAGCTCTTGAACAATTTGAGCTAGTGTCTTTATCAGCTTTGGAGGATCTTATTGGTCATATTAAGCCATCAGGTTCTCCTCGTGATGTTGTCCCTCCTGGCTTTCTGAAAAATCTCTTTCCTAGTGTAGGATAGGCAGTTCTGGCCATTTTAAACAGCAGTTTGTCATCTGGAGATGTTCCATCAAGTTTAAAACACGATGTGGTCCTGCCCTTACGTAAAAAACCTGGCATTGATAGCATCCTGGCCAACTACAGGCCAATCTCTAAGCTGCCTTTTATCTCTAAAATCTTAGAAAAGGTTGTTCACACTCAACTCAAGTGGTTTTTGGAGGAAAATGATGTTCTGGAAGTGTTTCAGTCTGGTTTTAAAACGCTACACACCACCAAGTCAGCTTTGATTAGAGTATTTAACGACATACTTTTAGCTAATGACTCTGGTGAACATGTTTTCCTTATTTTGTTAGACTTGACAGCAGCTTTTGGTACTGTGGACCACAATACTTTAGTGGATCGGTTACACCACCTAATAGGTATCTGTGGTGCTGCATTAGAGTGTTGTAAGTCAGAAGCATGGGTGTGAGCTTTGGTCATTTTGAATCAGCTCTGCTCCACTTCCATATGGGATTCAACAGGGGTTATTTTAGGGTCCTTACTTTTTTCTTTGTACTTCCCCTGGGTTCAATTCTGAGAAGGCACAGCATCTCTTTTCACTTTTATGCTGATGATAGTCAGATATATACCTTCTCTCTTGCACCCCTTCTAGCATGTTTGGACGATATCAAAGCCTGGCTGGCCCTAAACTTTTTACATCTCAATGAGGATAAAACGAAAGTGATTTTTTGGTTTTTGGTCCCAGTGGTGTTTCTGAATCCTCTTCCTTTGATTTGAGTCCCTCGGCAGGCTTTTTAAAGCCGTTTGTGTCAGACTTGGGTTTTAAGGTGGACAGTGACAAATGAACTCTGTAGTACAGTTTTTTTTTTTACAAATCAGAAAGCTAGCTAAGGTAAACCTTTTCTTACACTGCAGCACTTTGAGACAGTAATCCATGCCTTCATTACATGTTGGCTGGTTTACTGCTCTTTATGTTGGGGTGAGCCAGTCCTCCCTCGGTGCCTCAGGTCAGCTGACCTGCTGCTCCTGGACGTACGAAGGTCCAAACAGAAGCTCAGAGGGGAACGGAGCTTTTATAGTGAGCGGTCCAAAATGATGGAACAAGCTCACCATCCACATCAGACAAGCCTCACTGTCCATTTTTAAAACTCTTCTTAAAAACCATTTTTATTTTTTGGCTTTTAACTCAGTATGAGACTGTTTCTGTTTTAGTGCTTTAGCTTGGTTTTATTCATTGGTTTTATTTATTATTTTCATTTTTGGTTTTATTTAATTTTAAAATCTCTTACTTTTAAAATTATTTATTGTTCACTTTATTTAACTGTTTTATTGATTATGTACAGAACTTTGTTGAAATGACATTTGTTTTAAAGGGCTTTATAAATAAAGTTGTGTTGAGATTATTTGTGTTTATTATGAAAAGCACTTTGAGCTGTTTTTGTATGAAAAGTGCTTTGATTTGATTTATTTTATTTTCCAAAGTGGAAATCTTGATTAAACCGATAAGACTAAATATTTGATATAAACAGTTTGAGACCTTTCGCAGCAGTCACATTTCAAAGGTGGTCAAGGCCCCCCTGGCCACCCTTATAGCTCCGCCCCTGTGTATGACAAGCTGCTGGAGCACATCTCTCTTTCTGAAAAGGAAAAAACTATTAATAGAGATGCATAATGAGTCATCATGTCTAACTCTAAATGCTATCCGGGGCTTGGAAATGAGCACTGAACAGCTCGTGACAAAAAGAAATTAGTCTCTGCCTCATCCTGAGGCCCATGTTTTTAATCTATGCAGCTCTGGTTTAATTTTCATTAGTATGATGACATCGTTCTTACCCAGTAACTGCTGAGACACGAGAACGTGGAAGGTATCATTAAATAAACTCCGGTAGGGCAAAAAATATCTGTGCAGTCAGGTGGTGAGACAGGTGCCAAATTAGCCAATAGTTAAACCAGAGTGTCTAAATGATGCAATGCGGACATAAACTGCTGGTAAGTGTGATGATCCACTGAAAACACAGCTGTGTAGATAATTTTAACTTTTTCTTCCTCACCTCTTCTCTCACAGAGCCCCTGTGCAACAAGGTGCAACAGTGTGGAAGACAGATCGGAAAGCAGAACATAACAGAGTGCTGTCTTCCACATGTCTTCGTTAGGTTGGCCCACTGCCCCTCTTCATCCGCTGCCATGCTTCATCACTCTTTGAACAGGCTACAAACCAACACCGTATGCTAAACCATCAGATTAGGGTTGACTTGAAGTTAACAAATATGGACTCAGACAGCAGAAGGAGTGAATGATGTCTGTCACACTGCATGACACATGTTGTCCAACCATGAAGCAGATGTTCTACAGCAGCAGAGACCACACCGGGTACCACTCCTGCAGATAAGAACAGGAAACTGAGGCTACAACTCACACACACTCACACACACTCACCAACACTGGACAATAGAAGATGTAGACATGCTGCTGGTCTGATGAGTTTCCATCTCAGCTCCACATTCACATGATAGCATCAGAATCTGCTGGAAACATGAAAACATGGATCCATCCTGCCTTGGATCAATGCTTCAGACTGCTGGTGGTGTAATGGTGGTGGTGGGGTACTTTCTTGTCCCACTTTGGTCCTCTTAGTACAAGCATGACATGATTTAACTGCCATGCTGACCATCCGTTTATGAGCACAGGGCAGTATCTTCTACTTCTGATGTTGCACCATGTCACAAAGCTCACATCATCTCCACCTGCTTTCTTCATCATGATGATGACTCACTGAAGGAATCTGGTAGATATGCATCTTTTTGTGATAGAATTGATTTGGTAACTGGTGGGTCATGGAAACCTTGAAGTGTGAAAGGTTTTGCTACAGGAAGCATACTACATTTAAGCCTTCTTATATTACAAGTTTAATCAAACCAAAAGTGTCCTGATTTAACCATCAGACACTTTCTTACCTTGTTCTGCAACATAAGATCATTTTCTTGTGCATGTGTTATCTTGTATGCATACTATTACACAAAAAAGAAAAGTCACCAGTGGACCCACCATTTCCTACTTTAGTCACTTTGTACTAATCCACGTCCATAAAAGCAAAGCAGGAATAGGATCCAGCAGAGCAACTATGTCTTTAACAGCAATGTTGCAGATAACTGAAACAAAACCTGAAATCCTGGTTCAAGTTGTGGCCCTTTAACTGAGCCGTATCTCATTGAATCTTTCATATTTTTATTCTAAAAAATAAGTTGTTCAAAGGTTAATATTCTATAAACAATAATGAAATGCAATGTTAGTCCTTCTTAAGTAAAGCTTCTGAATGTGGATGTGACTTGTTTACTGCAGTATGAAAGCATGTGAAAAAGCAAAGGTCAATCAAATGGCTCATGAATTCTATGAGATGTGCATGACACATTGCAGGCAGCCATGTTTGGAATGAAATCCTGTCTATTTCCTGTCTGCATGCGAAGAAGAAGAGAAACAGAAAAATCCGGCATTAAAACATTTAAATCAGAGGTGCATCCGTCTGTTGATTTCCTCAAGATATAACATTCTCCCAAATCACTGTAAACCAGCTGATGAAAGAGACTAATTGTTTCTTTGTCGTCTCGCTCGTTGACAGCTGGGATTGGCTCCAGCCCACCCAAAACCCCCCTCTGGGATCGAGCGGTAGAAAATGGATGGATGGATGGATGTCTTTGTCGGTGGGGGTTGTTCTCATATGTACGTTTTTCTTCCATCTGCCTTGAAAAAGAGAAGATAGAAGCTGAAAAATGACCAATGTCTCCAAATCCAGCTATAGACCTGGTGGTTTTTGTCAAAAACTTCAATATGAGTTGTATAAAAACTACATCGTAGCATTATAAACTTCCCCCATTTTAGCATCCATCCTACAACTAGTCTCTTCTCTGAGATCTATCCAGCCAGTAAAAGTCAGTCTGATGTTGCTTAGTCCCTTCCCTCTGATTAATCAGACACACTGTGTGTTCAAAACAACCGGTGTGTTGGTATCCATGTGGAGGATAGCTGGAGGACAACACAGGATCCAGTAATGTGAATTATGAATATTATTATTCCAGCAAGATTTAAGGCCAGAGATGCTTTAAGAAAAAATCAGCTGCAGCATTTTATTCATTTACTTGCAAGGTTTCATTCATTCATTCATTTACTTATTTATTTATTTTTTTTCTAAGCCACTTCTTCCACATCAGGGTCATGGGGAAGCTTGCGCATATCCCTGCAATTAGTGGGTTAATGAATTAAAATGGGCTTCTGTAATGTCCCAGAAATGCTCTGAAAAGTCTCCATCTGGTCCAAAAGGCTACAGCAGGGTTCTGGTGAGAACCATCATAGATCATATTTCTCCAGTTTTATCTTCTCGTCTTTGGCTTCCTGTTAAGTGGCCAAAATCTGTTGGAGCATAAAAGTCTTAATGATTCTCCCATCATACCACTTTCCTCTCAGACTGCAGGCTTTCTACTGCTTCATGGAGGATCTAAAGTTGAATAGGAGGCAGAACCTTCAGTTATCTGACCCCCAGTGTGGATCCAGTTCCAACTTTGGCTCCAGGAAGCAGACCTCCACTCATCTTCAAATTTTCCTTCATGAAAAATGGCTCGGTCCGTCCCTTAGATTCTGCTGCTATTGGCCGAGCCTGATGGTGGATGTCCCATGATGCATCGGGACTCTCTGTACTCTTTACTCTACATCTGTTGGAGGTCTTCCTGGTTCTGGTTCTGATGGAGGTTTTCCTCTCCGTTGTGTCCTTGTGCAGCTCAGGGTGGAGGATTGAATCAAGTATTTTTATGACATAACACAGGGAAACTGGATGGATCATATAATGAATTAGTTTTTTTGGATTATAATGTGAGCTGGGATTGGCTCCAGCCCCCCCGCGAACCCGCTCAGGGAAAAGCGGTAGACAATGGATGGATGGATTATAATTAGACTGTAATGATATGGAGTCAGTTTGGGTCGTCATCATACCTTTGATGTTGCTAATATAGGATTAGTTCATGTTATTGGAGAATCTGATGGCTTGAATTGGCTTGACATGAACATAATTATCATGGCTCGGACTAACTTTGATCATATGATCAATCTGATTGATGGGACTGAATATGTATCTAAAATGTGTTTAGCGTTTGAAACATGGGAATAAAGGTCTAATTTTCCAGAGGAGCTCAGGATGAAATCAGTTTGACTCTATGTGCCCGGAGAAGAAAAAATAAAGAAAGAAATGACACAACAATAATAAGACCTCAGAAAAATAAACTTGTATCATCTCCTAACAGAACAGCAGTGACAAGCAGGCAGAGGGGGAAACACAGTGGCACATTTCCCACACAGAGAGGGGACAGGGTGGCAGTGATGTGACCACACATTTCACCTCTGCCATGTGTTATAGGCAGACTGACATTTGTTTCTACTCCAAATGACCTCGCGTCAGCTACGCCAAGGTGGGTGTCACCTAATGCAGAAATGAAGCGTGGCTCTCTCCCACAGATCGTTGCCCCCCCTGTGCTAAACGTCGGCCTGAGAGCCAGAGAGGTGCGCTAGTGATAAATCTAAAAAACGGCTGTAAAAAGAAGGACTGGTGAGCCGAAGGGAGGACAGGGGATGGTGATGCAGAGGAATGAAGGTTGTAGAGGTGAAGGAATGCATTGGCCCTCCTGCTTCTTCTCCTATTTTGACCAGAGACAGCAGAAAATAGACTGCATCATTTGCCCCTGATGAATACGGGTGAGATGTCTACGTGAACATGAGGTCAAAGGTCAGAGATTAGAAAAGGTGGTCTTCAATCCTCAAGCTGCCTAAGACGTGTGCACCTATGAATTATATGTTACAAAGAGGAATTCTGACACAGTAAGTATGAGCATCAGTATAACTGAGTGGTTTCACAGATGAAAATAATAACAGAGAAATTCACTCCAAGAGGCATTTTGAAGCATTTAAAGCTGTTTTTGGGATTTTAGTCTCATGAAAATGAGATTTGGATTCAGCTTTGCTTTAATATGTGGATTTATAAATGATAAATTTCCTTTAAGAAGCCAGCTATAATCACAGCTTTAACACAAATATCTAATCAACCAATCACATGGCAGCAACTCCAGATATTTAATCATGTAGGTATGGTGAAGAAGACTAACTGAAGTTCAAAGTGGGCATCAGAATGAGGAAGAAAGGATCTAAGTGATCTTGAACATGGCAATGTTGTTGGTCATACAGGCAGAAACATTTCTATGGTTTACTGAGAATGGTCTGCAAAACTATCCAGTTAAGCGAGTGGAGAGGAGACACGTTGCTAGTTTTAGAAGATGTATGTGGTCCTATTCTGGTCTGAGGCAGGATTATAGCTGCTCGACAGCCCTGCCTTGCTAAATTTCTGCTTTCATGATGCTCCAGATGTTCTGTAATGGCGAAACCATTGCTGAAATCTGCAAGATGTTCCCAAAGAGACGTTTGGACGGGTTAGTGTTATGCAGATGTTGCTCTAAAGCCACCATGTACATCTCAGCATCGATGGAGCTTTACAGATATGGAAGCGGCTCACATCATAAGACACTAATGCACTGCATTCGAAGCATGCTGCTGTTATGCTGGGATTTTGTAATGCGTAACAATGCCAAATTGCTAATAACGTGCTAATGCTAAATGTTGCTTCTCAGTCTGACCACACAACATATCAGCCATACAGGGTTGGGTAACGTATTGTTGTTATGATCTTGGGGGTAAGCAAGCATGGAGTTATGATGGAGATGAGTGGACCCAAACCAGGCAGAAGGCAGATGATGCAGATTAAGAAAATTTTATATTTAAACAAACCAAACTCATACAAACTGAAAAGAACCAACTACAACTAATGAACCACCACTATGACACAGAAACCGGGGGTATAAATACACAGAACAGAACAAGGCACAGGTGGAATGAATGAACTAAATGAAACCAGGTGAAACCAATAAACGAGAACATAAGAAAGCTAAACTAAACACAACAGACAAAACAGGAAATAAACCAAAATAAAACAGGAAGTACAGAAAACTAACACAAACCCTGACACTTGTATCTGCGTGTGTTGGGACTGGATGGTGTTTGAACAGAAATACTCTATCTTTTACTATTTCTAAGCTTTTACTTTACTATCTGCAAACATATCTGATGCTAACATAAATGGGCCAGTTCAGCATGATGCAGATCAGCCGCCTCCAGTGTGACTTCAGCCATGTCCCATGCACACAGAGATTCTCTAAATCAGCTCTGTCCATCTTTTTAAAGGATTTCCTAAATGCTCTTTGTATACCCACTAATGTTACTGACCTGTTGTTATATTATTCTAATTAGTTGTCAAATGCTGCTCCAGTTGTTTTGTGTTATTTATCTTGCCACCCTTTTGTTACCCTGTTATAATTTTTAGTGATTTATTGCTGCTGCGGCGATCTAACAAGTGGTTTCATATATTATCATCACGTAGCCCGAGTGGCTGCAGAAAACAGCTACAGGTGGGTAGTTGTCTGCAAAGCTGTGGTTGGGGTCATGGTGGGGGGGATAAATAACAAAGTCCAGTCTCTCCAGGTGGCTTTTCTTTCTGCTGGTTTTTACAGTCAGAATTAAATATGTTTAAAATATGTTACATTAAAGATGTTGTTGTATGTGACTGGTAAATATGGGACTCAAGGTAGCGATAAACAGGTAAACATGGTGACATGAGGAGTCAAAAATACAAATATTGTCATTTCTAAAGGACATAATAAAACGTTGGGACCTCTGTTTAAGGTCTGGTGGATTTCTTTTTTACCATTTTACTGTCTTTTTGTTTTCATCCATTCATAAACAGCAATTAGGAAAAACAAATTGTGATTGTTTCCACTATGTTCATGAGAGGTTGAGCAAGAGAAAAGGACATCACGAGAGGGAAGGAAACAAACCAATTACATGCATTGATTTACTTCCAGGCTGCCTTATGGGTGGCTTAGCTTGCTGGTCAGGTCCCAGGTAATTCAGGGGATTGCATCCATCGCCATGTACTTCAGTTATCGCTGCAATCCCATCTCAGCCTCCACGAAAGCATGCGGTGAGACAGGAATATTAATAAGCATCCGCGGTGTTCAAAGTCTGGGCCTGTAGGATCATACGTGATCCAGAGTGACACCTCTTCCCTCTTTCTCCTGCCATTTCATGTTTCATATTCTGCTGGTGTATGTGCTGAACTGAATAAAACCAAACCTTGTGGCTTGTTTCTTTCGTAACCCTGGTGTCTCGTGTGTCTGGGCGAAATCCCCCCCAGTGCACATCTGATTAAAGTGGCACAAACTAATCATTCATGTGAAGGACTTTTTGTTGTTGGGCATCACTAATGTGAAGAGCTGAGAAGACCTCAGTGCCCGTCTGATAGCCGAACACTCCCATTAGGAGAGGCACCATTATGCTGCTGTTTCAGAAGCTGAAGGACGAGATCTCAAGGACAGCTGACAAAAGAGAGGCTTAGGTGTTCATAATGACCCCCTTCTACTCAGACTCAAACACATTTAAACACGTCATCTTAAAATCCCAGCCACCCTCTTTTCTAATTCTATCCTTTTTCTTAACTTTGTCCTCACACCGCCTGACTTTCTTCTCGTTTTTGCTTCTCCTTCAGTCACCAGTGTTGCTGCCAGCGGGATCACGCCACTGTGAGATGTATGAGCGTGGAGAAAAATGGATGGCTAATTCAATCAAGTCTATTATTCCTCAGGCAGTGTCATGTTATCAGTGGCACAGCAAAGGTGGTTTGATGCATTGCCTTCATGCCCAGCCCCCCTCCCCCCACTAAGCTGTTGTGGTCCATCGAGGGTGAAGCAGCCGCGGGCTGCGGGAGATGCAAGCTTCCCAAATTAATCAGACATCCTTGAGGGATTGTTTCATGTGTTAGGACACATGGAAAAACAGGTGTCAGGTGTCCCAGTTAGGACTGAATGATAGGAAGTAGTGTACTCTTGATGCGCCTTGTGATGGACAGACGTCCAGAGTGTCCACCTTTTATCTAATAACGGATATGCTCAGAGCCTCCCTGTTTCATTTTCTTTGCAGAAAACATTTTCTAATATAAATGATTTCAAATCTTCTGACTTTGTTCTTGTTCTGGAAGCTGCAAAAACTAAAACAATCTTTGTTGTTCTTTCCATTACCTCTAGATCTGCTCAAAGCCTAAATATAACAAGAGAAAGCTGCTAACGGAAACACGGAGTAAACAACCAGGAAATGCAGTTTACAATGAATTACAAAGAGAAATGGGGAGAGGGCTTCGAAAAGCAAAATAATGCTGAAAATCCAAAACGTAGTTTTCAAAGCTTAACAAATATTGTTTTTATTTAGCAAAAAAACAGTTTATAAGAAGCTCAGGGTCCTTTATAGCAGCTAAATCCACGTTCAATTTGTCTGAAATGTTTAATTTCTTTTTGTGATTTGAATCAAAGGGGTGACTCCTCAGGTCTCCATCGTGAACAAAATGCACAAAACAAAGTGGATTATGTCTTCAGTGTACAACCAAAGCATGTGTAGGGGGAACAGGTCGCTCCAGGTAGGAGAAATGTCGCAGTCAGAGGGGAGGAATCTGTAAGAGTTTAGGTAAAATCAGTAAAAGATGGCTTGGGAGGACCCAATTGCAGGCAGGAAGGCGTAGGAGGCAGCAGGATTGCAGATAACAATTATTTATTTAACACAGAACTAGACTAAAGACAAGAAAGCAAAGACTATGACTACTAACTAAGACTACAACATCCACCCTTCCATCCATCCATCCATCTTCTACCGCTTGATCCCAGAGTCGCGGGGGGGCTTTAGCCAATCCCAGCTGTCTAAGACTACAACAACCAACACTAAATAAGGTCACTAACACTACTAACAAGACTACTACAACTAAAGCTAATGAACCCGCAAAGACAGCTGAAAACCCAAGGTCTTAAATACTAAATGAACTAAACAAGGACCACACAATCAAAATTAAACACAGGTAAAATCAATGAACTGAAAAGAAAGCAGAACAGGAAACCAAAAAAACACCACACTAAAGGCGCTTTTCCATCAGTACCTGCGCGACACGACTCTGGTCCGGGCAGTACTATATTGTACTGGACTGCTTTTCCATTACAAGTCGCGATCCTCTAATGTGGGAGGGGTCCCCCGCA
>JBAMHV010000023.1:18853441-18880414 GCA_037177535.1 Pseudomugil gertrudae
TCTACTCTGAGTCCCTCCCGGATGGCCGAGCTTCTCACCCTATCTCTAAGGGAGACACCGGCCACCCTGCTACAGAAACTCATTTCGGCCGCCTGTACCCGGGATCTCATAGGTCACAGCTCGTGATCATAGGTGAGGGTGGGGACATAGAGCGACCGGTAAATTGAGAACATCGCCTTCCGGCTCAGCTCCCTCTTCACCACAACAGACCGGTGCAGCGTCTGCATCACTGCAGGTAGTGTGGGATCCAATGCCCCGGTTTGGGTACCGTGGGGTCCGATGCCACAGCCTTACAGCTGTGGCTTGGACCCCCACGCTGCCCCGGTCTGGGTAGTGTGGGGTCCGATGCCCCGGTCTAGGTATCGTGGGGTCCGATGCCGCAGCCTTACAGCTGTGGCGTGGAACCTGGCCTGCCTTGATCTAGGTGCTGGGTGGTTCCTGCGGTGACGGCTTCTATGGACGTGGTGGCACTATCTCCTGGTGTGGATAGATCCCGTTAATATGGTTTCCTCACATCAACATCAGTGCCGAGCCAGATGTTTCTACTTATTTTTCTGAAGCAAACAACCTGTTTTAGAACATAACAATAAGATCACCACAGCAGATATGATCAATATCTATGTGTTCCAGGTGACTCGTTGGTTGTTTTATATCTCCTGGTATGCTACTGGTTGATATTTTACCAGCAGAAATAAACCTTCTGTTCACTAAACACATCTAGATGATCACGTTGAGTGAAACCAGAGATCAAGCCTACATTAAATTCTCATACTTCGCTGTTATGTCATCTTTTGGCAGCTGTGTCTAATCTGTGATGAATTGTCTCGCGAGACGTGACCGGTGTCCTCAGCAAATGGATTTAGTGCTGAACGCTGATCCCATTAACCTTGTTGGTTGTTAATGCTCAATGTGAGCAGCTTCAAAGTAACAAGCTGGGAAGCAGAACGTCCACAGCGCTATGAGCCAGTGCTAAGGTAGCTGCCTTAGCTCAGCTGCTCACGTACAAGCTGCTGGAAACCACATTTCCCTGAGTGAGTCATCCCAAAGGGATCAATAAAGTTACGTCTTATCTTATTAGTGACTGTTAGGATGTTTCAAGCACTGCTGCTATGACCTTGCAGAGAGCCGTGACTGCTTTGTCTAACCCAAACGATGGGTTTTTAGGAGCTGCACAGTTAAAGACAGACTGCATGATAAAAAACCTACATGGATGTAACAAATATTAAACTCATCCAGGAGATGATTGCTATGACTTCTGGTCTTTCAGTTATTGAGCGAAACACATTGTGATTGGACAGAGTAGAGCCTCAGCTCAGTGATTGGTCAGTTTGTGACTACTTCAGCTGTCTGCACATAAGCGTACCTGGTAAAGAGGTTCAGATTTCAACACGTTGTCACTAGCTGTGCTTTTGTCACGTCAATGCTACAACTCAACTGTTGTCTGATGCTGTGTGCTCCTTGTATCTAGATATTCCCAAATTGTTGACCTCAACTTTATTGTCACTTCAGTTGAAATGTGAACAAATAGATTTCAACCATTTTCAAATCTTAAGCTCAGTTTTGTTCAACTTTATTTTATTTAACTAATATTTAAACACAACACGGCGGGTGGCTAAAGCTCTGGAAGAAGAGCGGTCGTCTCTTAGTTTACAGTTTACAACAGTGGTGGAAGAACACAGTGGTTGTGTCTCAATCAGCGCACTAACACGACTTTGTGCACTATATTTAGGTGCGTAGTGTGTTCACACTGGCATTTAAGTGAAAAAGTCCGTGAAAGTACCCGGATGCTGCCCTAAAATTGGCCAATAATCCAGTGTGAAATGATTGACACTTCACGCACTAAACCGACGCCATCTTGCTGACAGAGCGGAAAAGGAAATGCTGGACTTTCAAAATAATGGCAGCAAACAATATGACGGCGGAGGAATTGAAGTTGTTTCCTTACGGTTCTCATGTATACCGAACAATTGCTTGAGATTGCGGTAACCGACCCAGTACAGTTAGCACACGTACATGTTAGAAGTTTTAAGCCATGTAGGGGACACAAAATAATAATTTGGACAAAATAATATGTGAATTATCGTCACTACCGGTAAGTGGCAAACGTCCAGTATCAGTATTTGAGACAGCACTTATCCATAATGGTGCGCACTATGGAACTGAGACACAGTGTCATTTACTGCAATAGCACCCTCACACATGGTGCAACAAACACAGAATCAGCAGGCATGCTGTGTATCTCCACCCACAAATTCCCAACATGCAACAGTAAAATTATTATAAAAGAAGTCGTGAGTTTAAAGGCCAGCTTCTAACATGCAGACAGAAGAGAAGCACGATCACAGAGTGCTATGCTTTGCTTCATTTCATCTAATTCAATGCTGAGTTACACAAGGGGATTGTGGTCTGTGCAATTAAGACAAACACGATGCAAAACCTACATGATTTTACATGATTTTAGATTAATTACTCCATTTGTTTACAAAAATCTGGAAACATTATAGAAGCAACTTAAAATAGTGATTTTAATGGTTTCCTCCTCTCTGACACCTTCTGATCCACTTCACTCATTCAACTATTCAGCTCATTCAGAAGATGGACAGTTAAACAATGAACATAATTACAATGTTAAACTCTTAACTTAATATCCTGATTTAATGTTACAAGCCACCACCAAACAATCATTCCTAATGTGTCAAGAGCAACACTTTTATTGCATCATTTAATAATTGATGTGATTACAGTGGCTTAGTACTTTAATTTTGTACATGTATAAGGTTTAACTTGACACACATGCTAATAAAATGTTGCTCTGTAATTAACTACTTAATAGTAATTACATTACTATTTCTCTTTTTTTATTTTGTGGGGTTGAAATAATTATTCAGTTCTACTTGGCTAATCTTTAAGAAAGAACAAACATGTTGTATTTTGGTTTATTTTTGTTTCTCTACTTATAAGATATTCTGGTATGCAGTTTTTACAATAACATGAAAATTGTTGTGTGTGAACCAAAGTTTGGCTGCTTCCAAAGCATGGATTAAATATAGACTTACTTTACTTACTTGTGTCAATTCAATTAAGATTTTATGTCCATGTCAAATGCTGTTAGCAAGGCACCGCAGGGAATTGAACCCCATCTCATTACTGAGAGTACCATACCAGTGCCTTTTTTTGCATGACATGACAAGATAAAGCAAAACCCAGATGAAGAGCAGCATATTTCTGACAGATTCTCTAATTATTTTTCTGTGAAAATAATTTCTCAGCTTGTTTTTTTTAATTTCCACTTCTGTCCAAGTTAATGTCCTAAAAATTCTGCACTACTTCATCATATTTATGAATATGCTGCCTTAATGGAAGAAACTAAACATTTTCAAAAGGTTTTTTTCTATTATTGTTAACGTTATTGTCCTGTGGTGACAATTCACAAGTTACATATTTAGCAATAAACATAATAACTTCTTTATCAGTGTTTTTAATAAAAAAAAATCAATAAGAGCATCTTTTATCCAAAACAGAATGTGAATATGTGAACTACCACATTGCAGAAACTCTACATGGTAACAATAATAATCTGTTATTTCACCATTCGGATATGATGGGAACATAAGAACTTCCCTCAAGAAACAACGCCAACAGAAATCTAACATGCGGGCAAACCTCCTTTTTAGTTATCACCATTCACATTTACATTCTCCTGTAACTAGTTACTTTTTTCAGTAATGAGCGCAACACTGCCTGTCAGTGGTGTTTAATGTGTGATGTAACAATATCAGAGGTTTACAATGAAAATATGAGAAACTCACGCTTCACCGCATCCCAAAGCTGAGATCTAGTGACTGTGCACATCACTGGTGTTTGGTTTTCTGGTTTTGGTGATGCAGGAACCTCGTAGAAGAGATGAAGATGAGTATTTGATCAAAGGTTTATTTACAGAGCATAGATCTGGTCAAGATGAAAATGATCTGAGGTGGTGCAGAGTGGCTGTAGTCCTAAGTGTCCTGGTCTGGTTGACTGCTGGGATCAATCCAAGAGCAAAAACCTAATCACTTGGGTAAAGATGGACAAACCGGATCACTAAAGTCAAATAAACTTTTATTTAACTGTAAGCAAACTAACTGCAGTGCAGTGAATCATCATCATGATGAAGAAAGCAGGTGGAGATGATGTGAGCTTTGTGACATGGTGCATCATCCTGCTGGAAGCATCCATCAGAAGATGCTGAACTGTGCTCATAAAGGGATGGATATGGTCAGCAGCAATACTCAGGCAGGCTGTGGTGGTTAAACCATGTCATGCTGGTACTAAGGGAACCAAAGTGGGATAAAACCACCCACCACCACCATCAGCAACAGAAAAGGGATGGACATGGTCAGCAACAGCACACAAATCCATATAAGCACACACCTGCTCCCGATTCCAACTAAGTCATACCAGTAAAAGCACTGATCGTTCACAGGAAAATAAACTATTTCAGAGCGCATCTGTGTGATCAGAGATGCTGTTCTGCATATCTCTGTTGGAACGAGTGATTAGACTTCCTGTTTTCTTTCTATCCTCCTCAACCAGTCTGCCCGTTCTCCAGGCAACCCTAACCCTAACCCAGGCAACTGCTTCTCTCTGGATATTTCCTCTTCTTCAGGACATTTTCTGTAAACCCGAGAGATGTGTGATGATCCCAGTAAATTCTCAGAGCAACGAGCATGTCACGTTCAGTCACTTAAATCTCCTTTCTTCCTCATTCTGATGCTTCAGCAAGTCTACATCACTGTGATCGCATGATTAGATGTTTGCTAATTGAATAAAGTGGTTCTGCTTCACACAGGGAGCACAACAAACATAACATTTTTAAAAACCAAATCAAAATCAAAATGTGTTTACAAAATACTTTTCCTCCATAAAGCAGCACAAAGTGCTTTGCATTTTAAATCTGTTGATGCATTTAACAAAAGAAAATCAAAAGAACTTTCACATACCATAATATTTAACTCGTTACGATCACTTTCACACAGAATCACACACATGTTCACTCCCAACACCCCATTCTGCACACACACCCATTCTTTCTGTATCTTTGCTGAATTTAGGTATAAAGGTTTCAGTAGAAGAAAAACAGCTGGCTTGATGCTGATGGGTGACCTCGTAGTCCCTTAGACAAGGGTTGTCACCATGGCAACAACACTGCAGACCAAGCAGGCAAGACCACCAGTGTGAGGGATCCCCTGGTGGAAATCACTGGAGTTAGAAAGTAAAAGCAAGGTGAGATCCACAGCTGGAGAATAACAGGTAAGAGATGAGAAAACACAGATAAATGAGTTCAGGATAAAATAAATTACAAGGAGTTAATAACACAGAGAGCCTCACTGGCATTTCAAATAGACATAAATAAGAGTAAAGCACAAATAAATGATCCTCTATTATGGAGCGATCTTTGTCTTTTTATTTAATGCAAGAAAAAAAGCAATCCAAGAGGAAAAAAATGTTTTGAAAGGAAAATATATATTTGATAGTAATTATTTTTACATTGAGAACAAAAAAATCATATTTGAGAGCAAAAAAAGTTATCACATTTTAAAAAATATATATTTCTTTTTAAAAGTATTTCAAAAACATTTTTTACACTCAAATCTATATTTTCTTTGCTGTCGGAGTGAAAATTTTATTTTAAATATAATTTTTTCTCTCGAAACTTTTTTTCTTCTCGCTCTCAAATCCTGTTTTTTCTCAGCATGATTGATCGCTCATATAAGCTAAGCTTTAGGTCTTACAAATATCTGCTGTCTCAGGTTCTCTGACAGGCCTGAAATGGTGGAACAAGGACAGACCATAGTTTTGGTTCTGGCTCTGGGAACCACTGTGGTGCAGTAATCATGTAGCAAAGCTCAGAAACACATGACACTATGCTGCTGTTCTCTGTGTTCGGAAAGCTTCCAGCACGCTTCACTGATCCATTAGGTCTGTGCTCCAGTTATTCAAGGCGACCCAGGTTGAGGCGCACATTATCAGTAAGTGGTCCTGCGTCAAGAAGTTTGATTATTCCACTTTATTTGTTTTGGCCTCCAGGCGCTTCATTGCACATAAACATTGTGTAGAATCCATCTGGCGGTCGGCTGAAGTCAGACTGCAGGCATGGCTTCATGTTTTCTTAACTGGAATAAACTCAAGAGAAGGTCAGTGCAGGAAAACATTACAGAGGCATTAATATTATACACCTATCTAGTGGAGTTGGTGGACTTAGAAAGGGGTATTGAAACCGACACAAGTACAAGGATGTCAACTTTTCCTCTCTGGTTCAGTGTAAAGAGAACAACTTGTAGGTGTGAATGCGCAGAATAATACACCGTGACCTGCACTTCATCCCCCCTACCAAGCAAACATCTCCTCTGCCTCGTTCATGCTTTTTCCTTCAACCTGAGCAGAATAAATCTAAACGTGCAGGCTAATAGAAAACCTCTCAGCCATGTATCATAAACTTTGAAGGCTGAAACTTGGGAGAATGAGGGGAAAATGAAAGCAAATGAGGTGGGAACACGCAGCAGATGAACACTTGTTTGTTATAAAATAGGCAGTTTAATTGGTAGCAGGATAAATCCCAGCAACCGGCTGAAACATTGGCGGCTTTGTCAGGAGGGGGGACTCCTCCGTGGTTTAAATGAGGTCCGCGGATATGATTAGAAACGTAAACCAGGAGTCCAACTGGCAACAGGGGCCTGGAAACCAGCTGGCATGCCTACATATGGATTAAAGAGAATTTGCATCTGTTAACCAAGCTTGTCAGGAAACTTTATAAATAACAAACGGAGACTGTTGCAGTTGAAGCTAATTATCTATATTCTTTCTTTAGTGCTGGTTAGTAATCAGTGTAAAGATCCTCCACAGCGGCATCGTTCCAGCACACACCCCTGCAGTGGGCCTAAGCTAATGTTATTCACATATACTTCATCAAATCCTAATTGTCCTGGTTGACATCGCTGTCTGCTGTATTAATGGCTCTGTGGTTTGGTCCAGGAACAACCGGAGAGTTTACACAAAGACACGGATTGGCTCATAAAATTCATAAAAAGAAACTCACTCCCTTTAAATTTGGAATATTGAACCAAAGCAGATTTAATTTGGATGTTTTACATGAATTAGCACAGAAACAGTAAAAACAGTGGGATCTGAGTGAATTATGGATCCATTATAAACAGATAAAGTGTTTGTGCAGCTATGTGGCTTCTGCACACACACATGCTGCACATTCCACCACTTTAGAGCTACTATTCACTGGTTTACTATCAGCTTATATTTACTGTGAAATAGATAATCAGATATGTTTTATCTTCTGCTGGGTATAAAATATGGCTTGATGACATTTATAAATCACTGCTTTTCATGATTGAGTTGGTATTTAAGAATTACATGAAGTTAAATGGACGACTGTGGATGTAAAATGTGCTTTTTATCAATGCTTTGAAAGATAAAGCAAAAAGATTTTGATAAACAAACATCCAGCTGAAAATTTGATTGACCCGTTTAATGTCCTGTTCTGGTCTGATGCAGGATTCTGCTTCCATGATGCAATGCGTGCTAAAAGATCTGGACCCACTTTGTTCCACAGAAGACAGCAGTGTTTCTGGATCTGGTTAACATCTTCTACATGCAGTCATTTCCAGTAGAGAATCATGACATTTCCTTCCTGGTTCTGGCCTAACCCTGGTGCACACGAGAATGGATGTTTGAACTGAAAATGATTTGATGCAATCCTTTTTATGCTTATTTATTTAAAGGAACACTGTTATAAATAACTAGACTAATGTGGATCATAGAATGGATGTGTTTAATTGGAGCAGAGGTGTCCATGTTTGGTCCTCAGCGCTGCAATTATTAAATATAATTCATGTAAACTGGAGGAAAGCTGCATCTACCAGTAGCAGGATAGTAGATCTGGAGGACTGGACTAAAGCAATGAATTAGTTAAAATGCTCTGTGTCTGTAAAAGTGCCAAAAGAAATATACTTATATATACTTGTAGTATATTCTTACTGTTCCCATTTTTAAGCCTACGATCATTTTCACAGCTGTAGAAAGTTTGTTTGGTCCAGTAATAAACCTGGTTTTCTTTATTTGGTCTTTAGATTTGGTTAAGTTCTTTTTTGTTGTTATTTTTTATCATTATTATCATCCTTTGCCGTTGTAGTAGTACTGTAGCATGCCAGTAAATACATTTTGTAAGCAAATGTCTGTAAAAATACATTTCCTTCTACATGTGAGCTTTTATTTTTCACTTAAGTGTAAAAATCAGTAAATCATTAAAAATGTCTTTTGTATGTATCCAATCCACACACAACACACACACACTATACCAGGGTCTCCTCACACTGCGGCCTCAGAAAGCCATGCATAATTTAGTCGAACTTATTGAGGAGCGACTCCACAGCTGATGAGCTGTCAGGGAACACAGTGACAAAACTGGTCCTCTAAGGCCAATAAACAAAGCAGGCTAACAAGCATCCCGTGGTAACGTGGAGCACAAATAAACACAACGATGCTGGCAGATCAAACGAAAGCAGACAGAAAAGTTTTAAAGCAGGAGGTTGTTAGTCAGACACACACACACACACACCGTGGGAACGTAAATGTGCTCTAACGACAGGAGTGCTGCATGAAAGCTGGAGTCAATGAGACTTTGTGGAGTAGATATGCACACAATTATATAATCAACACCACATTCTCTTTGCTTTCTTGAGTCATTTTGGAGGGTTTTGGCTTTTCTGCTGCTGCTTGCCATCCATGCTGCGTTTGCACCGCATCACATGATGGAGCCCATACTTCCCAATTCATATTTTAATCAATTAAGCACTGACAAGACTCAGGCTAGCTAACAAGCAGAGGGGTTGGGGCGGCTTGGTGCTTACAGGGAAAGGACTTTCCTCTTCAAAAGAGGCTTGATTTGCTGCAATTTAAGCTCCCAGTTTATTCAGACTGAAGTTTGGCTGCATTTTGTTGGATTTGTGGGAAATTCTAAGGTTTGTGGTGGAAAATAAGGAAAGAAAAAACATTTTTATAGAGATCAAATCCTGCAAAACAATGCATCTTTCTCAGAAGGAGAGAGTGAGTCATCGTGCTTTTATTCACAAGGGTCCAAAATGCTAGTCACAGCCACCAGGGACTGCCAGCACTGGGTTTCACCACTTAATACTGTGCATAGTTTGGGTTGGAAGTTTTATCTACACAGCAGATGGCAACACGATTAGTAAGGGTGTGAATCTCTTCTGGACTAAGACTGCCTAAAGAAGCATCCCCATGCATTTTAAAATAACTATGACAATGTGAAGGAGATGCAGACACCCCCTCACTGAGCAGGTTTCATATTAGACACACTTACTGGTTCATACAACCCCATGCCATGAGTTTTTCATGTATTGATCCACTAAAGATGGATCCTGTTCAGCTGGTTAACACATTTATTTTCACAGTTTTGTATCCTGTCTCTCTTTCTGAGGGATTCTGGTAGTGTTGGGAAGAACGACGTTTTATTTTAAAGATTTGGCTCTTCTGAGTCAAATGAGTTTAATCTTTAAAAGAAGAGCCATCCTTCACTTCAAATTTAGTGTAATTTAACAATTATGAGTGGTTTCTTTTATGGCTTTATTTATTTTTTATTGTTTGAATTATTATCATAAAAGCCTTTTTTGGTGGATATTTTTAATTAGAAATATATTTATTTAATATACAAAAAACTCTTAACATTATTAAACCTTAAAGTACCTTATTTATCTTTTTTTCCTTTACTTAAATCCAGCTTCCACCTATCTGTGTTTACCTGTGTTCATAGGTTTTGTGTCACTTTCCCAATAAATCGAATTAGAAAGTGTCCCCAAACCTAGCTGGTCTGAACCACTGTACCCAGTCTTCAATGAGACACTTTCTTACCTAGTTCAATGATCCTGGTCCTTCTTTTTATGGTGTGCCCATTAAAAATGAAATTCCACCCCTTTAGCTCGCTGTCTGTTCAGACTCTGAAACGTTTCTGGTGGAAAGCTCGGTGGTGCACTCCTCGTTAGGGTCGGACAGGAATCACATCTTCTGATTCATTACAAAGAATCAGCTCTTAGAGCCGCTTGTTCTTGAACAACACGTGACTAGATTTTGGAGATCATCCCTGCCACGGAGAGCCTGGCAGTGTGGGGAACCTTGGTCCTCATCCTGAAAGTTTTCCATGTCTTCCTGCTCCAACACACCAGATTCAAATGAATGATTTTAATCAGCTGTTGAATCAATTTGATTTGAATCAGATGTGCTGAACAAGGGAAACATGGAAAACCTGCAGGATTCCCTCCCTCCACATGTCCTGGTTAGCAGAGCAGAGTTGAACTCTCCTGGTGTATATACATGAAGAATGACCTTTATGTTCATCCATTCATTTTCTATTTTTCCTGAACGGGGTCGCGGGGGGGCTGGAGCCAATCCCAGCTCACAGCGGGCGAGAGGCGGGGTACACCCTGGACAGGTCACCAGTACCTTTATGTTCATTTGCTCTTTAATCTTTTAGACATTTTCTCCTCTTTAGAAAATATTTTCTTTGAGCCAACTTTTAACCAATCAGCCTTCCCCTGAGGTGCAGCATCAGTTCAGAAGGTTTGTTTGGATAACTATATGTGAGAAAAAAAGTTTGTTTGTGAGGACTGAGAAACTCAGGCAGGGATCTCTCTGAGGGCATAAAAGGCCTGCAAGCTGTGAAAGAGTGAACTAAATTGATCCAGATAGCTGTAAAGTTGGGCAGACAGACAGGGCGAGTTCAGACATAAAGATTTTAGGTGTTTGGGATTGTTACACCGCTCTTACTGCATGCTTCCTCTGTGTTTGGGAGGTTTGATGTACTCATGGCTTCACACTAAAGAGTGTTAGGAGGATGGAAAAAGACTCATTTCCGTTTTCTTCTCATCCAACATATAGCGACAACCTTTCATTGTTCCACCCACATTAACATTAATTAATGGTAAATGAGTATGATGTTATTCATCCATTTTCTACCGCTTTTCCCTGAACAGGGTCGCGGGGGGGCTGGAGCCAATCCCAGCTCATGAGAGGCGGGGTACACCCTGGACAGGTCGCCAGTCCATCACAGGACCAGTATGATATTATTTTGGCTGCAAATTCTCGAATTCTTTCCTGTTTCTGCATTGATGTAAAATGTTGCACATGCATGTAAGAATCAAGTGCTTTCCTGACCTCTAATGATATCCTCATGAGTCCTCTCCCTGCTGCTGACGGATTCTGAGGGCGAACCTCAGAGCGACTCACATACACACTTCTGCATCCATCAAAGTGGCATATAGCATGATGTTTTTCAACCATCTGTCACCTATAGGTGTTTTATACACCCCGGCAGACACGGCGCTAATCTCTAAACAACCGGAGTCTTCATTTATTTCCTGCAGAGAAGGTCAACATTTGAGGTCCCAAGGACATTTGCCTGATCAGTTGGCTGGGAGCAACTTTCTCCCCGACACCAGCCAAGCGCAGGGTGGCGGAGCTGCTTTAATACACAATCGTACAACCTCCACCCCTGAGAGGGAACAGATGGTGAGTTCTGGCAGCGTTTCGTTGGCTGGAAAACACCCTTTTGATAGAGTTGCCCATTCTTTTACATGTCTAAAAAAATTATGTGTAGAGAGCAAACGGTGCAAAAAAAGCAGAGAAGCAGAGCCAGATTGCATCTTGCTGTGTATGCGATGTCTTATAGACCATCTGGATGGTTCATTTGGTTATAAGGACTCTGCATTTCCAAGAAAGCTCCAAGTCAGACGGTACAATCAGTTTTACAGCTTGCAACTCACAAACTAGCGGGATAGTTTCTGCTTTCATAGAAGTGTTTTACTTCTTGGAGGAAATCTGAATAAAGACTAAAGGCTTTCATTTGACTGACGTTCTTCATTAGCTGCAGTAATCAGCTAATGGCCAGCATTGGTCACCAACCACCACGCTCTGCAAGCCTGCGTTACAGTCACTATTAGCCTTATATTGTTAGTGACAGTGAATGCACGCCTGGGTTTCTAAGTAACTCCTGGTAGTGTCTTCTAATCCAATAATTGGTAGAGAGGATGAGAGTCAGGAGGAGAGGGAATGTACAGAGACCACACAGAGAGGACTGACCCTTTTCTCTCTTTCTCTAATTAGTGGTATTAGACAAAGAGCCCTGGGAAAAGACAGATTGCATCCCATCTCAAGTGTGAGATCATTTATGTTGGAGTGGCCCTCAGAGCAAAACGAGTGCAACGTGCCAGCATCTGAAATAAAGCCGGCGACCCAACACACCTCCTGCAGCTCTGGAAGGGCGGGGGCAGAACCTCAAAGGGCATATTGACATCAGAGTCAGGATGGATGGGAAATAAGGTCTCTGAGTAAACCGTTTATCTACAGTAGGCTTGCCAGGATAAGTGCTCTGCTGTTTTCATAGAGTAAATTCATTACTTAACCACAGCCGAAGGACAACTTGATCACAATTAGTTAAACTATTGTTATTCCTTTAGACTGATGGAACTGGTAGTTAACAGGAGGCTGAGATGACCTCAGAGGAAGTCACTTTTATTTACAGAGATACAGTAGAAACTAACCGAAACTTATTTCTTTTTGATGCAACAAAGCCTCTCAGACCTCTGCAAGCCACCGGGTTACTCATCTGAGAAAACCCCCCCAAACAGACCCAACAGCCCCCCGAGTCCCTGATATTTAGACCCCTCCTGGTCACCAGATTCAGAGCATCAACGTGTCAAACAACATTGGATTACAACATCAAGCATACTCTCGTTTGGAAGATTTTTAAAAAGTTTTTGTCGCCTCTGATGATGCTTCTGAGTGTCAGGGTTTGTGTTAGTTTTCTGTAATTCCTGTTTTATTTTGGTTTATTTCCTGTTTTGTCTCTTGTGTTTAGTTTAGCTTTCTTATGTTCCCGTTTATTGGTTTCACCTGGTTTCATTTAGTTCATCCATTCCACCTGTGACTTGTTCTGTGCATTTATATCTCCGGTTTCTGTGTCATAGTTGTGGTTCATTAGTTGTAGTTAGTCTTGTTTCATTTATTAGTGTTCTCTGGAAGTTTCGGTAGTTTATTACAATAAATATGCTCGTCTGCATCCTTCTGCCTCTGCCTCCTGCCTGCCTTGGGTCCACTCATCTCCAACATCTCCTCCATGCTTGCTCACCCCCTGGAACATAACACTGAGCAATAAATGTTGAGTTATGCTGTCCGGGTACTCCGGCTTCCTCCCACAGTCCAAACACATGCACCTTGGGGATAGACTGATTGGAGACTCTAAATTGTCCATAGGAGTGACTGTGTGTGTGCATGGTTGTGTGTCTGTGTGTTGGCCCTGTGATGGACTGGCGACCTTTCCAGGGTGTACCCCGCCTCTCCCCGATGTCAGCTGGGTTTGGCTTCAGCCCCGCCGCGGGAATATCCAGGGAGTAAGCGGTAGATGATAGATGAACTGAAGCAGATGATTGAATGCAGAATAAGCTTTGGCAAAGCTCTAATAAACAAAGTGAGAGAGACTCGGATGGGGCCGACATGATCACCTGCTCTTCCTACAACAGGACCAACTTTGGGGTAAACATCCATGACAGGATGCAGTTTTCATCCTCAGCTGTAATTCAAAAATGGCTTGTTGTGTTTTATGTTTTAGACATTGCCGTTTCCGATACCAGAATGTGGCTACATACTCAAACCATCCATATGCAATAAATAAACCAACATCAGCTAACATGTTTCATTACTTTAGCTTTATACAATGTTTTTTCTATAGTACGTTTCCACTTAAATAACAAAATACAGGTAGTGGCGCACCGATGACCTCATGTTGTAGTACAAAAAAAAGATTTGTAGTTCAGCTGTACGCAGAAGCAGCAGAGGCTGCTTAAAACGTTGGGTTAATTGGAAAACTATATGTTGGTCATCTTCCAACTGAAGGATTGGTGATTGAACCCTCATGGCCTTCTGTGTTCCTTCAACACGCTACCCAACATTGCTCCTAAAGTATTCACTGGAATGTTTTTGTGGAGAAAAAATGCTGCATGGGTTAAAATTAAGATGTGCTGTATGAGTGTTTGCATTTTAGTCTGGGAAGGCTGTAAGAACTGTTCTCAGGTTGCTGGGAGATAAAATCGGTTGTAATTTATTTATATTCCTGTTATCTGACGCTTGCTCAGTGTGGGCACAAACAGGTTTCCGTGTCCATAGCCAGAGGATCTTCTTTGCAGATTTGCTTTCCCCAGCTTGGGTTCTTAATTTGTCAACTTTTTCTCATAACTCTATATTCACCGTTTGCTCGGATGGTGTTAATTCTCCTGCTCTGCAGCACTTTACATAACACCAGGATAGTTCAGGGGGCTTGATGTGATTGGGCAGGGATTTTCTTCTTGCTTCACAGCTTTGGGTTGTTTGTGTCCAAACTGCAATTAACTCATGTGGAATAAACCGCTGCAACAACGTCACATAAAACAACTGCTCACGATGAGACGATGCTCCCAAGAAAACAGCTTTGAAGGTGGAAAAGCTTAAAAATCATGCAGGTGGATATTTATTTAGTGCAGAATGTTTTTTTAATTTCATATTTTTTTCTTGCTTTGGATGCTTTTTTAAAACGGACTTTTATTATGAAGCTTTACAGGAGTATTTCCAAACCTTGTGCATATTGTGAAGAAATTTCCCATCATCCAGCAAGAAGTATGAAATGGATGTTGGGGACATTGCCTAGTGCTCTAGTGGCATTTTATGGAAGTTTTAAAATATCTTCAAATCAAGTTCTGCTTAAAATAAACCTTCAGAGATATTTACTCTGTTTTTGTCTTTTAGTTTTTTGTTGTAAATGAAACAAAACATTTTAAATGAAAAGAAAAGTAATGTAATGAAGGAGGGATGCAGGTGTATTTATGTGTATTCACACGTTAACACGTTATACATAAAACGAGTTGGATCCAGATGTGAACATGAGGCATCAAGGAGTCTGGTTTGTCATTGCATTTGAGTTGGTTTGGGTCGGTAAAACTGGACCAGTGCCATGCAGGACTCTGGTCCCGGTGCATTTGAGTTGGTTTGGGTCGGTAAAACTGGACCAGTGCCATGCAGGACTCTGGTCCTGGTGAGCAGAGTATTTTTTTCTGAACATATGTTGGCTTAGTTTTTGCTCAGTAATCTGCATCCCTTCTGCTGCTTCATGCGTCAGACAACCATTTCTTTTTGATTGCTGGATAGTCCCACGTGAACAGAAACCACTGACTTTAAAGTGAACCAGAGTCCACTTCTGTGTTCTGTATAAGAGCACGGTTCACACTGCACCAAAGGAATCATACCATCCCTGGAAGCGGACCATGCTCCGTTTAAAACCACAGCATGAACACAAATCACTGAAGATTCATTTAAACTGTTTTTCATGCTGTCAGTACTAAAATCTCTGAAACTGGCACCAAGAAAACCTCTGAGGTGCTTGTTAAAATGTAAAAACGTATCCAGGGAGACAGCAGGACTCTATTAAACTTCATTTACATCATTAACCAGAGAGAAAGAGAAACAAATATGCTTAAATCCTATCATGATGCAATTTGAGGAAATCATTTGGCTATTTTTAATATTGGTAGCAGATAAATGTGATAGTCTATGAGGTAAGTTAAGGTGCAAGGAAAAACCGTGTCATCAGCATAAAGAAAATGTTTTCCAGAAACTGAACCAAAGCGCAGCTATGTGCACAGAAACATAAAACTGGACTTCAGAGGAAACTTTGTGGGATTTGATAGAGATGCTGAGCAGTGTCCCTTTTACTTAGAAAAAAGTTTTATCTGCTAAGTTAAAAATATCAATGCTAACTTCATCCTCCTGAGATACAACCCTAATTCCAAAATAGTTGTGTTTGTGTGTAACATGTAAATAACAGAATGTTCCATATCCCATAAAGTCACATCTTATTCCCAACAGAACATACATAACACATCATGAAACTGAAAATAAAACATCTCAGAGAGGCAGTCTGTTAGGTGGGAAGACAAAGCATCATCAATCTGAGATAAACTGGATCTAAAATTTGTGCAACAATTACAGAAAGTGTTTGTCAGACCTTAAAGATCCCACCATGTGCAGAAGATGTACAGTCAGGAGGAAGTTCTGTGTCCATGGGAGAAAGTCAGTGATCTTCTGCAATAAAACCAGACACGATTTTCACTTCATGGACTCAGAAAAACATCCAGAAATAACTGTGTGGAGAACACTGGAGTCTAAACATAATAAAATACCCTTAAGAAACAATAAGAGCCAGTTTAACAAATAAAATGCATATAAAGAACTTCATAAAATATGATTAAGATATAAATAAGTAAATATATAAAAAAGTAAATAAATGAATGAAAAAATAAATGAAGTTGGAAAAAACAATTAAATAAAACAAATAAGAGAATAATTCAGCTAAAAGCTAAAAAAGTCTTGAGCCTCTTTTTAAAAACATCAACAGTCTCTGCGTCCCTAAATAAATAAGTAATAAAATTATATATTTAAAAAAAAACTCACACCTTCTCTGACAGATGCTAGACCTGAAACAACAGAAACATCTAATCCACCCAGCCCTAAAGTCTTTACAGCTGTAATAGCTTCATCAGACTTCACGGGGAGAAACAAACATTTATGCTCCATGATATCGCCTCATGGAAGGAAGCGTGTACCAAGTAAAAAGTATGAATCAATGTACAAAACCTTGAGGAACTTTATGGCATCTTATATGTGAGGAAGTTTATTCAAATAAAAAACAACCAAAATAACATCATGTGACCTCTTTAAAGTTCCAGGCTGTAAAAACAATGAACAGAGAGGAAGTTTGGTGTTGATGCTGAGTTCTCTGTGGGATCATCACTGTCAACCTGCTCCCTTAAATTACACAGCTGTTTGATTAAATATTGATGTAAATTAATATTAAATAGTGGCATTAATTCTATTTCAGTTGTCATTATTGAAGCAAACGGATGACAGGATCAACAGCGTTTTGTTTCTCCTTTATAACTGATGTTATTTTTTATGTAGCATCACATAAAAACACAGAAATCTGTTTCCTTTACACAAATATTACCCACCCCATTCGTGGTTTACTTTAGATTTAAAAAATGTCTAATTCAGTTCATTCACTCCTTTTCTGAGTCAGAGTTGTGTTTTTGCTTTATGCAGAAGCAGTTACGTCTAAAAGATTCCCTCCTTTCAGCATAATACCCAATTCATGGACAAGAACCCTGCTGAAGGCGTCTCCTATGGTCAACAGATACATCTGAACTAAACCCTGTGATTATTGTGACAAACGAGGCTGGGTAAAGCTTAAAATACATGTCTGACCCACACATCGCATCTCACCTGCAGAAATGCAAGATATGATGGAAGCACAGGTACGTATGTGTGTTTCTGTTGATCCTACATTTAAAGTGCTGAAGATGAAGCTTTGAAGGTTATGGAGTGGGGTGTGTGTGTGTGTATTGCAAACCATACTAATGACATTGATCCCTGAGCAGGAGCTGTAAGATTGCTGAGATGAGTGTAAGCACTTTTTTGTAATCCTGGAGAGAAAAGTACGCAATGCTCAGATATGAAGATGTTTCCGGGCTGTTTTGATGAGTTAGGCGGTATTTGGGATGAGTGAGCTGTTTCTGTGTCCTTCAGTTGTGAAACAGCGGCGGAGCAGGTGGGGGACCTGAGAGAAGGCTGTTCAGTATTCAAAGTGGGGATAAAAGTACTCTTTGCCCCCCGCCTCTCCAAAGCAACAATCACTGGGTCCAATCTTCCACCGGACCCGACACCCAGGCTCCATTCTAATAGCAGCTCACACTGTCCCCCAAATCTGTGTATCTGTGTATGGGCAGCTGTTATGTTTCATCCCGTTATTCGTTTTCATTACTGATGCGCTCAGAGTACTGCACGATCTTAACAACCCTTATAATGAGGATGATTATGACTAAATACTGAGATCACTCTGTCCTCTGTGAAGAGAATATAAAAAGAATGGAACCCGGGTCCTTGTCCGCCATCTTCCAGATACTCTTTTTGGGTTTCTCACAAGCAAACATGTGTGAGGCTCTGTTTACACCACAATACGATGTACTGTGCTTGCCAGGCTTCCAGTAGGCAGCACAACTATGCAAGGACACAGCCATGTGTGCATCACATCCTCATAAGACCTGGAAATACGGCACAACGGGAGAAGCAAAGCATGCCAACCACGAGCTATCTAGTGCACGTGTACGAGGAACAAAATGAGCCAAATGATTTTAATCCATGTAGCAGTGTAAACCATGAATGGAACAATAAAACATGAAGCAGAAAGTACCTGGAGAGACCTGCACATACACAGGGAGAACATGCAAACTGCACAAAAAGGCATCTGTGCCAGGCGAGATGTGAGCCAGAAACCTTCCTGCTGTGAAGCTGCAGTTCTAACTACCACACCACAGCACTGGAAGGAAAAGAGACATCAAAATATTCACAAATTTAATACATAAACGAAAGGAGTAAAAATGTATGGGATTACATGGATGTGTATTTATTACAAGAGCATAACAAGTAGAAACAAACCTGATGAGATATTTCTCTGTGAAGCAGTAAATAGATCAGAGTTATGACTCACAGAACCACACTGGATTCATCAGAGAACAACAAACACTGGCAGAAAGCTATGTTCTCAGCTGTGCATGAGAGTTTTATCAGCTTGGATGAGACTAATTATTCGCAGGTGTAATACCTGTTCTCTTATCATCCCGTTTATCTCTGACACCATGTAAATGCTGCCATGCTTACTTCTGCTCACATAAACTGTTCCTAATGTTACACCCATGCTCAGCCAGACGCTTCCGTCTACTGAAGTCTACTGATCTCTGGGATATTTATCTCTGCACTGCACCAAGACGGAAAATCTTCCAAATCATTTCCTTTGCAGAGCTGCTGCTGCAGCCGAGGACATGACTCAGAGAAAAGAGACCTCCATTGAATCGCTATTAACAGAACACTGGTTCCCCCTCTGTTCTTTATAGCAGTGGTTCCCAAGATGTTTGAGCCACAACTCCCATGATTACATACGTTGGTATTGTAATAGTTCAGAGGAATAAAGGAGTGTGAAGACCAACAAACCGGAGACGGAGAACAACCTAACAGGAAACATACACTTTGTTTCAAACACTTGATAGAAAAAAGCCAGTTGTCGCGCAGACAGTGCACTGCAAACCACACTGGTATCCCGGTACACCAGTAGGGGCACTGTATACCACTGCACATCCCAACCATCCTAACCCTAACCCAGCCCAACCAAGATTTTAACATAGAACAGAGAGAATCTATTATTAATATAACCAGCTGACCCACCACACTCCATTGTCTGCAAGCTAAACTGCCATTACCTCTAAAACCAGTTAGATCCTACACACACACACACACACACACACACACACACACACACGCACACACACACACACACACACACATATTACTTAACTCGCCCTTGATTCCCAGACCCTGGGGTCTGAGCTTGGCACTGGTCTGGCTCAGTTAGGGGGAACCTACGTAGGCAGTCCAGTGCTGCAACGCTCTTCCACAGACTGCAGGAAAGGCCTCCTCAAACTGGACAATGGCACTGGGCACGCTCCTGAATCTCCCCTAACTAGCTCACACTTCACCTGCCATGGGTGCCTCAGCCCTTAGACATACATGAAGCCCCACTCTCCAGGCCTTCCTTCCACACTCACACAGCTCCTTTTCATATCTCACCTCCCTGCCAGGTGATCCTGTTAGCTGTCACATCCGCTCAGTCTTCACACACTCTGCTCTCTCTCCCTCCAGCAACACTCATTACAGAATGTTATCCCCCTTCATGGCCACTGTGCCATATTTGTTTGTCAAAGATGACAATGAACATCTTCTTACTGTAGCTACATGGAGGATGGACGAAACTTTTGGATGCATCAAAACTTTTGTTAAAAATGGTCCAAAATCAGCTTCTCTCATGGAAATGATCCCACATTGTCCACACTGGACAGACACTGGTGTGTGATGCTGCAGTAACTGTAGTTCAGAACCAGATATACCTCCCGGGTCCGCCTGAACTGCCTGACTAATGGAGGATTCTAGGGCACCAGAGCTGAAGGCTCTGTCTGTAATTCTACCTTTAAAAACTCTGGGAAGCCCAAGTAAAGCGGTAATGTGAGAGCTAATAGGTCTGTAGGGAAAATAGAGCAGAATTTTACAGTGGATGGTTGCAGAAGAATCCAACATGGACGACTTTTTCTAATTCATTGTGAGGCAGGTGTGAGTTAAAGAACATGCAGTTTTCTGTAGACGTTTCCAGCTCCTGCAGCCTCCTTCACGCATTGCCAGGGAAACAGGAAAGACATTATTTTGTATGACCAGCTAGTTCTTACAGTCTGAAACCTGTTAGACAAATTCTTGTCATTTCTTAAAGTCACCATCGATTCTCAGGACTTCTTAGAGTTTCATAAGCTCCTCTTTAGCTGTTCCAACACTGCTTCAGTAATGTTGAGGTCCAGGTTCTGAGGAGGCTCCATACGTCCATCAGGTCGGCCTCTATTTTCTTATCCATAAGAGTGGCTTCCTGACAGCCACGTTTCCATGGAAACCACTTCTGCTAAGGGTTTGGCTTTATACTAAATTGATCCACAAAAGGTCCAGATGCATCTCTGGTTGGTCTTTGCTGGATGTCAGATCCTGTTTAACTGCTGCAGATAGTTTTTTCAGCCCTGACGTGTCCTCCTGTCCTCCTCCTGTCCTCCTCTTGTCCTCCTCCTGTCCTCCTCCTGTCCTCCTCTTTTCCAGCCGCAGTTTTTGCTATAAAACCTTCTGGGTATAGAATCTCCTAAAATAGCATATTTGGTGATTCCACGAGGACATACTCATGGTTGAAACATCGGGAAACCTCCTCCATTTCCAGGTTTATTGTTTGCTTTGTTAGATTTGAAGAGTTTCTTGTGTAACTGGGCTACAATCCTGTGATTCAGAGATGGATGAATGTCTTTCTCTTTAGACTGAGGTAAAAAAAATGTGTTCACACAGTCCGGGGGACTCGGTTCGATTGGGTGGGATTTCTGAAAACATGGTTTGTGTTTAAACTACAGGCTGTTTAAGTCTGATCAATCCTCCTGGTCAGCGTTACAAGGTTAAAGCAACGGCTCGCTATGAGACAACCGCTGATCAATAAAGAGAAAGCAGGAAGAAGAAAACCAGCTTCTTTGATTGGCCAGGACAGGAAGAGGCCATCTTTCCACTTCCACCAGCTCCTTTACTGCAGAAGCAATGAAGCCACGCGAGGCAGTCTTCGTCAGAGTCCTGTAATGATTCGGTTTTGCAGGTGTGAACAGGTGTGAACTGATTTTCTTTCCCGAATACATGAATAAAATAACAGACTGCAGGGAGGGGGTCTAGTGGCACAATCTGATTTTTATACAAGTAAAAAAAATTAAGATGCTTGAAGTAAACAAATATATTTACAGTGTTACTTTTCTTTTATTGTAAATTAAAATGACATTTTAATCACATTAAACAAAAGAACAAATAAAAATGAAGGAGGAGCAGGTGTATTTATATGACTAAACGTGTTAATGTGCAGGTTGGGTTACAGGTTACAACAGGTTTGTGTGGTTGGATCCATACAGGACTCTGGTGTTGGGTCTCCTATTTACTCACGTTTCTCTGAACGCATGCTGTTGCATTGGTTTTTCCTCCGACCCAAACGATGCTCTGCGTTGCTTTTTCCTCCTGACACACTGTGGTTGCCAGATGCCATTTTCTTTTCGGTCCACTAAATAGTTTCAGAGTAAACCGGGACTCTGCTTCTTTGGTCCTCTGCAGAATGCGTCGTGTGCTCATGCTGTGGTAAAAGATTCATACTGTCCCTGGAAGTGGACCGCAGTCCGTTCATACCGGACCGAGCCGTGTGAATGTCCACGTTGGGATGAACTTGTAGTTCATTACTGTGGTCTCAGTATTGTTTTCATAACTTTTATATGTCAGGGTTAAAAAGGCATTACTAATTTGACATTTTCAATAAAATAAACTTGAGAGATCAGATTCAGAGGTTGTTAGCTGTTTTATTTTGAATGCTGGTGTCCATCCTAACATGTGCGATGACCTCTGACCTTCCACTGTTCCCATGTAACAAGCTATTTCTCCTTTTACATGGACTCATGATGAAGGCCGGCATGGGGTCACATTTCTCTGGAGTCTCAGCAGGTGACTCAACATGACACACACACAGAAACACACATAAACACATCCTCAGAAATACTCCCTTGTATATATAAAACAATGCTTGCAAACATAACGGCGTTCCCATCCACACAGAGCCGACTCAGCACAGCTGTGGCATGTTTGATGTGTGCATGGCCATCCACGCAGAATAGGTCGTTTTCAGCATCACTCATGGGTACAACCTTTGATCTCTGTCACTTTCTTTCTGTCTGGCTTTTCTTGTTGCCCTTTTGTTTCCCAGTGCATCATTCTGGGTCCCTCGATGCATCAGAGTAGTTTAAGATCAATGAGTTCAAGGTATTAAATGCAACCTTATTTCATGGCCAGAGTTTGCAGTCAATTTTAGTGTAACTGGATAAAATCCCACAGTAGCCTTTTTAGCAAGTGGTTTGTCAGGAAAGTAGACCTTCTGTACTTCTTCTTTGTTCTCTTTTCAGACTCTAGAAGTGTTAAATTAAGACAATATTTTATTCCTATATAAATACAAGTGCTGTAGTCAGAGGCTCAGCACTGCATCAGACCCAATTTCAGCTCACATTTATGTAGAGCAGAGACAGAGTGCACCGAAGTCGTGTCCCACCTGAGTAGAAAACAATTACTCATTCTTCATTAACTTTACATGGCAAAAAGCATGATCTTGTCTCTTTTATTTGGTACCAAATTGCAGAAACATGACTTTAAACACACAGTGTGATGCGATAAGAACATCTAACCAGCTTATTACAAGGTGCCAAACTAAAATACTGCCTGTAAGATACAAACCTAAACACAGACACGAGGCCCATAGAGAACTTGAGTGTAGTATGCTTTTTGTGGTTTAAAAGGGTAATATCTGAGTTTCAGTCTGACTGGAGTCAACACACTGCTGTGCAGAAAATTTACTGGATGATGAAGCTGTGTGACCTGGAGTCAACAAGCATTGCAAAGGTACAGATGGAACCATTTAAATGTATCTTGGCCAAAGTAAACGTCAAAGGACAGATGAAGCAACTGCATCTTCTTGAATAAAATAGTCAGCGAACAGATGGGAGAACTGGGTATTGACCAAGTTCAACACTGTCAAGCAAATGTTTCACATCTTATTCATGAGTAAAAAAGAATCAGGAATGGTGTTTTCAACATTTTTACATAGAAAAAAATCCCAATAGTGTGTTAATCAGAAATGCTGTCTTAAAAAGATGGATGCCTGTCCAGCTCCCCTCCCACAGCTGTTGCAGCTGGTGCACCGGTAGAATGGAGGACGCGGCTTTCCAGTCTGAGTTATTGTATTAAAAAATATCAGGGTCGTGGAGAGTCGGACAAAGAAGAAAAGAGATCAGCAAACCAACTAAGTATGTTGAAAACACAGCTTTATTTCACACATCACTCAGCACAAAGTAAAATCAAACAAAGGTTATGCACATTGATTATAACAGCTTCTTACCGCTTGAGTAGGTTGAGAGCCGGTAACCTTTGGTAAAAGAGAAGCGTGCATAAACCCAGCTGGGCGTTCGATTCTATAACCCATAGAAGACTCTGACTGAAGTTTCCCTGTCACCATCTTAAATAACGCCCTGTGTTTTCAGACAGGAAGCGAGATGCGCCCCCCCTCTACTCAAAGCTTTACCCATAAAAACACCCATAAAAACACAGAGTAGTCAAAGCATCATTTTACTTCTCATAATACTGAAGCATGTGCTTTGGTGAGAGCGGCCTTGCAAATAACAGCTGGGCATAGGGCCCATGAGAAAGTTATAAACTCTTTTAGATGGGATTCAAAACAACACATATAAAAATCTCCATTTCAGTTATGCATGTGTCCTGCATGTTTGTCTCACTGATAAAAAGCCAGAAAATCTGCTTGTTACATCCCCAGGACGGGTGCAACCTGACAACCTCAGAAGTGGAGACGAGACAGAACAGTAGTTTGTAAATAATTATATTTATTACATAAATAGTTGGTTTTAAATAAAGACCAAAACTGCTGGGGAACCTGTGGGGGAGGAAGGGACGCTTTGCCAAAGAAATGAAAGTAATAAAACAAAGCAAGGCATAACTCACCAGCTACTCTAAAGGACAAACCAAAACTAGATAAATAAACGCCTAACTAAACTTATCTACAAATTAGCTGGATCAAAACATAAACAAGGGGTGGCAACAACCACTAAACCTTGCGTGTATAGACACAGTGTTGCTATGTGTTGAAAAATGTACAGGGCACCCCAAACTTACCTGTTCTCATCTTCACCACAACATACCTGCTCCAGCAGCTTCTTAACAATGAGCATAGGAGAAAGAGAGAGAGAGAAAGTGTGAGAGAGAGAGAGAGAGAGAGAGAGAGAAAGTGAGAGAGAGAGGGAGAGGGAGAGAGAGAGAGAAAGTGAGAGAGAGCGAGAGAGGGAGAGAGAGAGAGAGAGCAAGTGAGAGAGAGAGCAAGTGAGAGACATCCAGGTGCTAAGATGGCCTCCAAGTGTTTACAATTCAGCTGTTAGCACCCAATCAAATGAAAGGCTGGAGAAAACAGCTAATGACAAAAGCAAATATCAATTACGTCTCTGCACGTAACAGTGCTTCTGTGTTTTGTGGGTTTTAGTTTGGTCTGTTTGTGTTACAGATCCATGTGGACATGCACAGAGGTAAGGCTGAGGTGTGAGGACCCAAGGCAGGCAGGAGACAGAGTCAGACTGGTCCAGGTTGAGGAGATTATTTTAGTATACAAACTGAGGACATTAAACCAAACGAGAACCAACTACAACTAATGAACCACAAAGATGAAACAGACACTGGGAGCATAAATACACAGAACAGAACAAGACGCAGGTGAAATGAATGAACTAAATTAAACCAGGTGAAACCAATAAACGGGAAACAATCCCAGACGGAAACACATGATGAAAACAGGAAACATATCAAAATGAAACAGGAAATACAGATTAATAAAACACACACCCTGTTTGGTTTAGTTTAAACAGTACTACCTGCCCTTCCCACCTTTTTTTGTCTTTTGAGACAATAAAAATCCCTTAATCTCCACTTTCCATCTGACACATTTTTATTTTATGTTACGTCCGTTTCCCCCTGCGAGCCGGGTCGTAACAATTCCATTTTGCCCTTGCATCTAACATTAAGTCACACAGTACAATTAAGATGTTCCTTTAAAAGGGAAAGTAGTATTGAGTATTGTTGAAAAAGTGTTATAAACTAATGGTATCGTCCATCCAGCCATTATCTGTGCTGCCCATTCCAATGAAGAGTTGCGGGTAGCCAGAGCTTTTGCAGCAATCAATGAACGATTGATATGAACCTGAAATATTTTGATAACACCCTTCCTGAGTGTGTCTCGAGATGTGTAACTTAAAGCACAGAGTTGTCATTACAGTACCCTACACACCCGATTACATAAAAGCTTTTAGCCTTTAGCATCAGCCTCTGTTTGCTTTGTTCAGTTATCAGTGTCCACAGTGTTGCTAAATCCATATGCAGCTTTCTTTGCCTTGTTATTTGTGTGTAATCTTGAATGGGCTGTACTGGGACATATTTCGTTGTGCCGGGACAATAAAGCTATCTTCATCTTCTAATTAGATCCCCATACAGCACATAAAAACATCTGTCCAGAGAGGCATGAAGGTTGTTTGTTATTCATTTTAAATAATTCTGGATGATAAGCTGGGAAACGATGTGCCTCACTGGCTGGACTCATGTAAATGTGTCTGGCTTGATGAATAATGTGTGAGGCAAGTAAAAGCTCTTTCACTGTCCATATCTGTACCCATCTGAACATGCTTAACTATGCAAACCTAACCAAAGGTCTGTGTCATTTCAATTTTATGGTTGAATGTTGTAAAGAAGACCTAAATATAATACAAGGGTACTAAAGGAAACACTGGCTAATATTAATATAATACTAAAACTAATATGAAAGGAAATGTAGTGGATGCATCTTCTGGAAATACTTTCCACAGCAGATGCAGACACACACACACACACACAACAAAGATAAGGCAACCCTTAGATAGAAGCGTTGCTTGGATTTGGGAGCTGACAGAGCAGATATCAAAGAGGAATAGAATGATAGCTGAAAGACCTGTGAAAGATAGCGGGAGGGACTTGCAACAGTATGACAGCCAATTTGGTAAATTTATGTCCCAGTACTGCCAACCCATTCCACTCTCATCCATGAGAGAGTGCATGTGGTTAGAGTGCAGGCTGGGTGAGGGCAGGCAAGGGACAAGGTTGATGCATTTCTCTTCACCGCTCAAGGAAAGCCCCTGCTTTAAGAAAATGGTCTTATATCGGCAGCCGTGACCCACTTCTCCCCATTCATGCTCCAGCTCTAACACACACACACGCACACACACAGATGCTGTAACGCATCAGTGAAGAGGAAAACAGAGGCATCTGGAAAAGTCATCCTCTGGGAGGCTTTGACATCATTTTGCGGGGGCTCGCTGCGTTTCCCATAACTCAGCGAGTGTATAGCTGTGCTTGGTAAGTTCCCGGTGCGCTCGCTGTGGCGGCTGATGATGGCTGCTCAACTAGCCTTTGAACCACATTAGCAAAGCTGGTTACAGGAGCAGAGGGATGTGATGTAAGGAGGCATGTGAGACTTCACAATATATAAATAATTGCACTTTAATGTTTAACTTTGGTTTAAGTGTTTTGTTACATGCAAGCACTCTTCCCCCTGTCATCTTCCCTCTGGAGACAAGTGGATAATTGGCTCCTGATTACCTGGAT